>JAYESA010000004.1:205621175-206221175 GCA_036927795.1 Iris macrosiphon
CGGCTGCGGTGGTGGCGCTCCTTAAGTCTAGATAGGAAAAGAAAGAGTTTTAGGGTGATCTAGGGTTAGGGTTTTAGTTGAAATAAGAATATATATATATATATATATATATATATATATATATATATATATATATATATATATATATATATATAGGTTTATAAGAGAGGAGAGAGAGGGGGTCGGGATTCACGTTCGCGGGAGTGCGGGTATTTGGGCTCTATTGCAAATTTGCAACTAAAGGGCTGTTGTTGCATAGCAAAAAAGGGTGGCTCACAAAGGGGGGTGGTTTGCAAATTTGCAAGGGGGCGGCTGTGGTTCACTAGTCCAGCGGGTAGTAGGATGGTTTGGGTTGGGGTAGTATAGTTAATAGTTATTAATTATTATTATTTTCTTTTCTTTTCTTTTCTTTTCTTTTATATTTCCCTTTAAATATATATGTATATATATTGTAAACTCCTTCGACCAGATTTCAGCTTAGATAGAAAAAATTAGGATTATTTTTTTAACAAATTAGGAATTAATTACAGGCATTTTAAATTATTAAGCAATATCTTATATTGCTTAGTGCACCTGACAATCACATCAATATTTAGAGCACTACACTGACTGTTATCCTCAAACAAAGTTCACATACTTCTCCTAGACATTCCAGTCTATTATTCTAAACTTTGTGTAACTCACAAATACCCTGTCTTGAGTCTCGTTTTAGTCGCACAAATATCGTTACAAACGTCCGTACTAAATTTCAATTAATTTCCAAACATGTACCCTTGTCTGTTCCAATCAAAATTAGAGACCCAACTGGAACCTGTTTTGTCCAAACCAAATTACGTTATTGTTCTATTCTTAGTATATTATGTCCATGATGCTTGTGTTCCACCCAATTATAATCATGTATATTTCTAATTAATTAGAAAACACCTTGTGCATTAATTTCTAAATAAATTAATACGGTGACCAGCATCGCCCAAAACTAGACCCAGCTCCTACCCCGAATCCTTCCTCACACTCAAAATTAATACGGTGACCAGCATCGCCCAAAACTAGACCCAGCTCCTACCCCGAATCCTTCCTCACACTCACCTCAGCCACCCCCACCTCCGACCACTTCTCCCTGCCTCGAACTTCCCTCAGCCTCCCCTCGGCCACCGGACCACCGCCATAGCCACCGCCACCCACCGCCAAAATCACCCACACCACCATCATCAACATCTTCACCATCACCTCCCCCACCACCCGACTCCCCCTAACCCTCACCACCGCCACCACAGGCCACCACCACCACCACTACCACCACCGCCACCCTCTCCTCCACCGAACCACTACCGCCACCCCCCCGGCCGCCGCAGCCACCACTCCCCACAATACCCCGCACCACCACCACCAACCGCAGCAACACCCCCCCGACTCCCCCTAACCCTCACCACCGCCACCACAGACCACCACCACCACCACTACCACCACCGCCATCACCTCCGCCACTCTCCTACCACCCTGAGTCGCCGCCACCGCCATCACCGCCCCGCCGGAGCTGCTGCAACTGCTACTGCTACTGCTGCTGCTGCTGCTGCTGCTGCTGCGGCTGACCTCCGATCACCCCGCCGGAGCTCCGCCCCCCCTCCACCGGCGACGACGACACGGACACGCCCCCCCCCTCTGACACGTCAGGTATACCCCCCCTATACGTATATATATGTATATATATGTATATATATATATTTATATATGTATATATGTTATGTATAATTATATATATATATGTATATATTATGTATTTATATAATAAGTATATATACAGTATATATATATATATATTATATTATATTATATTATATTATATTATGTATATACTATTATATAAATATATATATATAAGTATTTTATATTTTTTTATATTATATATATATATATATATATATATATATATATATATATGTACATATATAATTTATTATATAATATGTATATATATATATATATATATATATATATATATATATATATATATATATATATATATATATTATGTACTTATATAAAAAGTGTATATATAATATATATACTATATTATATTATGTATATATACTATTATGTATATATATATAAATATTTCATATTATTACTATGTATACTATTATATATATATATATATATATATATATATATATATATGTATAATATATATTATTATATATATATATATATATATATATATATATATATATATATATATATATATATATATATATATATATATATATATATATGTATTATGTATATCTATACGATATATATAGTAAGTATATATATAATATATTATTATATTATTATGTATATACTATTATATACATATATAAGTACTACTATGTATACTATTATCTATATATATATATATATGTATATATATTATTATATATATAATATGTATTCATTATATATATATATATATGATTTATATATGTTAAGTATATATATAATATACTCTTTATATTATTTCTTTTTATGTATAAATACTATTATATATATATATATATATATATATATATATATATATATATATAAGTAAATATATATATATACTATTACATATAAGTATAAATATGTATATATAATATTATTATTTGTATATATATATGTATATAAGTATATTATATATATATGCATTATATATATATTAAATAAGTATCTATATTCATATGTGTATATATATGTATTATACTATGTATATTATATATATATAAAATATGTATTATATAAGTATGAATATAATTATATTTATATGTATATATGTATAAATATTATTATTATGTATTATGAATATATGTATTATATTTATACTTTCATGCATATGACATATATATATATATATATTATATAAGTATATATGTATTATATATAAACTATAAGTATTATATGTTTTATGTACTATAATATATTATGAGTATATAAAAATATATGAATACTTGCATATTAAAATTATAAATTCACGACTCGTGTACGTTTTAAACAGAGTGCACATACGACGCAGTTAGTAATCCCAGGTCATAGGACCATTCAAACGCAACTGCGGGAACAGAATTTTGGCACTCACATCTTGAGGACGTAGTCAAGTATACCTTGCCAATTTTTACTGTTTAAAATATAAACTATTGTATGTTATCTTGTTTCAAATACATATAACTGTGCGTGTCCGAGATTGACTCGGGTTCCATCGACGAATACGTCGATATGTAGTGTAACTGACTTAGACTCTAGCAGACCAGCTACAATTGCGAGGGTATTCTGATATCCTCCTAGACCTTGACACTTGTACACGCAACACGATTGCAATTCATATTGGAATACGAGTTTGCGTACTCGATTAGCTACTGGTGCGTGTGACGTGCATCACGGCTTAGCACGAAATTTAGGACTATTCAGAAAAGTTATGACTTGGCATTTAGCCATGTGATATACACGTCGTGTATTCAACTTGTGTATCCGCATTGGGAGGGGAAGACAACTAGTAGGCGTATGGGATACACACATTGGACTCCGTAGTATCCAGAGGAGCCACGGATCCAATGATTTTCTTTATTCAGATACCGCGTTCTTCGGAGCGATACGGACGTATATATATTTGCAGATACCTCATTCTTCGGAATGATGGACGTTACATGATCAGATACCATGCTCTTCGGAGAATGGACGTTATGCCTACGCCTACCCATACGTACCAAGGTTGTCTTCATATTGCATTCACTTAGATGGTTAGCACACCATTTATTTATTTTATTCAGTATTTATTTATATGGCATATTTTTATGTATCTTGTTACGTCCCACTGAGGACCTGGTTCCCTTCCAGATCTAGATGAGGCGTACTATCCCACGGTGTACGGACCCGGACAGGAGACGAGGTACGCATCCGAGGAGGAGTTAGAGGTACTGCCGTCAGAGTCCCCCTGATCTTTGGTAGACTCACCATCTGGAGCTGGAGCCTCTTACCTAGATAGACGATGCTCTAGCCTTATTATATTTTAGCACTTTTATTTCATCTTTTGTAGTGGGTTTGTTCCTACCAGACATATCTGATTTGTACTATGACATTTCCGACTCAGCACTTATATTCCAGCACTTATTTCAGTATTCCTTATTATATTGTGGATGAGATTAGACATTACCTATTATCTTTTAGTATTAAACTTGTTAGTATTTTAGGACAGTGTAGCACTTCTCATTGGGTCCATTAAATTGGGTAATGCCTTAGAGACGTGTCAGCTGGCCAATGCCACGTGGCCTGGTCCCACATATTTTGGGACTGGGGCATGACATATATATATATATATATATATATATATATATATATATATATATATATATATATATATACTCATAAAAAAATTCTAGAATTACACTAATACATATCATTAAGCTAGCAACTGCTCAAGGGGTCTCCTACATGAAATAAATTCAGAAAAATTCCTAATGGTCCCATAAATCCCCTAAGTTCACCAACACCTAAAATAAAAATTAATAAAAATCTATTTCTCCTAATTAGCCACTAATTACTACCATTAAATTATTAATTAATTAAAAAAACAAAAACGGTTTTTAGGAATAGGGGTTTTACAAGGGCCCACAAAAATGGGATTTTGTCAACGTTCTCAGAATCGAACCAAACTTGGGTCACAGGACCGGCATAATGCTCTGAATCCGATAGGGCAAGTTTCATTACGAAACGACAACGCAAAATTATGACGAGTGTCAGAATGGGCCGATACGGGGCTTTTCGACGGATACACGTTGATTCCGGTGTGCACGCACATTCAAATCAACTTTCGTGAAATTTCTCACATTCGCATTGACGATATGCACCTTTTGATACAATTTGTACACGACGAAGTTGCCTCGTTTAGCGGGACGCACCCCATTTTGAAAAAAATTGGGTTTAGAAAACCAAGTTTTTGGTCAACTTTAACCGCGAATAAAATACAACTTACAATAATTAAAATAAACTAACTAAAGGGATTTAATCTTGGTTATGTTATCTTTAATTAGGAAAAAGAAATTTGAATTTTGGTTCAATGGTTTGACAGAAAACGGCTCTGGAAAATGAGGTGTTGGGACAGATTCAAATGATCCAGAAATCAAGTTTTTCTCGATTTTGGATCGTGATTTGCGATTAACACAGAACGATTTTAAACAAACTATTTGAAGGGAATTGAGGGCGTATAGGTTGTGAGTTTACCTGCAAAATTGGTTTGAAAAACTATAGAGCGAGGGAGGAGAAAACTTGCTACGAAATGGGGGTTTGGGCCACGCTGCTACTGCTGTTGTTCCCACGCCATTCGTGCTCTCGGCCGGCGGTTGATGGCAACGGCGGCGGTGGCGGGGTATTCACAAGCGGAGCACGAGATCGTTGGTCGTCGGGGCTCACCCTGGAGTTCGTCGAAGGATTGCAACTGCTGCCGTTGATTCTCACGCACGCGCTCCCTCTCGTTCTGTTGCGGCCGCGCGGGGAGGATTTGGTCGGAGCCGGAGTGGTGATGGAGGTGGTATGACGATGATGGTGGGGGTTCAGATCATCGAGGTTTTATAGGGAGACGTGCGGCGGCGGTTGGGGAGGTAAACGGATGGGTCGCCGGCGGTTGAGGGGAGGCGAATCGGAGGAGTCACCGGCGGATTACTACGGTCGGGGAAGTTTAAAAACTTCACTTAGTGTATATAAGGGTTAGCGGGTTGGTTATGGGTCGGGTATGGGTCAAGTTTGGATCCAATCCTTTACGGTTCGGTTGGTTCGGTTGGGTTCAGTTTGGTTTGGTTCGGTTCAAGTTTGGTTCGGTCTGGTTTATTTAAAAATAATATTTTTTTGCTAAATAGATTTTGAGCCCAATAAATTTCAGAAAAATTACACAACATCTTAATATTAATTATACACTCAAAAATATATATTTTGCAATATTTTAATAATTAATTTAATTCACAAAAATATAAATTCCTGAAGAAAATTAATTAAAAATTACAGAAAATCTCCAAAAAATAAATTTTCATAATTAAAATTCTAAAATCATGGTGTTTACAATCTACCCAACTTAAATAATTCAGTCCTCGAAATTAAAAACATGTTAGAAAATTTTTTAGTTAAGCAAGATCGTACTTGTTTATCAAAAGATGGGGGACGCGCCTACCAATGGAGTCCTAGTTTGACTCAGTATTCTAAGAATAAGGGTACGATTAATCAAAGCTCTACCCAAATTATAAAAATTAAGTTGGTAGCAGGACTATAGTCATGATCATATTTATAAGGGTTTTTAGAAAGTCTAATTTCAAGGAGTGATACGAGGTGGTAAGGATATTGTCACAACCTATCAAAATAAATCTAGTTACTACCATGGCATTAATGAGCTAATAACTCTATAAAGAAAGTTGTACCAGTTCTCTTTGCTCCTAATTAGATCATGAGTCTACAAGACAATAGAAAATATCATAGCCAAATACAACTAGCATGAAATAGTACCGAGGAATACTTCATCACAAATCTTGTCAAGGTGATTAACACTGTGTAGAGAGTTCATGGGCTCAACTTTAATGCAACACCAGTGTCATGGATATTGCTTGGCTTGAGTGGGCTACGGGTATATCGGTGTTTAGGGTAATTGGGTTGCCAATGTATAATTTAATCTAATTGCAACGGAATTAATTATTTAAGTATAGGTTTTCTAGAAGAAGATATGCCACAAATATTGTGGGGTCTATATAGAGCATGAGAGTGTATACTTGGGAGTGACAACTGGTTCTTGTGTGTAGTAGGTCCAGTTGGGCTCATAAATCTCAAAGTTGTCGGAAGAATTGAGTCGATGTTGCGTATTAAAATTGTCTGCAACGGAAAAGGATATCTAGGTGTCATTTGTGCACAAATGTGATGCGAATGTTGTACGACTAAAATGAAGCATGAGAAGATGAGTTTATGAGTGATAGTTATGTCATAGTTGTAGAGTGACTAGTCTAGGTCATAAAGGTATAAATTGTTGGAAAGGAAATGATAGTGTTGTGTTCCAAATATCCGAGCCACAACCAAGGTATTAAAGAGGTAATTCAATCTATTTGGAATTAATCCTAATCAATACCAAATAAATTAAATTTATCCTAAAATTTCAAAATAACCCTACCCTAAAACTAGGGGCTACGATCTACCCAACTTATAAAAATTTAAGTTGGTATCCAAAGCTAAAGTCAGGGTCCTGATAACAAGATTTCTGGAAGGGCCTACTTCCTAAATAAAGATACAAGAAATCTAGAGTTTAATGGTCGTAATCTAAGGGAACCAAAATACTATCAGGGTGTTATTGGTCAACATCTCTATAAAGGAAATTGCTACCAACCAATATTGCTTCTATATAGTTCATGTCTTCAACAAAACATAAGAAAGGGTTTGGTCGGATATAACTAGGGCATGGTGGTATAGAGACTTTGATCACCGTATGGCATTGATGACGAAGGGACTAATCGAGAAAATCGCAAAGGAAGGAATCCATAGACAAAGAAAAGAAAAGTTTATGATAAATTTAGGGAGTATGGTCACAGGAATGAATAAGGTACAATTAGACAAGTATCTAGAGAATCAAGTCACAGTGACTAAATCAGTGAATTTAAGAACTGATACCTACAGTGAGATGGATATTAACACCATGAAGAGGTTACTAACTAAAATATTAATTTGCTACTAGGGCATGACTGAGAAAAAAAGAAGGATCTACTCAGTTATTATAATTAGAAGGATCTTTATTGCAAAAGCATGAGGCTGTATATGCAAACAAATAAGAATTTGATAGGAAGGATATGAATACAGTAGAGGGAGTATTACAACTAATCCTTAAACTCAATACTATATTTATATAAGTTATATTCTATATAACCTCTCTTATATTATTGGCAACCTACTTCTGGCTATAGGTAACAATATACAACCTCGTCTTTCTCATATATTCCTAACTTAGTAGGTAAGGGTCTAAGCTAAGCATGTACTTAAGTCTATTACTCATAGCATACTATTTACTAAGGTCACTCTTCAATATTAATATTCAATTGGAAGGCCTACCCGTTTTTGTATAACTTTACTCCATTATATTGTCTATCTTTCTGAGCTGTTGTTCGTCTAGTCTCTGTCATTTAAAACCTTTCTTCCTTACGAGAATCTTCTGAGTAGGCTACTACCCTATTATACAAGCATGATGTCATGGTTATCTGGAGTGGGAATTCTTTGAACTTAATGAGATGATAAGATTTATAAAATCCAAAAATCCATAAGCAATGGTAACTTTGAAAATAGGTTATCATCACCTACTACTAAGGATAGGTCCAGCAATCTACCTATCTATTTAGTCCAAACCTATAGTCACCAATAATTTAAGGGGGTCATAAGATCTAGTTTTGATACTAAAAGTCACAAAACAAATAGAGATTTAACCACCATGGCCTTCTACGTAAGGTTCTAATTTCTTAAGGTCATAATATAATTTCTTGTATCACCATCATGGGCCACAACTAATACCTATTATCTAGCTATGTATTCCATAAAGTATTCCAATGTATTAGAATCAACCCATCTTTCATATATTTCAATACTTCCAAATTACTTGCTACCTTAAGCAAGGGTAAGGTTTTATTAGTTCTAGGCCTCCAATACTATATTCAATTCTCATGCTAACAATCTACACTAACTCGGTATATAGGAATAACCTATCTACCTATCCTACTAAGGGTAACTGTCTTCTCAAAATTTATATCCAGCAAGACTTCTTCCGCCTTGACAAGAATCTGCTTCTGGAGGAAATACCGCGCACGAACATTCATCTCTCTGAAATAGGGAGAGATGATAAATAATAAGGATGTCGAGAAGAATAAAAGAATACAATTATGAAGTCCAAGAGCGATAATCATTTGCTAAAGAATTTTCAAATCTGTTATGGATTGAGATACTAATACTGTTAATCCTGATTACAGGTTCGCTCGGTACCGAAAAGTTACCAAAACGATTTAATCAGGACCTGTATGGCCACCACAAAAATATATAACGTCCCAGTCCCAAAATACCGAGGGACTAGGAATACGTAACATGCCAGCTACGCATTCGACCAGACTCTGGTCTGACTCGAATACATATAAGCTGTATAATAAGGGTAACTATCTCAAAAAATACCTATGTCTCAATTCACATAAGAAAAAGGTATCAAGAATGAACTACATGTGCTAAAGTCGGTCGCCCAATAACACATAATCTCGAATAGACTCGAGAAATGAATATGAGTCTATAAAACTAATCTATATCAGCAGATGAATAAACAATATGAATAAATAATCATAACTTTGGTAGAAATAATATAAGTACTGGCACTAATGCCTGCCAGATAAAGCAACACACATTAGCAACTCCAAGCAAGCTCCACAACAGTCTATGCTGCAAAACTGGCAAAGGACCAGGTCCTCAGAGGAACGTAACAAGGTATAAGAAACAATATGCCAAAGTAAAACAGTATAATGACACCTACTCAAGGGTAAACTAATGTAACCATCTAAGTGAAATACAAGTGAGAGCATCACTAGTACTCAGGCTGAGACCAATACAAACTCTGTGTCGGGGAGCCGGGTAGCAGTAATATCACGTAATGGGCCAAGCTCTAATATAGAGACTAAAGCACCACAATAATAAATATATATGTATGTAATCAGCCTGTAACCTGTATGTCTCTCCCCACCCAATGTAATCACATATCTCATGTCCACGATATCTCATATCCATAACATGCAAGATCATGACCTCTAGCTAGTACAACGTGTCATAATAATATCTATGTATATGGAAGTCTTGTCACGACCCGCACCCGATATAGGGGTACGAGAGCGTGGGTACGTCCAGCCTACGCCGCAGCATCGGCGGTAGAACGCTGTCTAGGTCATGTAACTATCTAATCAATCTCACATGAATACCCAACTCCATAAGGAGACGTGGATATCATAAAATAATGCTGGAAATACTCAATCACATAAACTAAGCACGATGAGATATCAAGGCAAGCAAGGAAATACAAGACAAGTCTAACGACAAAATAATCATACCTGCAATCATTAACTTCCAATCCCCAAGTGTGTTAGAAACCAGTCTACTAAGGTCACAGTTTGGAAAAATATTTTCCAGTCAGGAAGGAGCAAAGTACATCTCTAAATAGCAGTTCTATATTAATGATATAAACTATGTAGCAGTTCTAGATGGAAATATACGAGAAGCATGTATAGGTACGAGAAATAAAAGAATACTGGAAATACTGTAAGTAAATGCAGGAGAAGAAACAATATGTCCATGAGCAAGAACCTATGACTAAGTGTGTGAGTACTAGCTTTAACATGTGATCGGCTTGGGAACTTGATCAGGCTGGTTACATGTGATTAGCTATGATTCATGTAAGGTCAGGCTAACCGTCGGTTAGCTATGATGCATGTAGAGGTCAGGCTAATCACACGTAACAGCTATGAAGCATGTAAATGGTCAGGCCGCACCCGACGTGAGATGTGGGGTGAGCTATGATGCATGTAAAGTTTGGTATGATCACATATCTACACTAAAATACTCCCCACCCCCGACTGGTATAGTAGATCCAATCATGGTACGCTATGGCACGGGATTCCCTAGGGAGGTAGCAAGTCTCCCCGGAAATCAATGTCTGTACATGCACAAGATAACAAGGAAACAAGTCTTGTACAAGCTACACCATGAATAAGGAATAACATCTCATGACGAGATCCGTGTATACCAATCCGTGTAACCAACGTGTCAAGAGCATGGATATCTACACTAGATACAGTGAACATAGGAGATATCATAAATTAGAAACTAATTAGAGAATGTACTCGCCTTGGGTCCTTAGCTGTCAATACCAATGTCCTGTCTTAGAGTATCGTCTGGAGAATCCGACAGTCCTATAAACATATAATAATATCACTTGTATCAGATGCTACACTAACACACAATAGAAATACCCTGGCCTCAGGGCTATGCCAGGCATGGCTCTAGTCAACTAGGGTCATCTAGTAGGAATACGTATATAATACACATTTACACTCAGGGTATATACCAATAAAAACGTATATAATATATATAAGTGTCTATTAGTAATTGTACAAAAATACGTATATGTGTATATATACTAATATATGTATATAAATATATATTTTTATACCGAAATACATATTTGTATGTATATATTAATCAAACATTTAATATATATATATAACTAATCGAAGAATGTATACAATGCCACCCTCCTCAAGGTGATCCCAAATGAAAAAGCAGTTAGTTCCAATGGGTCCGGAGCAGTCCAAATAGCTAGAAACTATATAAAGAAGTTCAAGATCGGAGTTCGACACGAAAATCGAGATAAGGATACCAGGCTAATAGGGGAAAGGGTTGTTTGTTTGTAATTAAGGTAACACCTTAATTTAATGAAAATCATTTCGAATTTATTTTGAACAATAATTTCAAATAAAAGTTTATTTATAAAAATCTAGAATTTATGTAAAAAGCCATCATATATTTTTATATCTATAGTAAAACTGGTCACCAGCCCAAATAAACAAATTTTGATCTTATTTTTTTATTATTGAAACTATATTTTTATTTAATAATATAAACCCCAAAAATTATTATATTTTTGCATAATCAAAAACCCTTTTAATTTTTTTTACAACTAAACTAATTACATGAAATTACTAAACTAAATATATTTAATTACTAACTAATTACATATACTAAACTGATTATATATATTAAACTAATTATATATACTAAACTAATTATATATACTAATTAACTACTCTTAAAATTAACTAATACAGTGAACTGAACCAAAGAAAGAGGAAGAGGGAAAACGGAGAGGGAACTCACGATGGGGGTCTTCCGGCGTCGGCGGAGGAGTCTCGCCGGGGCAGGGCGTCGGCGGTCTAGCGATCGTCTCGGGCGGCGGCGGTCGAACTCGGCGGCGGCGAAGCTCGGCGGATCTGAGGCGGCCATGGCTCGACGACGATGAGGGGATCCGCGGCGGCCACCGGCGGTCGAGATCTAGGTTAGGGTTTTGGGTTCTGTGAACGAGTCGGGGTTGGATCGTGTCCGGGGCTGGACACGATGGATTCGAGGTACTGTGGACGTGTCCGGGTATTTGGACACAGGGTTTGAATGTACTGTGGTGTGGGGGTTGTGTCCAGGTGGTGTCGGACACGAAAATCTGGTTGTAATGTTGTAAATTTGGACACATGAAATGAATGGATACGGTAGGACACCCGGGGTCGGACCCGAGGCCAACACGGCTGACACGGTAATGATGGACACACGGATACGAGCACACAAATCAATGGTGATGGCTTGTTGGCTTGTGGGAATTTGTGAGGGCTAGCTAGGGTTTCTTGGGAATGGTGTGGTGAGAGACTTTAAATAGGGAGAGAGGTTGTGGGATAAAGGGTGATGATTGGCCCAATTAATGAATGGCCCAGATTATACATGAATGAGTTCTTCATGTGGGAATGAGGGTGTGAATGGGAGACGGTAAACTGGTAAATTTAATAGAAAAAAATACAATTTAAGAAAATGTTTTAAGAGGCTTCCAAGGGTAACTGATTCCAAATTAGTTACTAATTAAGCCCATATTTTAAAACCCTAGAAAATATGTAATTTATTTATTTACTATTCCAAAATGGATATGAAAATTTATTATGAAAACAACTAGTCTTTCAATAATTTTTATTAAACAAATAATTTTATGATTTCAAGCCAATAAATATTCGAAGCTAGAGTATTAAATATATATCATTATTTATCTATTTAATTTATAATAAATCGACATTTAGGAAAAATGATTTTTTTTATAAAAGATTTTAAATCACCTTCTAAAATCAAACATTGTTCAAAATCTAATAAAAATTTCAAGGAGAAAATATTTTATAAACTTGATATTTAAAATAAATTAAAAATCTAATTATTTCAGAAATTTGGAAATCGGAGGTTACAAGTCTATCCACCTTAGAAAAATTTCGTCCTCGAAATTTAAGGTTCTCAATAATTGCCTTTACTCATCATATTATTTCTATCAAAATTTAAATTTCAACCCAATAATCATGAAGTAATTCCATATTGTTATTTCACAACCTTTCAAAAATTATATAACATCATATTCCTGAAAATCTTCAAGTTTAAAATCAAATCCCCTTTTTGTCATAATCTCCTCCAAAATTTTTAAGTTAATTAAATACTCGAAATTTGATATCTGTTCCTCAAATTTAATTTCAATCCATGTATTGAATCTCGTCCCAAAAGTCTGAATTCAACAGTAATCCATGAATGATCTGATTCTTCAGTTTCCTTTTTCCTCAAATACTCAATAGTGCGACACTGCAACGTCTACAATATAAATTTTTTTGAATAACTTGCGGTCAAATAAATATAATGACAATCTCCTAAAAAATTTCTTTTTTTTTCATCACCAATTTTATCGTATCATAACCTTCCTAAAATTAATAAATCCTCAATTTTGCCATGTTAATTTCTTAACTCTCCCTTTTAAGTTAATGTTTTATCCTCGAGTTTCAATCATACCTCGATTTTCGTACAATCAATGATCCATCACCTCTGTTATAACAACCCCTTAATTCTTTATTTAAATTAATGCTTATCCACAAATTTAATTATCTTGCCCCTTTTCGTCAAGTCATAACCTTGTCATAGATCTTTGTCATGGTCAAAACTCCAATGATCATGGTCTAAGGAAAATTTTACCTACAGTCATACAACATACAACTTAGAGGAAACATGCATGGTTATGGTCTGTCTTATCATGGTATTGCATTCTCTATCAGGGTGCACTACTAGCTATATTCTAACAAGAAAATCATGAATACGAACTACAGCACTAGGGAAATCAATCAATCAAGAGACGGAAAACATTAGGAAAGAAAAGAAGAACCTGCTAACATATTTCCTGCAGTATCTTCTATCTCTCACATACTCTTAACTCTAGCATATTCACTAACTAATTCCTATTCCTTTACACTGGTACCCATATCAACTAGTCATTAATCCACAAGATCCATGAATATATCCGTATTGCACACACCTGTCTATTAATACCCAAATCTGATACCAAGAACCTCTAACACGATTATAGGTCAATTGGTGCATGTAGAGTTGATACCTCTCTCTCTTTAGTACCATACCCTCTGTCAGTTCCCGTTCCTACTACAATTGTTCATACTAGTCGTTCTTATCACTCAAGTGCACACTAAGTGTAACACACCATACTAAGTACTGCTCTTTCCAATACAACTTTAGATGGACACCCAAGTCAGTCTGCGGTGCCATCTCAATCCTGCTCAAGTCATCAGATTCTTACACATGTATATCATCTACTCATATATTAATATTCATATCTCTCATCTACCATAAAATTAATCCTCAAAATAATCGTCAAGGTTTAACTTCTCGAACAACTTTAAAATAAAATGCATATACCTCCTCAAAGTCAGATACTCAACATCGAAATAAAATTTAATCACTTCTAAAATCTTTGTAGCCTTAACCATGTTTATTGAATTCATATTTGAAATCCTCAAAAATTTAATGACATAATCTCAACTCCTCAATTATTCTAAAAATAAAATTTTATTTCCACTTTTTAATTTATAAATCCATAAATGTACATATCAGTGCTTACGGTCTCTGATATTCAAGGTGCACTCAATGCATCTAGTGTCTATAACTGTGTACTAAAATTGTACTGCCTGAATCACTTGCACTATTACCTCCAATGATCAAAGTTATCATCACCTGTATTTTCTTTCATGATTTCAATTTATGTCAACTGGTATATCATCTAATTATCATCCCACAGAGTGCTTACTGTTATTAACGTTATTCTCGACTAATCCTCGATATAGAATCATTAGCACTCTTGGTATTATATCACTAGCTTCATTAATGGATCATCCCATCAAGCTCATTAGAACTCATGATTACCTGTATCTACTATAACACTCATGTTTTTTTACTCTCATGGGTATGTGTATGGTTCCTCATCTCGATTGTTGTATATGTATTTCCTTTTAACCTTTTATAGCCTGTTAAACTAATCCGTGATACGCTTCACCATTCTCATTACTAATTCCGATATTTCTCTACTCATGACACCTCATTATAACTCCTCATGCATATAAATTTCTTTACCTTTAACACGCCCGATATCAATCATCAGATTGGACGTTATGCTCCATTAATCCTTAACACAATTCCTTTATAATTAATTATTTACATAGATCATCCAATTACATAATTTAATGACTATCCAGGACTGGCATGCTGATTCTAATACTTACTCTTGGAACCTTCACTGATACTCTTACTCCTCTTTCTATAATACCAATACTAATTATAATAATACCTATCATAGAACCATTGCTACAAGGTACTATGCTATGGGTTAACTCTAGATTAATGCCTAATGCTCACATGTCCAACCAAGAAATACTTACAACTCACAAGTCATACTCAGTCAACACTAATACAAGACACAAACAATATTGCAAGTCACTAATTATCACACTAACAAGGATCCTAAAAGAAAATAAGCTCAAAAAGGAATTGGATCAAGGACTGAAGGTATCTTTACTGCTAGTAAAGAAAAGAAGTGATGGAACAAAGTCCTGGAATAACAAAATTAGATAAGTATTAAGATGAGACTTTAAGAACCATTTTAAGATGCAACCTGATAATCATACACGTCTGTCAGAAATTATGACGCTGAGAATCCTCGCCATGCCAGTAAGCATAGGTGCGATAAACGACAGGTTCCGTAACTAAAGTACGCAACCCTACAGTCATGTCATCTAGAATCTTCGCTAACCGGTACGGCTGCGGTAACTCTAGGTTCCATAACCCAAGCAGACGTTTCACCTTTCTCACTGTTCTCATCCATATATGTCATCAGATGATATCGTAAAAATTTAGTCCGTAAAATTCATCTCGGCATGAAATCAACTCTACAATGAAACCGAGATTCTAATTTTAATAATTGATCAACAATAATCAAATTCAATATCAATGAGTGAGGACGGATGGAAACAAGGCGAAGGATTTAAAATTAGAAATTATAATAAGATTCTCAAGGGGTCGTCCCAGGAATCTCTCAAGAATTTGTGATTGAGTATCCTCTCTCATCTTAGTATCCTATGTCCTATATTCTATAGCAGGTACGTAGTAGTACAACTATGACGTCGCACTACTACGACATCGCACAACTAGCGAAGTCTGACCTGCATGGGCCACCACTAAAAATGTGTCACGACCCGCACCCGATATAGGGGTACGAGAGCGTGGGTACGTCCAGCCTACGCCGCAGCATCGGCGGTAGAACGCTGTCTAGGTCATGTAACTATCTAATCAATCTCACATGAATACCCAACTCCATAAGGAGACGTGGATATCATAAAATAATGCTGGAAATACTCAATCACATAAACTAAGCACGATGAGATATCAAGGCAAGCAAGGAAATACAAGACAAGTCTAACGACAAAATAATCATACCTGCAATCATTAACTTCCAATCCCCAAGTGTGTCAGAAACCAGTCTACTAAGGTCACAGTTTGGAAAAATATTTTCCAGTCAGGAAGGAGCAAAGTACATCTCTAAATAGCAGTTCTATATTAATGATATAAACTATGTAGCAGTTCTAGATGGAAATATACGAGAAGCATGTATAGGTACGAGAAATAAAAGAATACTGGAAATACTGTAAGTAAATGCAGGAGAAGAAACAATATGTCCATGAGCAAGAACCTATGACTAAGTGTGTGAGTACTAGCTTTAACATGTGATCGGCTTGGGAACTTGATCAGGCTGGTTACATGTGATTAGCTATGATTCATGTAAGGTCAGGCTAACCGTCGGTTAGCTATGATGCATGTAGAGGTCAGGCTAATCACACGTAACAGCTATGAAGCATGTAAATGGTCAGGCCGCACCCGACGTGAGATGTGGGGTGAGCTATGATGCATGTAAAGTTTGGTATGATCATATATCTACACTAAAATACTCCCCACCCCCGACTGGTATAGTAGATCCAATCATGGTACGCTATGGCACGGGATTCCCTAGGGAGGTAGCAAGTCTCCCCGGAAATCAGTGTCTGTACATGCACAAGATAACAAGGAAACAAGTCTTGTACAAGCTACACCATGAATAAGGAATAACATCTCATGACGAGATCCGTGTATACCAATCCGTGTAACCAACGTGTCAAGAGCATGGATATCTACACTAGATACAGTGAACATAGGAGATATCATAAATTAGAAACTAATTAGAGAATGTACTCGCCTTGGGTCCTTAGCTGTCAATACCAATGTCCTGTCCCAGAGTATCATCTGGAGAATCCGACAGTCCTATAAACATATAATAATATCACTTGTATCAGATGCTACACTAACACACAATAGAAATACCCTGGCCTCAGGGCTATGCCAGGCATGGCTCTAGTCAACTAGGGTCATCTAGTAGGAATACGTATATAATACACATTTACACTCAGGGTATATACCAATAAAAACGTATATAATATATATAAGTGTCTATTAGTAATTGTACAAAAATACGTATATGTGTATATATACTAATATATGTATATAAATATATATTTTTATACCGAAATACATATTTGTATGTATATATTAATCAAACATTTAATATATATATATAACTAATCGAAGAATGTATACAATGCCACCCTCCTCAAGGTGATCCCAAATGAAAAAGCAGTTAGTTCCAATGGGTCCAGAGCAGTCCAAATAGCTAGAAACTATATAAAGAAGTTCAAGATCGGAGTTCGGCACGAAAATCGAGATAAGGATACCAGGCTAATAGGGGAAAGGGTTGTTTGTTTGTAATTAAGGTAACACCTTAATTTAATGAAAATCATTTCGAATTTATTTTGAACAATAATTTCAAATAAAAGTTTATTTATAAAAATCTAGAATTTATGTAAAAAGCCATCATATATTTTTATATCTATAGTAAAACTGGTCACCAGCCCAAATAAACAAATTTTGATCTTATTTTTTTATTATTGAAACTATATTTTTATTTAATAATATAAACCCCAAAAATTATTATATTTTTGCATAATCAAAAACCCTTTTAATTTTTTTTACAACTAAACTAATTACATAAAATTACTAAACTAAATATATTTAATTACTAACTAATTACATATACTAAACTGATTATATATATTAAACTAGTTATATATACTAAACTAATTATATATACTAATTAACTACTCTTAAAATTAACTAATATAGTGAATTGAACCAAAGAAAGAGGAAGAGGGAAAACGGAGAGGGAACTCACGATGGGGGTCTTCCGGCGTCGGCGGAGGAGTCTCGCCGGGGCAGGGCGTCGGCGGTCTAGCGATCGTCTCGGGCGGCGGCGGTCGAACTCGGCGGCGGCGAAGCTCGGCGGATCTGAGGCGGCCATGGCTCGACGACGATGAGGGGATCCGCGGCGGCCACCGGCGGTCGAGATCTAGGTTAGGGTTTTGGGTTCTGTGAACGAGTCGGGGTTGGATCGTGTCTGGGGCTGGACATGATGGATTCGAGGTACTGTGGACGTGTCCGGGTGTTTGGACACAGGGTTTGAATGTACTGTGGTGTGGGGGTTGTGTCCAGGTGGTGTCGGACACGAAAATCTGGTTGTAATGTTGTAAATCTGGACACATGAAATGAATGGATACGGTAGGACACCCGGGGTCGGACCCGAGGCCAACACGGCTGACACGGTAATGATGGACACACGGACACGAGCACACAAATCAATGGTGATGGCTTGTTGGCTTGTGGGAATTTGTGAGGGCTAGCTAGGGTTTCTTGGGAATGGTGTGGTGAGAGACTTTAAATAGGGAGAGAGGTTGTGGGATAAAGGGTGAGGATTGGCCCAATTAATGAATGGCCCAGATTATACATGAATGAGTTCTTCATGTGGGAATGAGGGTGTGAATGGGAGACGGTAAACTGGTAAATTTAATAGAAAAAATACAATTTAAGAAAATGTTTTAAGAGGCTTCCAAGGCTAACTGATTCCAAATTAGTTACTAATTAAGCCCATATTTTAAAACCCTAGAAAATATGTAATTTATTTATTTACTATTCCAAAATGGATATGAAAATTTATTATGAAAACAACTAGTCTTTCAATAATTTTTATTAAACAAATAATTTTATGATTTCAAGCCAATAAATATTCGAAGCTAGAGTATTAAATATATATCATTATTTATCTATTTAATTTATAATAAATCGACATTTAGGAAAAATGATTTTTTTTATAAAAGATTTTAAATCACCTTCTAAAATCAAACATTGTTCAAAATCTAATAAAAATTTCAAGGAGAAAATATTTTATAAACTTGATATTTAAAATAAATTAAAAATCTAATTATTTCGGAAATTTGGAAATCGGAGGTTACAAGTCTTATGTCACGAATCATGTAGGCCTATACAGAATTACCATGAATAACTCAAAAAAGATTCTGTCTCATGAATAGTATTAATTGTCCTAAGGTATGACGTACTTGATAAAGCAGGCACAAAAAATATATAGGATCGTGATATCAACTCTCTAAGTGACATTACACGACTTCGCGTACGGCATCGACACCCGAATCTTGTTCGGATGATAAGTAACATCTCACGGTCCTAGGTTGAGCAGGTACATCATAGAAATAACTCAAGCAGATAATATTAAATAAACTACTGCAAGTTTGGCAATGTACACTTGCCTGTGGTTTGAACTCCTTCAATTGCTCCGGTAACAGCGAAATCTCCAGGTACGCCTCTAGATGCTGAAATAAACATTATCATCATTCTTAGAATATATGAAATAGCTAGGATTGACTACCTATAAGTCTAATTTGGACACAGGAGCAGAATTGACAGTTTCTGGTCAAAGTGGGGTCCACATGTGGCCCACTTTGCACTAAAAAATATGCCAGAGACTAAGTTCTCTAAATTCGTCAAACTTAATGTCTGTAAATCTAAAGTGATGATACGAACCCAACGGAACATCCATAATTGGATTCCGATGAGCCGGTCATGAAATCGTCCGTCCAGTGGAACCGTGGGGCCCACGAAAATGGGGTTTCGTCAACGTTCTCAGAATCGAACCAAACTTGGGTCACAGGACCAGCGTAATTCTACGAATCCGATGGCGTAAGTTTCGTTGTGAAATGACAAGCATACACAAAATTATGACGAGTGTCAGAACGGACCGATACGGGACTTTTTGGTGGATATGCGTTGATTCCGGTGTGCACGCACATCCAAATCAACTTTCGTAAAATCCCATACGTCCGCATTAATGATACATGCCTTTTGATGCAATTTACACATGACAAAGTTGTCTCATTTAGCGGGACGTATCCCGTTTCGAGAAATTTTGGATTTAGAAAACCAAGTTTTTGGTCAACTTTAACTGCGAATAAAACACGACTTACAACAAATTAAAATAAACTAACTAAAAGAAATTAATCTCGGTTATGTTGTCTTTAATTAGGAAAAAAAATTGAATTTTGGTTCAATGGTTTGAAAGAAAACGGCTCTGGAAAATGGGGTGTTGGGACAGTTTCAAATGATCTAGAAATCAAGTTTTCATGATTTTGGATCGCGATTTGGGATCAACACAGAACGATTTTAAACAAACTATTTGACGGGAGTTGAGGGCGTATAGGTTGTGAGTTTACCTACAAAATTGGTTTGAAAAACCATGGAGCGAGGGAGGAGAAAACTCACTACGAAATGGGGGTTTGGGCCACGCTGCTGCTGTTGATGTTCCCGCGCCATTCGCCCTCTCGGCCGGTGGTTGACGGCGACGGCGGCGACGGTGGGGTGTTCACAAGTAGCGCATGGGGTCGTTGGTCGTCGGGGTTCACCCTGGAGTTCGTCGATGGATTGCTACTGCTGCCGTTGATTCTCACGCACGCGCTTCCTCTCGTTCTATTGCGGCCGCGCTAGGAGGATTTGGTCAGAGCCGGAGTGGTGATGGAGGTGGTCTAACGATGGTGGTGGGGGTTTAGCTCACAGGGAATTTATAGGGCGAGGTGTGGCAGCGGTTGGGGAGGTGAACGAATGGGTCGCCGACAGTTGAGGGGAGGCGAATCGGAGGAGTCGCCGGCGGATTACTACGGTCGGGGAAGTTTAAAAACTTCAGTTACTGTATATAAGGGTTAGCGGGTCGGGTATGGGTAGGGAACGGGTCGGGTTTGGATCAAATCCATTAGGGTTGGGTTGGTTCGGTTGGGATCAGTTTGGTTGGGTTCAAGTTTGTTTCTGTCTGGTTTATTTAAAAATAATACCTTTTTAGCTATTTAAAAATAGTTTTTGAATCCCATAAATTCCAAAAAAATTACACAATATCTTATTATTAATTATACACACAAAAATATAATTTTTGTAATATTTTAATAATTAATTTAATTCACAAAATATAAATCCCTGAAGAACATTAATTAAAAATTACAGAAAATCTCCAAAAAATAAAAATTCATAATTAAAATTCTAAAATCAAGGTATTTGCACGTTTCCAACACGTGGTATTAGAGCTTTGGGTTTAGAGAAGTTTCAGGGTTGACAATCAAACCAAGGAGAAGAGATGGATGCGAAGTCGGTGCACATGGTAAACCTAAATGATACTAATTATCACTATTGGCGGAGCAAGATAAGAGATTTGTTATTCGTTAAGAAGCTGCATCTTCCGGTATTTGCGTCCGAGAAATCGAATGATAAATCCAAAGAGGACTGAAATTTAATCACATACAGGTATGTGGGTAGATACATCAGTTCATTGATGAGAAGGTGTATAATCATATTGCCAGTATAGAGCACGCGAAGATACTTTAGGAGAAGATAAAATCTTTGTACGCAAAGAAGACGGGTTAAATAAGTTGTTCCTAAACCGAACGATGATGGGTCTGCAGTATAAAGATGGTACTGTTTGCCATTTAAATTAAAAGGAGAACTAAAAGAACTTGATTTGATTGACAAACTAAAAAAAAGTACAGAGAAGTCCTATAAGACAATCTAAGTACAAATTTATTTTCTGGGGGTGACGATGGAGGGTTAGGAGTGTAGCAACTCTCTTTACTCCATGGACAATCTAATGTAGAAGCTCTTCTCTCTTGCTTGAGTGTAGATTCGCAGATAGCCAGCCAGGTCCGTTGTATAGGGGTAGTACCCTATTATTTATAACTGTTATGTGGCCGCATGGATTTGGGCCACATGGACGTTGGGAGTTGCAACATGTCTTCCCCTAACAGCAAGGAGTTACAACTATGCAGAAGAATCCGGACTTCAGCTGTCATGTGAACATTTGTTAAGATTTTCTTGTTGTTGAATATCTGAGTAGTTTCTCGTCTTTTGTGGGCGCAACTTGGTCAATTGGACACGTGGCCTGCCACTTCGTTGGAGAGGATCACCTTGTTACAATAGCACGATTTGGTTTGTTGGGACATCTGGGGCATACGAAGCCAAAAATCGCGGAGGACGCATAGAGTCCGGGACGCATGGGGCCAGAGACGCATGGGATGCATGGGCCAGAACTATATGGGATGCATGGAGTCTGGGACGCATGGGCCAGAGCCACATGGGATGCATGGAGTCTCGGATGCATAGGCCAGAACCGCATGGGACGCATGGAGTTTGGGATGCATAGGCCAGAACCGCATGGGACGCATGGAGTCTGAGACACATAGGCCAAAATTTCATAAGATGTATGGAGTCCTGGATGCATGGGCCAGAGCCGCATCTGAGTCTTTTGTCATGTTGTACACGTAGTGCTGCACAGTTTTTGAGACTTTCGTCTTTTAGCGAGTTCACACCTCTCGAGACATTCAAAAAATCCTCCTCTATCAGGATTCGATGTCAGATGTAATCTTGTTGTCAGAACGTGATGTTAGATCCATCTGCTGCCAAAACTGTCTTATGTCGTTTGGTCTGCATAGCTCTCGCTTAATTAGGCCGTATGGTGATCATGCGGTCTATTTTTTGCTGAACTTTTTCTTGGGCCGCATGATTGATGTACGCATTGATCTAAATTTTCCATGCTTCTACAAGATCCCCTTCAAAGTTTTCAAACTTATAAGTTTTAAATTCTTTGAATAAGAAGTGTGGAAGGGGTATACTTTGAGTCGCATGGATATTTGGTCGCATGGCTGCATGGATGGGCGCTACCAGGCTGCCACCCCCTAATTAAATACCTTGATTTGATTAGATCTTTTTAGGATTCTGGACTATATCCTCTCACGAACCCCGAAGTGACAGTTTTGAGAAGATAAGACCCAAGGGCTGTCGTCATCATTACTGCTGACAGCGGGGCGCTGGAACCAAAGGGTCACTATTATCCCCCTTTAGCCTATAAATAGGGTTTTTGCTGGAGAGAGAAAACTTTCTTTCTCAGCCCGAGTCTCTCTTTCACCATTGTCTCCGACTCTTCCTCTGCTTTCGATCATCCTCTCCGATCTTCTGCAATGGCTCACAAGGCTTCGTCTTCCTCGTCCAAGGCCAAGAAGGCGGTTGACAAGAGGAAGCGTCTTGCTTCTTCGACTAGGGCAGAGGATGAAGTCCCCCTCTTCCATCTGGACGTTCAAGCGCCTATCCATGGTAAGGATCAGTGGAGGCAGACTCTTGACACACGGATACTCTGCACATAGTCCAGTGTACGGGTTTCCACATGACCATGCCACATGCTTTATGTGCGGGTCTTGCTTCGGCTGCATGCACCGGTCATTATCTGACTGCATGCTCCCTTCATGAGCTGACCGCACGTACCCTGCCTCACTGGGCCGCATGTACTCTTCATGACTTGGCCGCATAGACTCTGCATAATTGAGTGGTATGTACTCTTCATGATTTGGCCGCATGCACCCTGTATGACTTGGCCGTATGTAGTCTTCATGACTTGGCCGCATGGACTCTGCATAATTGACCCATATGTACTCTGCATGATTTGGTCGCATGCAGCCTGTATGACTTGGCCACATGGCATCTCAGTATTTCTAACTGACCTTCTGACTCTTATTTTTGCAGTGATTCTACCCGTGGCTCCGTCAGAGAATGTACTGGTCGGGCGTGCGGTTGCCCCGACAGTCTCAAACCAGGAGCCGGAGCAGGAGACTTCCCCAGAGTATGATGCGGGTACCTCGGAGCCTGCACCTGAGACTTTGGGGTTTGAGGATGTGAGTGCAGGCGTGTTAGAGCCTGCTTTTGAACCATTGGGGGCCCAAGAGACTGGTGCAGGCATGCCAAAGCTGGATTTAGAAACTCAAGGGGCCCACGAGATGGGTGGACCAGTGGCGGAGCTCTTCATGCCCTTTTAGCATGTCTCTGTGGATGATGTGGAAGCCGTGGGGAGGGCTATGACTGTACTGGGCGAGCCGGAGCCCTTGCCACATTCTTCTGATATATTTTTTCGTATATTTACCAATGAAGGGTTATGCTGGCTTCAGCTTCACATTCTTCGGGCAAAGATAATCACTGGTTGCTCTAGATTTATAGGACCAGCCTCTCCCTTGATAAGGTAGAACGTGGCGGCTGGGGAGGACGTAGAAGAAGAAGTCAGCGGACTTATCGTGAAGACGCCCAGGCCTTTTCTCGGCACATCTGGGGAAATACCAATCTGGGGAGCCTACTGCTGACCCCTCTCAGGTGGTCACCACTTCTCCTGTGATGGTCGTGGGTTCTTCCGGTGCGACGACCGTTCTCCCAACTGTTGAAACTGGGGATTCCGCAGCGGTGGCCTCTCTGGCTAGCGTCCTGACAAGCGGTCCTGGGGAGACTGTTCCCGACGTTCCTAGTGTAGTGACGATTGGACCGTCATCTGGGACTGGTGCATCACAATATGGGGATGGTGTCCAGGCGGATGCTGAAGCAGCAGGGTGCTATGGCACCTCTGCCTATGGTCACTCCCTCAGCCAATTATCCCTTGCTCAGCTGCCAGGTGTTCGGGCATTTGAGAAGGTTATGAAGGACTGGAATGCGAGTCGTACTACTGGTCGCTCCTCCGCTACCGCTTCACCTTCAAGGTCGTCAGGCGTTGTTACAGCACAACCTGCTGCAATAATTGCTTCTTCCTCCTACCAGTCGCCTTGGACTCCGACAACATCGGAGGAGATTAATGAACATGTCCAGATCTTCCTTTGGAGTTTCTACTTATTTTTGAAGCAAGGGGTCCATGACGTATTGGAGCAGAATAGATCCTTTGAATGGGCAAAAAGCTTAGTCGAACGCCAGGCCAACTCCCTCAGGGGTATTCTCGGTTTGGAAGAGATAGCGGACCTTTTGGACCTGAAACTGGTAAAGGTGGAGCGATGCCTGATGGAGCTACAACAGCACCAGCATACAGATCTGGGGGTACTGATAGCCCATGAATATGAGGAGTTCTCGGCTAGGCTGGATGCAGAGAAGACCCTCATTTCTTCGTCTAGGAAAGGCTTGCTATATGACCTCCAGAGGCTGCAAGAGGAGCGTGATCGGCTGGGCAACCTTAAGGAGGATTGCCTCACCCGACAAAATAACTTGACCGAGGAGATCAGACAGCTCTAGGCCAAGCTTGAAATACTGGGGACTAATCTCCGGGAAGCCCAACAGGAAGAGGAGGCTATCCGGACTGAGGCAAGATGGGCTGCAAAAAATATATATGTCGTTGAGGTCATGGTGCAGAAGCTGGATGGACGGTATGAGGCCTATGCCCGCTTCGAGGATCTCGAGGTCCTGGCGAAAAAAGTTGAGCGCCGGGTCACTGGACGCCTAGATGGTCAGATTGCCCATCTCCATGGGCGGATAGCAGAACTATGCTCCCACGATGAGCAATAGTAGTTTGTGTTTCCTTTTCTGGAACTATCTTTTATTGTTTTGCTCTAATTAATTTTGCTTTTGTGGTTGGGGATCCAGTAGCCCCTCAAGTGTAGTTTGCCCTTTTGTTAAGAAAAAATAAACTCCTTTTTTCTTTTGCCATTGTCTGGTTGGTTTAGTTTGCATCCTAAGAGAGAAATTACTACTTTATGTGCCTCATGTGCTTGGCATGCGCCTGATGTGTTCACACTGCTGTATTAGTCCGGGTCTCTGATTGAGTTACACCAAATCCTGGCAATCATATCTTGGGTTGTGCAAGAGCGAATTGTCACGTCTTGTGGAGTGAATAGTCATGACTCAGGAAGTTAGTCATCGATTCCCCACTTATAAGTGGTAGACGATCTCGGAACTCCTTACTCAAATTTACTTTTAGTGCGATGGCTTTTGGAGGTGCTCCAAAGGAAACCAACACGTTTATTTTCGCGGCGTGGGTTACCCCTGAGTTGCTTCTTGCTGAGAGGATAGGAGAAATGTCCACTACTCAAGTATGTGAGGCAGCCATCTTCCAAAAACTCTTAGAAAACCCTGCTGATTCGGGGGAGAAAAGTGTTGGAGACGCTCTACGTCAATTTCTTGTGTCCTCAGACACTTGTATTTTTTATTTTCTTTCTATGTACATCAGTAATTCAGATGATTCTGATTCCTCTTCTTCTTGATGTTTGTAATCTCTCATTCCTTCTTTTTGTTTTAATAAAAGGAGAAATCACTTTCTTTGCACATTGTGACATTTAGGGTGCTTGTACTAGAGGTGAGATGGTCGTAGCACAGCATTTGTAGTTAGTGTGGACATCCTACTGGGGGATTTTAGTGGACCTATTACCCTTTTACGCACTTGGGCTGCAAGTAATAGATTCAAAAACAACCCTATCAGAGGTAATATAGACGTGATAGGTTTTGTGGATAGTAAGGACATCCCGTCGGGGAATCTTTAGTGGACCTATTACCCTTTTGCGCACTTGGGGTACAAGTAATATATTCGAAATAAACCCTATCAAAGGTAATATAGACGTGATAGGTTTTGTGGACCCATTATTTTTTGGCGCATGTTAGTCCAAGTAATAGGTTTGAGACAAGCCATGCCAGAGATAATATGGACGTGACAGTTTTTGTGGACTTAACACCACTAGTGTACCTTGGTGAGTTCGGGTGATAAGTTGGGATGGAAACCGATATCAGAGATAATATGGACGTGATGATTGATAGCCAAAACGTTGGAGGTTTGCTCAGAGGTAATATAAACATGGCAAACTCAGCCGGGAAAAAGTGTTTAGGAAAGTAGTTCAGAGGTAATACGAACGAGAATCGATGTCCGAGCAACTCGCTGAGGAGTGATTTGCTGAGTGTGGTTTATCCAAAAATAAAGATAGACCTGAAGGTTGCTCCACTGGGGAGGTTGTGGTAGGACGGTAGCTCAGAGGTAATATGGGCATGACTAGCGTTTAACGAGATTAGTTTTTTGATTGTTCACTGTAGGGGTGTGCGGCTGGACCTGAGGACTGCTCCGTTGGGGAGACTTTTAGGATCTATCATCTGTTGCGTATCTGGGACTCCTGGATACAGATAATGACTTTTATAAGAATTTATAACGAGAAAAAAAATATTGCACATAGGCACTTGCTGGGGATGAAGAACCAAGAGTTGATTTGTACATCTGGGTTGTCCCGCTGGGGATGAGGGGAGTATAAGTCTACTTTAGACGTAGTATTTTTTTAGGAACTTGTTGTTGATAGACATCATGAGCAAGTCACCGTTGGGTTTCACTAGCCGGTATGCGCCATTGGAAAATACGGTTTCTACAATGAACGGGCCCTCCCATTTATGTTGGAATTTGTCGGCCGTCTTGTGAGTCATAACCATCAGTCTTCTTACTATTAAGACGAGGTCACCCACTTGGAACGTTCTCTATTTTACCCATTTGTTGAAGGCTCCAAAGAGGTACGCTTGATACAGCTCTATGCGTTGTTGAGCTAAGAGTCATTTCTAGTCGAGTGCTTCCAACTCCTGTAACCATCGGCGGTAGTTGTCGTCCGTGGTAAGCCAATTGGAGAGAGCTACTCATGGTGAAGGGATCTGGATCTCAAGGGGGAGGACCTCTTTGCTTTTGTACACTAGAGAGAGGCGTATTGCCAGTGGCTGTCCGGACTGTTGTACGGTAGGCCCAGAGACATTCATCCAGCTTCTCGTTCCATTCGCGCTTTTTGGAAGACAAAAATTTCTTGAGGAGCTTGATGATGGTCTTGTTGAATACTTTTGCCAGACCGTTTGCTGCTGGGTTATAGGAAGTCGATGCTACATTCTTAATCCATTTTTTATCACATAACCGATAGAATGCATGGCTTATAAATTGTGGACCATTGTCATGGATGATCCTTCGTGGCAGGACGAAGCAGTATATGATGTGATGCTTAAAGAAGTTAATCACGTTTGATGTTTTAACTTCGGCGAGCGGGACAGCTTTCGCCCACTTGGAGAAGTAGTCGATGATTGCCAAGATGAACCGATGTCCCTTTAATAAAGGAAGGCTGATTGGCCCGATGATATCCATTCCCCATGCCTCAAACAGCTAAGATGCTGCCGTTTGGTGTAGAAATTTAGATGGCTGGTGGATGAAGTCTGCGTGGACTTGGCATGCTTGGCACTTCCTCGCGTAATCAACAGCATCTGCTACCATCATAGGCCAATAGTATCCCAATATCCGAAGATGGTCTTGTAACTTCGAACGGGTTGATGTGCCCCGCAGACGCTATCGTGAGCTTCACGGAGGGATTTTTTTGCCTCTGCGTTCGATAAGCATCGTAGCAGAAGGCCGTCATAGAATCGACGATACAACATTTTGGTCTCTGTGTCATAGTAGAAATAGAGGGACCATCTCCTGATTGAAGTAGCCTCCTTCGGGTTATCGGGAAGAATTTCGTAGACTACATAGTCCATGAATGGAAGCCTCCAATCCTGAGTATCGATGTCGACCTCCGCTGCATAGCTGAGGCACAGGCATATGTTATTCTTGGGACAGACCAGCTCTTGGCCGATCACCTCGATTAGCTGATGGGTGTTGTTTGGTATCGCCCAGAAAGCAGCGAGTCTGGCTGTCATGCCCCGATCTCCCATAGGTAATCGATCATCCCCGCCAGGAGCGAATCACCGCACCAGTGCTCCCACGGGACAATCTTTTCCATCTGGACGTGATGTCGCACGAGCACAAGCTGCGCCCGTGGAAGGCCATGATCCGAACTGACGGTAAAATGTCTAAGCTAGAGAGTCACACAGATAGTCCGAATGCAGCAAAATAAGAAATAAACAGGCGATTGGTAACAGGTTCACAAAGTCTTCAATAGCGAAAGCATTGAATAACACAAGTATAGAAGTAAAACAAGCACTTTATTGAGATTGAACAAGTATTAGAAGCGGCACTAGGCCAAATTATAAGTCGCTCAAGCCTCTCTCTCTCTCTCTGAAATGATAAAAGCGTGCCAAGTGGCTACATTTGTAGAATGATATATAGGCGATGTTCCAATATTATGTCTTGTATATGTGCTTCAGTTCCGGACGCAACGTTCCAAGGCTCTAGAGCGAACTCCACGCCTTAGCACGCACGAAGGGGTTTTCCGCACCGAACGAGGTTCTCCCGCACCCTGCAAGAAATCTGGTGGGTTATCAGTAAATGAATGCACTGGTGGGGAGGCTTCTCGCTCGTTCGATAAATCCAAATACATTATATAGGTTCCGTGCACAATCTATTAAGTTATCTTTCTATTCTTGCCTTAGGATCAGTTTTATGGCAAAATAAAAAGCCTTAACTCGTGTGTCAGTGCATCGTGCGATATAAAGAAACACGGTGAGACTTACCAACTTACCATTCATCCTTTCATGTCCAAGGCAAACTAAGTTAAACCAAGCACAAGCATATATAATGAACTCCAAGTAATCGCATAGCGAACAAATGTATACTACGAGTGTGATTCTAAACCAGGCGCACGAGTTTGCTTCAATAGTGAAACACAAATTACTTTGTTTCTCAGATTCAGGCATGTTACTTAGGTTATTCAAATGATTACAAAACTTAGGCTACATAGATTACTTATTCTTTTCTCAGGTTACTCGACTCAGATTTTATAAACGCAATGCAATGACTCACACGCGGATTGCCGCAACCAAGCCTGACTAAATCTATATGAACATGTCGCTGGCCTACACCCCATTATGGACATAGTCACAATAAGATGGTGGTCCCGGTGCCCCGGCTACTGACCAAACTTATCCGTGCTAGCTACAACTAGCGCGACTACCAGATTTTCCCCTAGGCCGGATCGGTCCCGGTGTCCCGTCACCCCATCTGTAAGAAATCAAGCTTGTGCACAAGCGTCCACGACCAAGAGAGTCTCTTTTATTTGTTCTTTCTTTTTTCTTTTAATATCTTATTATTCTGAGTAAACGATAATGGTTGTAGGTGCAGGTAATGAACCTCACTATAAACCATCCCAGGCCGTTCCTAACTGATTGGTTCTTTGTATCTTTCATTTATTACGGACTCCTCGAGCTATTCCTTTAGTGCCATTCACTTAGTGTTGTTCTTTAGTGCCATTCATTTTATTCATTCTTTACTTGCAACTTACTTTTAAGTTTTCTTATCATCTTTGCAGCTTTCGGTATAGGAACTACCCTGGCGACCTAACAGTCCCAAAGTCGTTCCACATTTTCTATTACTTGGCTCTGAACGACTATTTTGATAGTCTTCCTATCTCAGGTGAGTGAATCATGTTTCTTATTGTGTTCCAGGCCGTGGCATAAATCTACGAGACTAGCATTGAAATAAGACAAGCGAGTATTAGTTAGCACATGAAGCAGGTAAGCATCAAAACCATGGAACCATAAACCGCTACACTAGTACGAGTCTAACAAGGTTAGTCCGTGGGTTGAAACCGTATAGGGACATATCGAGCCATTCATATTCTTAAGACAAGCAGTGTAAACAAGTAAAGCAGTGCGCTACAAAGAGTCTATAATGATCTATTCTAGGCATAACGAGCTCTACTTGCACAAGCTAAAGTAGCATGCGAGGGTCCATTTATAAGCCAAGTTTTATTTTCATGTTCTAACACAAGCAATACAAGATGGGATTATTCCCTTAGCTAGGTGCATTGTATTCTTTATTAGCATGCATGGGGTGATTCACCTAGCAACTAGCATGTATCGTCCATATTTTAAGTATGCTGGCTAAGCAAAGACAAGTTTATAGTAGCCATCCGCCTTAGCGATGATTTGCCTCTGTCGAGCGATACTTCGAGCGAGCCTTTGAAAGTCTAAGTCTGAACTCCTGAAGGGCCAAGTCCAGAATCCTTTGCCTTAAATGAGTCCTCTCACTGAGTACAAAGCGGGTCGGGTCGTTGCACTTGCGCCATTTGAATCGGATGTCCGCTTGAACGGAACGGGTCATTACATTATATACCACTCAGAAAAAGTCTCGTCCTCCAACGTTCCCAGAATAAGAAAAATAGCTAGAGATCACTTCCCTTTCGTCTAATTTGGATACAGGGACAAAACGGTAATTTCGGGTCAAAGTGGGGTCCACGTGTGGCCCACCTTGCACCAAAAAGTGTGCCAGGGGTAACGGTCTCTAAATGGGACAAATTATAGGTCAAACAAACTCTAAAAGTCAGTACAAACTCAACGGTATGTCCAAATGTGGATTTCGGTGAGCCGAACACAAATTCGCCCAAATAGTCAACCGTGGGGCCCGCCAATTGGCGACTTGGTCAACTGTATCAGAATTGCGTGAAAATTGGGTCACGGGACCAGCGCGTTACCACGAGTCCAGTGGCGCAAGTTTATCGCATTCTGACTAGCGTGCACTAAATGCGCAGGACTTTTGCAAAAGTTACGATATGGGTAATTTTCGCGGATACGGACTGATTTTGACACGCACACGCGTCCAATTAGTTTCCGCGAAAGCCCACATGTCTGGGTATACCGTGCACACCTTTTGGTACACTTGGTACACGACGGGGCGGTCCCGTTTGGCGGGGCGTGCTCCGTATCGCAATTTCTGAAATTTAGAAAAAAGTATTTTTTTAGGTTTTCTAACTAATTTAATTTAACATATAGCAGCAAATAAAATAATATAAATGACAGAAATTATACTAGGTCAGGTGGTCTTCGCATACCAAAAAGAAAAACCGGATTCGGATCTCTGTGATGGAAGATACGAGTTCGTGAACATAGGTAGTTACCGCAGTTTTCTGCGATACCCAAAAGTTGTCATTTTTCGCCAACTTGGTTGCTATTTTCGCCTAGGTTTACGTGCTATTCGAGTTCAACTAACATACATATATGGAAGGGGGTTAATTCATGAATATACCGGTAAAGACGGGGTTGAGTTTGGTCGAGCGAGGGCACGGGAAACAGCACGTGAACACAGGTACGCTGCTGTTCAAAACTGTCGCGCGCGGGGTCGCGGTCGGCCGAGCGGTCGTGGCGGCAGTGGCGTGGGGCTCCGGTCGACGGTGGCATGGCGGTCTGGGGTCGGCGGTCAGGTGAAGATGGAGAGATAAGAATTTAGGGTTAGGGTTTGGTCGATGAGAAGTTATATATATATATATAAGATGGGAGAGAAAGGAAGAGAGCGGCGGGCTCGCGCAGTTTTGTACAGCTACCGCTGTTTGTGGTGAAAAACGAAAGAATGAAATGTATTCAAGTGGGGGTTTATACGAAACCCGTATTCTTTGGTTTACAAACAAACTTGTACAAATTTGATCCTATACGAGGATGTGGGAGTACAATTTATTTAATCTGGGTAGATATTGCTATAGGTGTCTGATCTGCAGTCGATCACTTTAGCCCTTGGACCACACGATGATGAAGAACTGCCGTAGAAGACAGAAAGTAGCTTTGAAGGTTGCAAAGGAGGGTGGATGTACGATGCCAAAGTCGTCGATCCCTACTCTTTGCCTGAGCTCCGGACTCCTCTCTCTCCAAGATTCTTCGACCTCTCCCTCTGTTGATCGATGTCTCCTTCTTCTCCTCCTCCCCTGTTCTTCCTCTCTCTTTTCCTCTGTTGATAGAGGTCTCTATTTATAGAGTTTTAGTGACAGTGACCACTCAGTTGGTGTAAAAACCGAGGAGTGGACAGCACAGCACCCTTTTACACAACGGTTAAAGTAACCAATGCCTGCGTATAGATGATCTTTTGAATGAGCGTGTGACGCGGGTCCAACAAAAGGGACACAATACGTATAACTGCTACGAAGATCACGGCATAAAAGCCATGTAGGTAGGTATCCCTCGTGTAGAAGAGGTTGGCGTAGAAGCCAATGTCTGTCACCATGGCATAGAAGCCAAGTAGCCATAGAAGCCGGATAGGCGTAGAAGCCGAGTAGGCATAGAAGACGAGTGGTCATAGAGGCTGAATGGTCATAGAGGCCGAGTGAGCATAGAAGCTAAATGGGCGTAGAAGCTTTGTGAGCATAGAAGCTGAATGGGCGTAGAAGCCGTTGCGTAAGGTGCCAGAGCGCTGATGTGGACGTCTTAGCCAGAATTACGGCTTTTGAAGATATAATAAAATCCCTTGCATTAAATGCAGAGATCTGCCACCATCCTGTGCATTAAATGCAGATGCTTGTCTTTAAGATTTTCCATCATTCTGCACATTAAATGTAGATACGCGTCTCAAATCCTGTGCGCAGAGTAGCTGCTGACGTGGCAGGCTATTTGTCCTCCGCGGAGCGTAAGAAGCTCATGTCTGCCTGTGTAGAACTAGGCAGTGTATTGCCCTTGCGTGCGTAGGAGTAGCTTACGCTAAGGGGATGTCACTAAACGATGGTTCGGTGACTTTCAATCAAATCCCTTGCATTAAATGTAGAGATCCGCCATTATCCTGCGCATTAAATGCAGAGGCGTGTTTTGAAGGTCTGCAGCCCTTCTGTGCATCAATCGCAGAGACGTGCCTCAAGAAACTGTCACCGCTCTGTGCATTAAATGCAGAGGCGCGCCTCGAGCCCTGTACGAAGTGCAGCTTTTGACGTGGCAGGCGGTTTGTCTTTCGCGGAGCGTAAACAGCTCACATCCGTCTGTGTAAAACTAAGCGGCGTAGTCCTCTGCGCGCGAAAGAGCGGTTTACGCAAAGGGAAAGGCAGTAGACGACAGCCTGGGTTGCAGTGTCATGCCATCATTATAGCCGTCGCCTGGGTAGTCGAGCAGTATCCCTTTGTCAGAAGTACAGACGTCAGGTTCATTTGTAGGACATGTCAGGTTCATCTTGGAGAACACGAAGCGTTCCTCGTACGCTTTAATGCCGCATAAAAAGCGGATGTGTTTTACGCCATATAGGCGATAAAGCCCTCAGTTCTACGCTGAGGCAGCCTGGACATACTGCACTTACGCGGATGGTCCTTTGAGCTATAATACTTCACGTAGTGCTCAGTGGAAAAGCTCCGTTGCACGCTTGATGGCTCTGAGGTCTTCTGTTTACGCTGCCCTGCAACAATGAGCTGCGTATAGCCATCTAGCGTATTTTTCATGCTTCTACAAGACCCCCTTCAAAGCTTTCAAATTCCTTGGAATTTGAAACGCTTTGAATAAAGCATGAACCGTTCCTCGTAACTCGAAACGCCTCTGAATGGAGCCCGAAACGGTCAAGTTTGACTCGTTCTTTCAGGCCGGTCTTTATGGCGGATTTATTGGGGATAGGTGTGACCTCTCTCGCCTATAAAAAGGCTGCGGAGTTAACCTGTTCTTCCCACGTTCCCTTCACCACGCAGAGATGATCGCCGGAGTTCGTCGGGTCGATCTGAGGAAGAAGAAGACCATGTTCTTCCAGCATGTAGGGAGCCGAAAAAGATGGCGTCTTCGAGCAAGTATCCACTGCAACGATGGATCATGGAGGATATCTTAGCCTCCCTTGCTCGGGATAATCAGCAACTTTGTATGGCGGTTCATCCAGGAGGGAGGAAGGATCCCATTAGACCACACTGCTTGCAAGTGGTGCCTTCTCCCGTTATACTCTCGGGGATGAGAGAGAAGACAAGCTGTAACAGCCGTCCTCCCATATTGAGTTGGGTGTAAAACCTCAACTCAATGGCGCACGGAGCATGGGACCTGCGTAATTTATGCAAGCCCCAACTCTGTACCCTCCTGCCGTTGATCATTGCCATGTCAGTCAGTTTGCGGGAACTGACTGACTGCTGGAGAAGATGGATGAAGAATTGACGCCCAGGCGAGAACCTGTCAGAACAGTTTATGGGCGATCTTCAGACGACGATGAGGAAATCCTTTGTAGATGGGATTTCCCTCATATGTAATCACGAAAATGAAGAAAAACCCCTTGTAGACAGGATTTCCCTCATATGTAACTGTGATTTTGATCTTTAATAAAGTCATCTTCTTCTCTGCATATGATTGTTTTGCCATACGTTGCTGTGAAGTCTGAATATGTGTAGCTTCGACACGTCTGATTCTTTACGCCGAATCTGATTTGAAAGAGTGTTAGACCCTGCTCTGTCTTTTGCGCATAGCTAGTGACGCGCAGAAAGCTGCTTTAGGAACGAGGAACCGCATAGAATTTTGAACTGTTGCTTCTGATAAACAGAATTCTTTGTTCAGACATCATCTTCAAGAATGACTTCTCAAAAATCCCTTGGAACAGGGTTGAGAAGTGGCTGTCAAACTGAGTTGCCATCTTGAGCTGTAGATAAAATATTCAGACTGGAGTCTGGATGAACTTCGAACCAACCCACGAAGAAGAGTGATTTTCAATGTTGAACTCTTGCATGCTTCGGGTACTTGGGATATTTTGAGGTCAAGAAGGAGTATCTTCTATGTGAACTCCTATAATCGACCGTCATGAGAACTGTTCGGATATGCAGAAAGTCAGAGATCCGTAGTGTAGATGGACTGAAAATCCTGAGTTCGTAGCCTATTGAGCGTAGAAAGCCACCGAGCGTAAAATCGTAGATTTGTCGCTTCTGAGCGTGAAGTCATAGGTTTGTAGCCTCTCGAGCGTAAAAGCTACCGAGCACAAAGGCATCCGGGCATAAAACCATAGACTTATAGCTTGCGAGCGTAAAATCGTAGATCTGTAGCTGTCGAGCGTAGAAAGCTCCTTGACGTAGAACTGTAGATTTGTAGCCTGTGAAAAAGAAATCTTCCGAGCGTAAGGTTGTGGATCTGTTGCCTCCAAGCGTAAACTAAACGCCACCGAGCATGAGACCATAGATTTTGTATCTGCTGAGCGTGAAGTCGTAGGTTTGTAGCCTCTCGAGCGTAAAAGCTACCGAGCACAAAGGCATCCGGGCGTAAAAACCATAGACTTATAGCTTGCGAGTGTAAAACTGTAGATCTGTAGCTGTCGAGCGTAGAAAGATCTTTGACGTAGAACCACGAATCTGTTTTGCACGAAAAACTTTTCGAATTTGCTGACTGTCCGCCTTTCGAGAGTAGTGGGCTGACGTAGTACCCAATCATAACCAAATATTAATTGCGGGATTTGGTTAGGGTTTCGAGGAGTCCGTCCGAGGATTCGAGGAGTCGACCCAAATTCTATATATATCCCAAGCTTTTGAGAGAAAAACTTTTCATCCGTCTTCTGCGAAAGAGAGCCTTCGACTGTTCGAGTTTTTTTTCGTTCCTTCTCCGAGCACTCTGAGTCTTCAGAAATGGCGCCGAAACAAACCCCCTCCACTAAGGGAAAGAATATAGGTTCTTATTCTCATTCCTCTGCTCCGGCGAGAGAGTCTTCGGTGGGGCAAGGTGAACTCCATTCCGAGCGAAGTATCCCGCCGACGAGCAGCGCTCCCGGCCTTAGAGGTAGAGCCTTTGGAATGACAAAGAACGACGAAAAATCCTTCGCACACGTTGAACGTGACCGCGCTAGGTCATCTTCTGTGCTGATAGCCTCTTTGAGGAAGATGATGCACGGAGACGTTTTCATCTTTTACGCCCACATTCCTAATGTGTCAGCGCAAAAGCAGCAAATTTTCGCAGTTTTGAGCGTAAAAGCTCCTACTGCCGAAAACTTGGTGTATACTATAAAATTTTAGTTTTACGCTTGTGGATGGAACCTCCGGCGTAATAACCAAAATTTTGGCAGTCTGGCGTAAAGCACGGACTGTATACCGCCAATTACGATTCTGGATGAGACTTCCGGCGTAAAAATGACCAAATTCGTACAGTCTTGGCTTAAAGCACAGACTGTCGTTTCTTGGTTTTTATGTTGCAAGATTTGTAATAACGTGTGTTCCTTGCACTTTTGTAGTTAACTTGCATGAGTCCCCACTGGCCGAGGTGATGGGTTCCGCTGCCGGGATGCTACACTCAAACTATCTGGAGGATCTGTCCCACGTGGCTTTTCCTGTCTCCGGACCTCAGTATCCTGAAGGAAGGGAGCTTCTGATATCGGCTCAAGGCGAGCGGACGCTGCTGAACATGATTAACGGAGAGCCCCTGACGTACATAGACGGGGACCAGTACATAAAGCCAGCTTTTCTTTTTGGGGACATGATTGACAAACAGTCCCAGACGAAGCCGAAGAGAGAACCCTGGGTTTTCCCTGCCGGGAACTTGGTTTTGTATCTGCCAACGATGCCGAGAGATTATCCCATCTCGGCCTTATTTCATGCAACACATCCCAGGAGGATGTCGTGGACGCTGACTCCCGATCTTCACGGCAAGCCGGGGAAGATCTTTCATCTGAAAGGAGCTGACCAGGGGTCGTTTGTCAGCCGCCCTTCTGGCCTCGTGACGACGTTCAGGGGACTGTGCCCGGGCAGTGTCCCGAGCGAAGACAGTCTAGTGATCCAGCCGGTCTAATTGCCGACTTTCTACAACGACTTTATGGGGCGAGGGAGGGTATACCCCAAGGAGAATCCTCGGTGCAACGGGTGGATCTCCCCAACAAACTGCCGATGGGATTGCCTAGTTGACTGGGCCTTGAAGCATTTTCAGAGAGAGTTGGAGGGCATTAGACTGTATGCCGCTGTGAGTGCAACCAGTGTTGGGTTGCTTCCCAACCCTAACTTGTTCCTGGCACTGATGGAGCGATACATTTCGCTCACCGGGACTTTCGCCACTCCGCTGGGGGAGTTGGGATTGGCCCTCCATGAGATGACAGTGATCTCGAGACTGCCGATGGGGGATACTCTATATGAAGAGTATGTCCCCACCAACCGGGAGTTGGGGGACTCGGACTCTCGGGCGGTAGAAGTGTATCAGGAGCTGATGTGCCAATACTTCGCGTGCACTGCTTTCTATAATGAGCCTTCTGATTTGGCTCACACCACTAAGTAGATATCCTACCTCTTCTTCCACCGGGCCAGGGCTGTCAAGTCGGAGAAAGTTTCGGGGGGCAAGGATGAGCCCGTGAACTTTTTGGGCGTGCTCAGCGCCCAGGTCGTCGAGGATCTTATGGAAGATGCTAAGGCTCCAGATCAGATTATCAATGACGGGGTAGGAAAGTACCCTGAGGGAACTAAGGCCTACAGTTACTTGAGGCGCTGCCGTAGGCCTCTGTCTAAGGAAGCCAAGCTGGCCGGTTTCCTCTCCATATGGCTGCGTCAAGTAGTAGTGCCCGGCACTGCATCTGCGGACCACATTCACCGGAACATCCTGTGTCCTGCAGTGCGTCTGGTGTTCGGGGCAAGACTGGGCTTGCTCCCCGCCATGGTGTGCCGTATACAGGCTGGCCTGAGAGCCATGACCGATGGGCTGCTCGCTGATGACACTCGGCGTGAAATCTTTCCCAGGGTAGAACTACCATACATGTACTTGATGGGATGGCTAATTCTCCACAACCCCCGGGTGATGTCTCCCGGCTCTGGTAGTAGCTCGGGGGGTAGTTTCCTACTGAACTACAAGGACTCTCCCTGGAATGTGAACACAGTTTTAGACTGTCGGTTGGCACTGAACCTCAGTCACGGCTGGAAGCTTCTCTACATCGTCCCCTCGGTACACCGTAATCAATCGGGGATTAGGCTTGAGGATTTAGGTGGAGAGAAGACCAATCTTTCTCCAGAAGCTTTCAACTGGTTGGTCTGCATCAGACCTTCCCATTTGCTGTACAGAAGCGAAGATCATTGCTTCTTCGAGCCCTACTTGCCCAGTCGGTTTGCCAGGTAATTTGGGTACGATCAGTTGCACGTGGGCAATGCCGTCACCAGCTTCAGGTCCAGGGGTGGACTCATTGATGGAGCCATAGGATGGCGATATTTTATCATGGGTTGCACTGGAGCAAGCTTTATCGTGCCGGTCATTACACTCTCTACGGAGCTGCGCATCCTCCACTCGTATGCCCAGTTCTATGTGGCGGTCAATACCTTCTATCGCGATTTTGACATACGTGGAAGTTTTAGGGTGCCCTCTTCCAAGCCTGGGGGGAGAGTCGAAGTCCCTTCGGTTTCTTCTGACGAGGGTGAGGAGTCCGTTACTCCGGACGAGCCTCTGGTGTCGGTGCCGAGGTGTGAAGTGCCTCTGCCTGCAGGGGCCTTGGTAGTCTCTGTGAAGCGAAGGGCTCCTGCTCCGAAGCAGACTTCCCCTCGCAAGAGAAAGAAGAAGACGGTTAATCGTCCTCTCCGGATTCCCGGTATTGAGGCTCCTAGAGAGGAACCTGTTGTCTCCCCTGTTGGGGATGTCTCTCCGATTGGAGGTTCCTCGCTTTTTAGAGAGGGCCCTTCCACAGTTTCGGCCGGCGGTGCCGGAGAATCTCAGCCGGAGGCTGCTATCGCTGCTACTGCTTCAGGTAGTGGAACGAAGTCGCCTCCGGGGCTTAGTATAAGATTTCATACACCTCTACCCGGATCAGCGTTGGGAGAGACCCCTTTCGTGCCTGCGAGCCCAACTGATGAGCCTCGATTGGATTTTGAGGAGGACCTGGAAGACCGCTTGCCGGTGTTGATTAGCAGACCCCTTTCTCCAGGTATGATAGCCCGCCTAGCCTTTTTAAGAAATGATTTAGCTGTACAGGCTGCAGATGCGACGTATATGCCGTCGACCGAGGGTAAATGTCATCTTTTACGCCCTTTTTTTTTGGAGAAATTAACATCGTGTCGATTATTAAGTTTCTCGTCTTCTTTTCAGGGGCAGAGGGGGAGGAGAGCGCTGAAGGACTTTTTGGCTTGGCTTCGGCTTCTGGCGGTGACATGGAGGCGCCCGGCTTCGAGAAGGAAATATCTTCGGGTGCCGGCTTGCCTTAAGCAGTTTCGGCATCTCAAGAGGAGGATGAGCCCGTCATTGTGACATCGCCTCCTGCGAGTATGCCGACGACTTTGACTGTCACTGCTGCATCCCCTTTGGTCGCACCACCTGTTGAGGCGACGGCCGTGGCCACATCGTCTGCAATCATTCCTGGAGGGGGACTCTCCAATATTGCGGCCACTCCTGGCGTTCAATCGGGTCTGGCTGCGCTGACCGATCAATATACCAGCATCTTCTACGCCAGCTTGAAAACGCTGATACCAATGGTGTTGGCGAAGAATCTGAACTTCGAGCGTCTGAAGAAGGCTTCCAAGTTTTTGATCGGGGCGGTCAGGGAATTTGGCGACTCCGGGGTAGCTGATGCCCTGGAGGCGATGGTTAATGGTCTGGAGCAGCCCATTAACGAATACTTGCAGCTGACTCGGGGCAGAATTGAAGCTGAGGTCCAGACCAGGTACGACTTCATGACAGCGCGGTTTACTAAACAGCTGGAAAGCCTGGATAAATCCGCCAAAAAGCCTCCTTATCAGGCGCAACTAGGTGTTAGGACCAGAAGACCAAGTCGGTTTCCAGCGGAAGCCAAGTCTCAACGGCCGTCAGGCTTGAAAGTGGCAAATCATGAAGTTCTGCTGATGCCTGGCCAATGGGATCTCTCGGTCACCAATGCCAGAGCAGAGGATCTTCTCCACCCTCGTTTCCGATGTATCATCCTATGCTGATTTAGCGGATTTGCTTCTTCTTGCTCCGTGCAGGATCACCTTTGACCTGCCCTGACCTTGCTACCATCCTATCGCCTGCCTGCCACGCATAAGCTGGAGGTGGATAAAAGAAAAGCTGTCGTGGAGGAGGCCCTTGCTCTTCAGACGAAGTGCTAATCCGAGCATGAAGGAAATGTAGCGAGGGCTCGCAAGTTGAAAGAAAAGCTCGCTCAGGCAGAGGAGTGGGCTTCCCAGTCGTTGGCAGGTCTAGATGTAGCGACTGGTCGACTGAGCGCAGCACGACGGGATTTGGAGCGTGCAGAAGCTGTCCGTGCGGGTTCTCTTCGGGCAAGGGCTGAACTGTCTTTTATGAGCAACCACGAGGCACGGCTGGAGCGGGCCCGTGTGTAAACCCCCTCACCCAAAATAGATATTTTGTGTGTATTTTATATTATTATATTTATTATAGATGTTAAATTTCTTTAGAGTATTCTCTTAGTTAATTAGAAAATAATTTTTTTTAGTATATTTAATTATATAAATATTTATTTAGAATTATTTTTAGGCTATTTTAGATTTTTGGAGATTTTTCTAGAATTTTTCGGTAATTAAAACATAGGGACCTAAATTTCTAGGACTTCCATGATTTACTATGAGACCATACTTGCATATTATTCCTACAAAATATTTATTTTAGGTTAAAATATTTAATTATATTTTTTTGTAATTTATTTAGAATTTTAAGAAATTTATTTAGACTTTTGAAATTATTTAGGATTTATTTGGATATATATAGTATTAATATTAGATAGATGCTAATTTAGTGTTAATAGATATTAATAAGATTATATATAAATTATTTGCATTATCTTTAATTCTATTTAAGATTATAAATTATTGAGATAACCTCAAACTCTATTTTTTAAATTAATTCAAATCCTGAGCCTACTAGGAAAGCAACTTTTTGGTCAACGGATCGCCTCGATTTGCGTGTCACGGATCACAAATCCGTAAAGTTGACATTCTTTGGACCAAAATTAGAGTTTAACAATAAAATCAGATTATAATAAGATTAAAATACTATTTTAGGTTATTTTATTCAGAATTAAAATAGATTAAAATGGAGGAACCTATTCACCCACTTTTGTAATCTAACTTATTTAATTTATGTGACGGGTAGATCGGACGACGCCTTGAGTTGGGACTTCATTCCTTTTCAGACCAAGCAAGATACCTTGCCAAATTGCTTACAGTATTTTACATGCTTAGTATATTTCTGTATATTTATTGCATTTCTTTTTATTTATTGCATGTGTAGTTCCTTTCAGTCATTACTATATATTAGATATGTTGACACACACTTGACACCTAGTATCATGAAAGGACAATCATTAGGCGTATGGGCTTTAACCACTCTGGTAAACCGTAGTAACTAGCACGCACTATGGTGATCGTGTCCGATGGTCGCTACCCCCGAGGTATGTCGATTGATGGAGTCCGAGGGTCGCTACCCCAGAGGTATGTCGGCTGATGATGTCCACTGACGAGTGCATGAGTTATGAGGATTAGATCGAGTAGCCTACCCTTGCCCATACGTCAAAAAGTTGTCCTCATTTGCATTCATATAGATTGTCTTGTACAACGTACTTATCTATTTTCAAACATTATGCATGTTTACTGTATTCAAATTGGCTCACTTTTTCTGTATCTTGTTACGTCCCTCTGAGGATCTGGTCCTCTGCCAGGTGTATCTGTTCTTGAGTAATTGCAGGAGCACAAATTTGGATGGTTACATATGTTTCGAGGATGTCTTCTCTTCGAGCTCCGTGGTCGTTAGCTGGTATTCTTATATTGTGTTTATTGTGTTTATTGTGTTATACTTTTCCATTTGAGTTGGTAGTGGATTTGTTTCCATCCAACTATCATCCTTAGATACTTATATTGAGATCTAGGTTCATAGATATTGGTTATTTATCTATATTGATTTTCTGTGGATGAGATTTAGATTATACCCTGTGACTTGTGATACATTTTATACCACTTGTGGATTTGATATTCATATTAGAGCGTACGTATGGGTTATGGTTTCCATATATTGGAGTTGCCATATCCATCCGGCTGGCATGCTTACGTGTCCTAGTCCTATGTATTTTGGGACTGGGGCGTGACACCGCGCTGATGCCTTGGTTTCCCGTAATGAGAGGATAGCTGTACTGACGCAGCTGATTCGCGATCTGACCGCTCCCCCACAATGATGTACCCTTCCTTCTTTTCGCTTTCCAGTATAATTCTGCTCTCTTTTGGGAATAAATAAAGCGACTCTTTTCTGACTTTGTGGATCCATCATTTCGGAATGTAAATGACAGGTTTGGGTGAAAGTTATATCAGAGGTAATATGGACGTGATACACTCTCGGTAAACTTTAGCAGGACATATCTATTCAGAGGTCATACGGACATGATAGAATATGCTTTGACTAAAGTTTGTAGACAAGACACTATCAGAGGTAATATGGACGTGATAGGCTCTCGGTAAACTTTAGCAGCACATATCTATTCAGAGGTCATACGGACATGATAGAATATGCTTTGATGGGACATATCTATTCATAGGTCATGCGGACATGATAGAATATGCTTTGACTAAAGTTTGTAGACAAGACACTATCAGAGGTAATATGGACGTGATAGGTATTGCATTTCCAAATTAGTCGAACATATCTATTCAGATGTTATATGGACATGATAGAATATGACCGAACTAGTTTTGTTTTGGAAGTAGTTTTGTCAGAATTAAGGTTTTTGCTATATTCCACTTGAGCAGGGAAGATTAAGCATAGTACCTTTTCAGGAATTTGCCGTTGATAGGAGCCATTAATAGGTCTCCGTTAGGCTGGGCTAACCTGTAAGCACCGTTTGAGAACGTTGTCTCGATCACATAAGGGCCTTCCCATTTGGGCTGGAACTTGCCCTTACTCCTGTGAGTGAGAATCATCGGCCTTCTTACGGCTAAAACTAGCTCGCCGACTTTGAACACTCTTTCCTTTACTTTATGATTGAAAGCTCTGGAAATGCGTGCTTGGTAGAGCGCGATGCGCTGTTGAGCTTGGAGGCGTTTCTCGTCTAATCCTTCTAGCTCTTGAAGCCTTAAAAGGTCATTCTTTTCTTGAGTCATCTCATTAGTCACGGCTATTTTGAGTGACGGGATCTGGATTTCAATGGGGAGAACAGCTTCGCTCCCGTAGACCAGTGAGAATGGGGTACAACCTGTCGGTATTCGTACCGTTGTGCGGTATGTCCAGAGACATTCGCCCAGCTTCTCATTCCAATCTCTCTTGTTTGAAGAGACGAACTTCTTCAAGAGCTTGATAATGGTTTTGTTGAAAGCTTTCGCCAAACCATTAGCAGCTGGATAATATGCCGTAGAGGCAACATTATGTATCCGATTTTTATCGCAAAACCGATGAAACGCTTGGCTGATGAACTGAGGCCCATTGTCGTGGATTATCCTTCGGGGAATCCCAAAGCGATAAATGACGTGATGCTTGATGAACCTGATCACATTAGATACCTTCACCTCAGCAAGAGGGATCGCCTCTGCCCATTTGGAGAAGTAATCCGTGATGGCCAGTATGAACCGGTGACCTCTGGAAGAAGACGGGTGAATAGGACCAATGATATCCATACCTCATGCTTCGAAAGGCCAGGATTCGACTGTAGGATGTAGATGTTCAGACGGTTGATGTATGAAGTCTGCATGAACCTGACAGGCTCTGCATCGTCTTGCATATTCGATTGCGTCTACGATCATAGTGGGCCAGTAATAGCCCATTCTCCTGATACGATCTTGTAGCTTAGGACCGGGTTGATGTGCTCCGCATACGCCATCGTGAGCTTCACGGATAATCTGCTGTGCTTCGTCGTTAGAGAGACATCTCAATAGCAGTCCGTCGTAGGTCCGGCGATATAGGCATTATGAGGATGCATCGAAGTAGAAGCGTAATGATCGTCTTTTGATGGATACTGCTTCTTTAGGGTCCTCCGGCAAGATTCCGTATGCCACGAAATCTATGAAGGGACTTCTCCAGTCCCTCGTAGGAGGATAGGTGTTCACAGCGTAGCTGCGTTCTATGTGAAAGTTGCTCTTCACACAGAATAAATCTCTGTTAAGAAGGATTACCGAATTCTGCCTTCTTATAGGAGTAGCTAAATCTGCAGCTAGACTGGCTAGGGCATCAGCTTCCAGATTCTGAGATCGAGGTACATGCTCTAGGAAGAATCCTTTGAATGTCATGGCTATCTCGACTGCTGTTTGGTGATAGGGGATGAGGTCTGGATTCTGGACTTCATATATTCCCCTGACTTGATTGACGATAAGCAGAGAATCACCGAAAGCTTCCAGAGACTCGACCCCCAGCTCTTTAGCGACTTGGAGCCTGATTAGTAGAGCGTTATACTCTGCGACGTTGTTGGAACAGGGCTCACTAAGAGAGTATGCTCGGTAGATGACGAGTTTGTCGTGGGTAACCAGGATAATTCCTACCCCTGAAACCACGTTTCCCCTAGGACCAGTTCTGGAGGCACCATCGAAGAATAGTTGCCATGCGTCACTTTCCATTGTGGAATTACATTCTGCGACTTCATCAGGGATGTCCTCGTATAGCTTGGAGGTCTCCGGGATCGGATGAGCAGCTAGAAAGTCGGCCAATGGTTGGCCTTTGATGGACTTCTGAGGGACGTACACCATGTCATATGGTGTTAACAGCATCGCCCAAGTCGCGAGTCGGGAATTAAGAGCACTTGGCTTGCTCATCAGTACTCGAAGAGGGTTGATCCTGGAGATGATATGAATCGTCTGGCCCGTGACATAGTGTCGCATCTTCTGGATAGCGAACATTATAGCCAAGCATTCTTTCTCCACTGGGTTGTACCGGTGTTCGGCTCCGACCATCATCCTACTGAGGTAGTAGATAGCCTGTTCATGACCCATATCGTTCTTCTGTGCGAGAAGAGCTCCCAGTGAATGGTCCATCGCTCGAACGTACAGCAAGAATGGTCTTCCCATAACGGGAGGCACTAGAACTGGCGGACAGGTGAGGTAGCGCTTGATATCTTCAAACGCTTGATGACAGGCTTCGTCCCATACGAAGGATACACCTTTCTTCATGAGATGAGAAAAGGGCTGACACCTCCCCGAGAGGTTGGATATGAATCTCCAGATATAAGCTAGACGGCTTTGAAATCCTCGGAGTTCCTTCAGATTACGGGGCGGTCGCATTTCTACGATGGCCTGGAATTTATCAGGGTCCACTTGGATGCCTTTGGCGGTAATGACAAATCCCAGAAATTTGCCACTAGATACCCCCAGAAAGGACTTTGTAGGATTCATCTTGAGTTGATGTTGGCGCATTAACTCGAATACCGTCCTCAAGTCTTGGATGTGATCACCTTTGAGGCGGCTCTTGACAGCTATATCGTCTACGTAACATTCCACTGTCTTGCGTAAATGCTTGTGAAATATGTTACTCATAGCCCGTTGGTATGTCGCCCCGGCGTTCTTCAATCCGAAGGGCATGACCGTATAGCAATATACCCCCAGTGGTGTTCGGAAAGCAGTATGCTTCTCGTCTTCAGGATGCATCTTGATCTGATTGTATCCCGAGAATCCGTCCATGAAAGACATGCGTTCAAAACCACAGGTGTTGTCGATCATGATGTCTGTGATGGGAAGGGGGATTTTGTCCTTGGGGCAGGCTGCATTCAGATCTCGGTAATCGATGCAGATACATATTTTCCCACTTTTCTTCATGACTGGGACAACATTGGCGACCCAATCGGGATGTTGTTCCTCCCGGATGAAATCGCAGGCTATCAATTTCTTGACTTCAGCTTCAATGGCGTCCATCATATCCGGGCGGAACCGGCGTTGGTGCTGCTTCACGGGCTTTGAATCGAGCAATATATTGAGTTTATGAGTGGCCACCTTTGGATCAAGTCCGGGCATATCATCATAATTCCACGCAAAGACGTCGATATATTCTTTTATCAGTTGAATAACTTCTTCCCTTTCAGCTGGGGGAAGATTGTTACTGATAAATATCGACTTTGGCGAAAGTTCACCCCCAACATCAACCTGGATAACTTCGTCTTCTGTGGGAGGTTCTCTCTGCTCGAAGCGGAACTCCCATTGTGTATCCATTTGCTGAGCCCAAGAGTCATTCTCAAATAGCTCGGATTCTTGTTCGTCTAATTCGAAGGGATCTGTCACTACCATATTTACTGGTAATGCTTGCTCGAGAGCGTGAGATGAGTCAGAGGGCGACGAGCCGCCTTGAAAAGAGGAAAAGTCATCCTCGCTCGACTTGGAAGTTGCGAGGGAGGCGGCATACCCTAACCCGAAATGAGTTCGTTGGTAGTAGGGATCACCGCGCAGCGGCATTCGTCTGCCTCTTCCGTAGTTGAGGCCTGGTTTTTGCTTCAAGTCGTAGTCCATGTTTTGCATGATCCTCAACGCCTGCGGGCTGTATCGATGAACTTGTATTTTCCCAGTATCGTCGTCGAAGACATCTTCTCGTATAGTCGACTCGTTGCGCATGCGGCCGAAGACTATTGGATGCTGACTGCTGCTGGTAGGCGGGACAATGAAGATGGAATCCTCATGTGGTCCATATATTGCGACGACATTGGATGATGACGCTACCTCCCATATGTATGGATGATAAAAATCTATAGCTTCCAAGAATTTTTGCGCTATGGGTCCTATATCGTCATGGGGAGAGGATTCCTGATTTGGAATCGGAGCGTCGACATACTGGAAAAGAGGATGTTTATTATCATCTGGAACTCCGTTCCTGGTTGCATTTACATCAGTCGGCTGCCTGTTGCGCCGAAGGTTGATGACCAAGGGTGGAGGCTTCTGGTTCAAAGTGATCACTAGAGGATCACCCCCTCTTCCTGACCTGGTCTTGTTTAGGTGGATAGCCATAGGCTCCGTGGCCCTTGGACGAGCGGTTCGTCCTTTCACTCTGATTGACAGCGGTAGTGTGGCAGAGGGTTCTTCTGGCTCCTGGCAGGATTCCTTCTCTGCTTGGGCTGACACGTCTTTCGTGTGGTCTTGAGAGTATAACACGGCATCGGAGTAGTAGGATTCAACTCCTTTGAACGGGTTCAGGTCAGCAACATCCGTCTGTACAGTTCCTTGGGCGTCTATATATTTAAAGCATTGATGTAGAGTTGAAGGAACGATGTTGTGGTCGTGGATCCACGGTCTTCCCAGCAAAATGTTGTAGGACACCTCTGAATCGATGACGTAACATGTGGCCACTGATCTGAGGTTGCCAATCTGGATCCTCAGGCGAATCTTCCCCAATGGCTTACTTCTTCCAGCGTTGAAACCCACGATTGTGGTGGTGGTGTGAGCCAATTCGCTGGTGGGAATCCTCAGCGGTCTGAGCAGACTGTGAGGGATGATGCTGATCGACGACCCCGGATCTATGTGGATCCGATCGACCTCCATGGAACTGATGTACCCGGTGTAATAGAGGGGTCTGTCATGTCTGTTATGTTTTAACAGTATGTCGTCTTGAGTGAAAGTGATATTTGGGGCCACCTCTAGCACACTGTGGCATTGAGGACACGCCACGGGTTCTTCGTCGGGAGACTTGAGCTGGGTCAAGTATGCCTCCGCCTGCGTCAGTGCTTCACTCAGGGCTAGACGAGTGTCTTGGGAGAGCCTGAGTAGCTCAAAGATGGACAACCTGGCTGGTGTATTGGCCAGTTCGGCTAGGATGTCGAAGTTGTATGGCTTCTCTAAACCTTTGTTTGGAATGTTTTTCACAGGTTTATCGAAGCGCACTTCTTTCTGCTTCCCCTTGTCCGTCGAAGTTGGTCTTGAAGGACCGGTCTCTGGTACGACGGGCTCTGGTTCCGAAGGCTTGGTGGCTGAAGCGTCAACCGGTGCATCTTCCTGACTCGCTCCGGAGTCCTTGAGGTAAGCTTTCCCTGAGCGGGTTGCAGCCAGTACCTCGTCTTCGTCTGATGCCGAAGAAGTCGCAACCATATGGCATGGTTTGTATTTGGAGCTCTTTCTAGATGTAGCCTTAGTAGCATTAGTCTCTTCCTCGAGCTCTGACACCAAATCGGGGTGAACCCACATAATCTTGCCGCACCGGGTGGTTAGGGGTACCAGGTCATGATTTTGACCCCTAGCTGGAGGGAGATTGACGATATTCATCGTGGTCCAGAAAATGGGTGTGATACCGTCCGAGACCTCTTGGGGAGGCAGATTGCCAAATTGCAGAGAGATCATGTTGGCCGTGACCGTCTTCTCGGTGTTGTGCAGAGTGATGGCCTTGGCATCGATCAACCTCTGGATCTTCCTTTTCAGTATGTAACACGCCTTCGTCGGGTGGTGTACGTATCTGTGGAAGATGCAGTATTTGGGGTCGTTAGTACTGCCGGCTTCTTGGGGCCGTCTCTGTTCCGGAAGGGTGATCTTGCCGCTTTTGACGAGACACTCGAATATACTTGGGATATCGTCGTCGTCGAAAGGGTAGACCTCGACGGGCCTGGAAGTCGCAGGTCTCGTTAGTGCGGTTGCCGCAATCTTTTGTCTGGACGTATTGATCGCCAGAGCTTCCTTCCCTTTGGGACCATGAGGATGGTCGTTGCTGGGAGATGACTTCTTGCCTCTGTCGGAGGCGGAGATCATGATGCCATTGTCGCGCGCCTTGCGATTGTTGTCTTCGGCGGCTACGGCCGAGATGATGAACGAGGGCCAATCACGGAGCTGATATGGTCCTGTGAACACCGAGACCACGGAAAGGAGGTTCTTCCTGCAAATGTTTACCAACGCAGAGTCTGGAACTCCTGGAGGCATCTGTAAGGTGGCCTGACGAAAACGTTCGATGAAGGTGCGAACGTCCTCCTTTTCCCTTTGCTTGACTTCGATGAGAGAGGACATAGACATGTCCATTCCTCACTCGTAGAATCGTGTGAAGAATAAAGCTTTAAAGTCCTCGAAGGAAGTAATGCAGTTGTCCGCCAAGCTACGATACCACTGATAGGCTACTCCCGAGAGACAACCTTTGAACACCCGAGTGAGGAGGGCGTCGTTCCCTTGCAGCAACACCGTCATCATACTGAAATAGTTCATGTACTGACTTGGTAATGTTTTTCCCTCGAACAGAGCCATAGTCTGAGGTTTGTATCTCAGAGGGAAAGGGACCTCTTCCCAGGTAGCTGGGTAAGGCTGGTTGATTCCCAGTTTCTTGAGCTGATCTTTGTGCTTCAAGGTGTCAAACTGGGCTTTCAACTCCCGCACTGCCTGTATTGGATTTTCAGCAGGAAGCGGGACTACGGAGTGGTGTGGAGTTGGTTGTATCGTGACTCCAACGGGAGGAAATATATTTTCCGAGTGAGGAAGCGGAGGAACTGCCGACTCTTGATCTAGAGCAGGCTCTTGGCTCGGGTTAGATGGTGGCAAGTCCACCCCCACACGTATCTGAGTTGGCGGGACCGATGCTTGAGCCATGGCAGTTGTGTGCTGAGTTAGCATCATCTGGTATATGTTCTCCATCATGGATTGCATTTGTTTCAGAGATGTCTCCAGTATGGTGATGCGTTGTTCCGCGCTCCCTGACGGCGAAGCTTTCTCGCGTTCATCTTCAACGGCATAAACTCCCATCTCCCTGGGTGTCATTGAAGAATGAGTATAGATCGTCGTAGAGGTTGACTCTATACTTTCAGTATCTGATTCGGGGGATTGGCGACCCCCAGCGTCGGAATCAGAGGAGTACGCAGCTGGTTGTCGCGACCTTGCACGAGTATTTTGGAACACCCCAGCTTCAGCGTTCCTGAGGAGCTCATTAAATCTCCTTCGGCTCGAAGGCCTGGAGGGATGACGTCTTGAGTTCGAACCTCCTCTAGGTATGTGTGAAGCCATGTTCACAGATGCATGCGCGGGCTCTTCTTCCTGGAAAGACAGAGAGTAGCTCAACCGGTCGAAAACCGACTGTTTTGCTTCAGAATAGCAGCAATTAATCACAACCTTATGACTATTACAACAGTGCTTACTAAGAGGCATAATAGACATGTTGGAAGATCCCCTCTCCCTACGCTTCTGAATTAGATATTTGCGCAGGTCAGGAGGAGTCGCAGAGGAAGAAGACGACGGCTTGTTCCTTCTGTTCCCGCCAGTGGGCATGCGGAGGTTGGGAATCGTGGTTTTCCCTGTGCCACCTGTGTACAACAGGTTGGCCATCTGGGTGGCGGACAATCCCTGAGGAGGGTGTCTTCTCGCAACTTGAGCTTGCTTTACGCCGAGGGACTTCGCCTGGCGTAATTTGGAGATTTGCTCAGACTGGCGTAAAGCTGAAGAAGTCCTCAGTTGGCCGTCAGCATCTCGCGTAATCCGGAGGGTAGGCCGATTGTTCCCTTGCTGGCGTAGAGGCCAAGAAGTTGCGTAGTCCGCCGCCTGCTTTCCCCTGCGTAGATTGCAGGGATCATCTGCTTTTCTGCGGAAGACAGATGAATGTTTACGCGCAGAACGCGTTTGAAATTTCTGATTAGGCGCCAAGGCTTCATCAGAAATGTTGTCTATTCCGCCAGTGACGGGAGACTGCATTTTACGCGCAGGGCGCGGAGTGGACTTCTGGACTAGCGTTAAGCCATTTCCAGAAGTTTTGTCGGCCCTGTCAGAGACAGGCGACTAAATTTTACGTGCAGGGCACGGAGGATACTCCTGGGTTAGCGCTAAGGCCTTGCCAGAAGTTTTGTCGGCCCTGTCAGAGACATGCGACTGAATTTTACGTGCAGGGCATGGAGGGAGCCATGCTACAACCTCTTTGGTCGGAGAGATCGGAGAGATCGGAGAGTCCACAGGAATGGTAGAGGATGTCTTGGGCATCTAGACTTTGCGCAGCTTCCTGTTGTCTTGGACGGAGAGAGGGTGAGAGCTACCCCCGGTTCGAAGCATGTCTTCGTAGGCAGACTGGTCGAATTGGACGACCAGTGTCTTCTTCACGGTTCCTACAGATACCGCATCGTGTTGAGCAATAACTTCCTCATCAGAAGAGAAAGACGTCCCCAGCAGAGTCGCCATCTTGTTTGTGGTAAAAAACGAAAGAATGAAATGTATTCAAGTGGGGGTTTATACGAAACCCGTATTCTTTGGTTTACAAACAAACTTGTACAAATTTGATCCTATACGAGGATGTGGGAGTACAATTTATTTAATCTGGGTAGATATTGCTATAGGTGTCTGATCTACAGTCGATCACTTTAGCCCTTGGACCACACGATGATGAAGAAGTACCGTAGAAGACAGGAAGTAGCTTTGAAGGTTGCAAAGGAGGGTGGATGTACGATGCCAAAGTCGTCGATCCCTACTCTTTGTCTGAGCTCCGGACTCCTCTCTCTCCAAGACTCTTCGACCTCTCCCTCTGTTGATCGATCTCTCCTTCTTCTCCTTCTCCCCTATTCTTCCTCTCTCTTTTCCTCTGTTGATAGAGGTCTCTATTTATAGAGTTTTAGTGACAGTGACCACTCAGTTGGTGTAAAAACCGAGGAGTGGACAGCACAGCACCCTTTTACACAACGGTTAAAGTAACCAGTGCCTGCGTATAGATGATCTTTTGAATGAGCGTGTGACGCGGGTCCAACTAAGGGGACACAATGCGTATAACTGCTACGAAGATCACGGCGTAAAAGCCACGTAGGTAGGTATCCCTCGTGTAGAAGAGGTTGGCGTAGAAGCCAATGTCTGTCACCATGGCATAGAAGCCAAGTAGGCATAGAAGTCGGATAGGCGTAGAAGCCGAGTAGGCGTAGAAGCCGAGTGGTCATAGAGGCCGAATGGTCATAGAGGCCGAGTGAGCATAGAAGCTGAATGGGCGTAGAAGCCGTGTGAGCATAGAAGCTGAATGGGCGTAGAAGCCGTGTGAGCATAGAAGCTGAATGGGCGTAGAAGCCGTTGCGTAAGGTGCCAGAGCGCTGATGTGGACGTCTTAGCCGGAATTACGGCTTTTGAAGATATAATCAAATCCCTTGCATTAAATGCAGAGATCTGCCACCATCCTGTGCATTAAATGCAGATGCTTGTCTTTAAGATTTGCCATCATTCTGCACATTAAATGTAGATACGCGTCTCGAATCCTGTGCACAGAGTAGCTGCTGACGTGGCAGGCTGTTTGTCCTTCGCGGAGCGTAAGAAGCTCATGTCTGCCTGTGTAGAACTAGGTAGTGTATTGCCCTTACGTGCGTAGGAGTAGCTTACGCTAAGGGGATGTCACTAAACGACGGTTCGGTGACTTTCAATCAAATTACTTGCATTAAATGTAGAGATCCGCCATTATCCTGCGCATTAAATGCAGAGGCGTGTTTTGAAGGTCTGCAGCCGTTCTGTGCATCAATCGCAGAGACGTGCCTCGAGAAACTATCACCGCTCTGTGCATTAAATGCAGAGGCGCGCCTCGAGCCCTGTACGAAGTGCAGCTTTTGACGTGGCAGGCGGTTTGTCTTCCGCGGAGCGTAAACAACTCACATCCGCCTGTGTAAAACTAGGCGACGTAGTCCTCTGCGCGCGAAAGAGCGGTTTACGCAAAGGGAAAGGCAGTAAACGACAGCCTGGGTTGCAGTGTCATGCCATCATTATAGCCATCGCCTGGGTAGTCGAGCAGTATCCCTTTGTCAGAAGTCCAGACGTCAGGTTCATTTGTAGGACATGTCAGGTTCATCTTGGAGAACATGAAGCGTTCCTCGTACGCTTTAATGCCGCATAAAAAGCGGATGTGTTTTATGCCATATAGGCGATGAAGCCCTCAGTTCTACGCTGAGGCAGCCTGGACATACTGCACTTACGCGGATGGTCCTTTGAGCTTTAATACTTCACGTAGTGCTCAGTGGAAAAGCTCCGTTGCACGCTTGATGGCTCTGAGGTCTTCTGTTTACGCTGCCCTGCAACAATGAGCTGCGTATAGCCATCTGGCGTATTTTTCATGCTTCTACAGCCGCTGCTGTTGCTTATTTGCTTTAAGGGGTGCGGGTGTGGGTAGACTACGGGTTAGGGTTTGGGTTTAGACCCAATAAAAATCTTTTTTCTTTTCTTTTTCTTTCTTTATTCTTTCTAATTCTTTTATTCTATTCTTTTCTTTTTCTATTAATAAACTTATATATATATATATATATATATATATATATATATATATATATATATATATATATAATTCTAGAAATTTATCTCAGAGCATACAATTAATCTACCAACTGTCCAATAGGTCTCCTACATGAAATAAATTAGGAAAAATTTATAATGGCTCCATAATTCCCCTAAATGCACAAACACCTAAAATAAAAATTAAATAAATTCTATTTTCTCTAATTAGCTCATAATTACTATAATTCAATTAAATAATTAATAAAAAGGTTAATACGGTTTTTAGGATTAGGGGTTTTATATTCTACCCAACTTATAAAAATTTTGTCCTCGAAATTAAAATTAAGCCACGATAGAAAGTCAAGGATGATATAAGATAGAGATTTACAGTTTATTCTGTACCTTCCTCCATCCTAACCTCCATGATTTTTCCAATTTTCGGGGGGATGTTTGGAGGGCTATAAATTGCTTTGCTTAAAATGCAAGGATAGGTTTAAATGAGGGGACGATGTTGCGCGTTTGCACATTCCAAAAATTATAGAAAAATTCATATAGAAGAGAATTAGGTTTCTTCATGTGTCATGTCCAATGGTGTGGACACCTCAATGCACATTTGCATAAAAGCACCCAACAATTGTAAAATTGCACAAGGATGGGAATTGGGTTAAATTAATTTAAAATTAATGCGCAAGGTGTTCTTGAATTAATTAGAAGTATATGGGGATAAAATTAGGTAGGACACAAGTGTCATGGACATAGAGGGCTCATGATAGAATATTATCAAAAATTGGGTTGCACGAAATGGATCAAGATTGTGTCTCCAATTTTGATTGGAACACACAAGGATACAGGTTGGAATTAATTTAGAATTAAGAAATAACGTTCGCGACGAATATTGTGCGACTAAAATGTAGCACAAGGGAGCTTAATTATAAGTTACACAAAGGTCAGAATAGATGGCGGGCATGTCTAGGACAAGGATGTAAAGTTTGTAGGTAGGCAGTGGCTAGTGTAGTGCTCCAATTAGCGAAGCAACGGTATGGTACGCTAAGTGATACAATGTTGTAAAATTAAATAAAAACACCGTGTTCTATTTCTAATTGGATTCAAACTAGTCTTAGTCTCATTATCTAAGCCAAGTAGGCCTAATTTTTGGGTGAGAGGGTTTATAATCTACCCAACTTAAAAACAACTTCATCCTCGAAATTAAAATAAGGCATAATTTGTTAATTTCTTCACATTCCCATATAAGGCAAGTCACTCGCAATCTCTTCCAAACTTTAAAATCTATTCAATTCCATCGCAATCACTTTCAAAATTAAGATAACCTCTGTTTAATCAAAATTTAATATATTGTAATCTCGTCTCGATTTTTTTTAAATAATCATATCCAAATTTAAGCTAAATCTATATGATATCTTCAAGATTTAAATAACCCATATCAAATTTTCACATCACGATCTCCAACTATCATAATCTTCTTTAAAAAAATAATTCTAATCCAATATTATTCCTATTTTCACTTATGAATTTTAGTATTCTTCAAATTTTAATTTCAATTCACATCCTCAATATTTCAAATAGGTAATCCAACAATCAAACTTTAACTTTTAATTCAAATCATCAAATTGTAAAAATTTTACATCTACTTCACCAATTGTTCAAGCCTAGAATTCTATATTTATCCTCAAGGTTTTAAATCGATGATTCAATCTTCAACATTCAAACTTTAAATCATGTGCTCAAAGTATAAATATTTGGTCCTCACTATCAAGATCTCAAAATTTATTAAATCCTTATCATCTTAGTCATTCTTAAAAATTCCTAAAATTAAAATGACTTAAATCTCTCAATTTAATTTTTACTTGATCGCTTGATCATAATCAAAGAATTATCTTAAGTTGACAATGCGACTTCTACCCAACTTAGAATTTACCCATCTATCACATAAGGCTCTTACATTTAAGAAAACTTGTTTCTCAAATTTACTTAATCATGTTACTCAATCCTCAAAAATTTAAACACCAAATATATCACATATGGTATACCCTTAATCAATTATAAAAGGCGGTCATCTAGTAATATGATTGGCCTATGGGGTATATCTAGTACTCTCTGTGTATCATACTTATACTAGGCACGAGGTTTCGTCTTTCCAAAATAAGGAAGGACGGAAAACAATGATAAAGAGTTCAAGGGGGAGGTAATAGATTAGAAGTATGGGGATCAAGGCGTTTAATGAATTCAAATAAGAATTGTCAAGGCAGTTGTGGATTAAAATCCTATTTTGGTAATTCCTATACACATGCTTGTATCAGTACAGTTATGTAACTGATACGATATGCTCAGACATATCTAGAGGGCAAGTACATTCGTCTACTAATCACTATATATCTCAACCCACGTAAAGTAGTCATGCGAAGAGCGAACCAAGTACACTAAGGTTAGCTAGACCTTAATACACTGATTCTGAAATGTATTAGTGTGTATACCAATAATACATATATCAAGATCAAGCTCGATAGAAGAGTAAGCTTGCAAAACTAGGCTATAATAGCAATATAAGTCGCGGTAGTACAGAAATATAAATACGCTGGATTATGATGAGAGATGTTACAAAATAATTTAAGTTCACAAAAGAAATACGACTCTACAATCTCTACATTTGTCATACTAACTCCTTGTCTAAGTCGTTAGTCGACCAAAAAAGGGGTATGAGCCTCTAAACTCTACAGTCTGAATAAACACTATCATCTTATGCTAGGATACATGTAATGTCATTCAGTTACACTTCAATAATAGGTCAAAAGACTATGTGATACTATGTTGTGAGGTATACTACCCAACTTATAACAATAAACTAATACTGTAATTGCCTTAAAGAAGATTCTTCAAAATAACCTAGTCCTTATAAATAAAGTAGAACTCTTGTTAGGGTATACAAGGAAAGATCTTGGTACTTATTAAGGTCTCCTATTGCATTATATAGGTAGCGGTCATCTTAAGTCTTAATCATAGTGCTTATAGAACAAGTGTCAATAGTATGAATGAAAGAAGTTACTGGCCTTCAGGGGAAAGGAGGATATAACTCGTATCGAGGTGTGGTACAAGTTACGCAATTTAAAACTAAAGGATAAACATAAAATTATAATCTAAAGGAATACTCAACTATCAAGTTCTAACTACCAAGCACAAGGTTCAAAAATTCAAGATTACAACTATAGTCCTCGCAAGCTATATATCCTAACATAAAATAAAATCACTTTGCCTACAATCATAAGAGTTATGTGGCACAAATTTGAAAGATGAAGAATAGAAGGACATAATTAGTCGTCGCACAACTAGCGAGCGCTAAGGGTTCAGAGGAACAAGTCATAAAACTAAATAGAAGGACTCTAGATAATGTCATAGTTTCTTGAGGGAAGGTAGTTGCTAATCTCTGTGTTCGAGGTATAATCAAGAGAAATATTATATTCATTGCTCTTGTCTTCCTAAGGTACTGTCTGCTACTATTAAGACAAAAGCTAAATTCATAGTTCTCTAGTACTATCTCACCATGAAAAGCTAGGTTAGTCCTAATATTTAACCTTGGATTTCTATTGGTTCCTCAATACTAGGGTCAAACACTATGATCAAATTTCAAACTAATCCTAGTAGTGTTTATACTACCGTCAAGTCTTCATAAATACATCAAGGGGTAATGGTAAACCAATCTATAGATAAATGACGCTAGGGTTCATTAGGTATTCGGATCTTAGTGATGTGTCAATGCTATAGTTGCATTCTTACTAGGAAGGTTACCCTACTTATTATCTAACAACAGGGACTTCTATCTTCTAGGAGGGGGCTATACTCAAGGAACTATTAGGGAAGCACATTAATCAAGCATGATGCGATTCTTCAAATAGAATGGATTGGAAGAAAAGTGAATCATAGTCAATTATGGATAAGATCCTATACTTTATTCCTAGGTGCAGGCTTGCTCGGTACAGTAACGTAACCGAGACAATATGCTCTCGACCTGCATGGGCCACCACTAAAAACATGTCACGCCCCAGTCCCAAAATATATAGGACTAGGAACACGTAAGCATGCCAGCCGCATGGTTATGACACTCTAATATATGGAAACCATAACGCATACGTACGCTGTAATATGAATATCAAATCCACAAGTGGTATAACTATCATAAGTCACAGGGTATAACTAAATCTCATCCACAGAAAATCATATATAAATAATTAACCAATATCTATGAAACTAGATCTCAATACAAAGTATCTAAAGATGATAGTTGGATGGAAATAAATCCACTACCAACTCGAATATAAAAGCAAACACAATATAGGTACATCACCAATAATCACGAGGCTCGAAGGGAAGACCCCCCTCAAATATAAGCAACCAGTCCGGATCTGCGCTCCTGCGAGTACTCATGAATATCTACACCTGGAAAGGGACCAGGTCCTCAGAGGGACATAACAAGATATATAGAAGCATACCAATAAAGTACTGAAATAAATATCCAATGGGACGCCTAATCGTCTATGTGAATGCAGTTTGAGAACAACTTTCCAACAAGTGGGCTATCTGGCTAAAAATGGGATTGGCATGGTTCTCTTGGAGATCCAGGGGCCTACAAAGCATGTCGTCTTTTGAACGCCAGAGGCCGCCTGATAATATATAATATATAGTGGTCATCACCACCCGTCGCTCCGGTGGAGCGTCCGGGAGCACAAGGGAAAAAGTGCAAAGGAGTCCAAATGCCTTACTTGTTGTTCTCCCCACCCTATGCTCTAAGCATCTCATATCCATGATACGATAATACCTCTAATAACTGCCAGGTCTACTAGTATGCAAAGTTTCTATCGACAGTTATCCCTAACGCACGGTCCATACGTACAGGAGGCCAGACCTGTCACGCAGTCCGTGATCTATATGAGACACACACTCGTGTAACAGCTGTGTCACGGCCAATGAAACCTAATGATGCTTCATAATAATAGGGCGGTCTAATAAACAAGGTCAATGCATATACATAAATAAAAATAATCATGATGACACCGTTGTTGCACCCAAGTCTCCTTGGACGCACATTTTATATATAGCAGTTAAAATATATGAACTAATGGAAGAAAATAAAGATGAATGCAACATATGAAATATGAATAATAGTACAATAGCATGGTATACTTTCCTGGCAAGAAGCTGCAAAATGTAACATCTAGATGTCAAACACACAGGATCAGAGGCTACGGTCTCAGAATGAACGTCTCCGGATGCTGAAATAGACATCACCAACGTTCCCAAAATAAGCGAAATAGCTAGAGATCACTTTCCTTTCATCCAATTTGGACACAGGGTCAAAACGGTAATTTTTGGTCAAAGTGGGGTCCACGTGTGGCCTACCTTGCACCGAAAAGCGTGCCAGGGATAACGGTCTCTAAATGAGACAAATTATAGGTCAAACGAACTCTAAAAGTTAGTACGAACTCAACGGTATGTCCAAATGTGAATTCCGGTGAGCCGAATATAAATTCGCCTAAAAAGTTAACCATGGGGCCCGCCAATTGGCGACTTGGTCAATTGTCTCAGAATTGCGTAGAAATTGGATCACAGGACCAGCGCGTTACCATGAGTCCAGTGGCGCAAGTTTCATTGCATTCTGACGAGCGTGCACTAAATGCGTAGGGCTTTTGCAAAAGTTGCGATACGGGTAATTTCTGCGAATACGGGCTGATTTCGACGTGCACACGCGTCCAAATCAGTTTTCACGAAAGCCCACATGTCCGGGTATACCGCGTGCACCTTTTGGTATACTTGGTACACGACGGGGCGGTCCCGTTTGGCGGAGCGCGCTCCTTATCGCAATTTCTGGAATTTGGGAAAAAGTATGTTTTCGAAGTTTCTAACTAATTTAATTTAACATACATCAGCAAATAAAATAATATAAATAACAAAAATTAAACTAGGTCAGGTGTTCTTCGCATACCAAAAAGAAAAACCGGATTCGGATCTCTGTGGTGGAAGATACGAGTCCGTGAACATAGGTAGTTACCGCAGTTTTCTCAGATACCCAAAGTTGTCATTTTTTGCCAACTTGGTCGCTATTTTCGCCTAGGTTTACGCGCTGTTCGAGGTCAACTAATATACAGATATGGAAGGGAGTTAAGTCGTGAACATACCGATAAAGACGGGGTTGAGTTTGGTCGAGCGAGGGCACGGGAAACAGCACGTGAACACAGGTACACTGCTGTTCAAAACTGTCGTGCGCGGGGTCGCGGTCGGCCGAGCGGTCGTGGCGGCGGTGGCGTGGGGCTCCAGTCGGCAGTGGCATGGCATTCTGGGGTCGGTGGTCAGGTGAAGATGGAGAGATAAGAATTTAGGGTTAGGGTTTGGTCGATGAGAAGTTATATATATATGGGGCTCCAGTCGGCAGTGGCGTGGCAGTCTGGGGTCGGTGGTCAGGTGAAGATGGAGAGATAAGAATTTAGGGTTAGGGTTTGGTCGATGAGAAGTTATATATATATATATATATATATATATATATATATATATATATATATATATATATATATATATGATGGGAGAGAAAGGAAGAGAGCGGCGTGCTCACGCGGTTTTGTACAACTGCCGCTGCTGTTGCTTATTTGCTTTAAGGGGTGCGGGTGCGGGTAGACTACGGGTTAGGGTTTGGGTTTAGACCCAATAAGAATCTATTTTCTTTTCTTTTTCTTTCTTTATTCTTTCTAATTCTTTTATTCTATTCTTTTCTTTTTCTATTAATAAACTTATATATATATATACACACACACACACACACACACACACACACACACATATATATATATATATATATATATATATATATATATATATTTAGAGCATACAATTAATCTACCAGCTGTCCAATAGGTCTCCTACATGGAATAAATTAGGAAAAATTTATAATGGCACCATAATTTACCTAAATGCACAAACACCTAAAATAAAAATTAAATAAATTCTATTTTTTCTAATTAGCTCATAATTACTATAATTCAATTAAATAATTAATAAAAAGGTTAATACGGATTTTAGGATTAGGGGTTTTACACGTTGCACATTCCGAAAATTATGGGAAAATTTGCATGAAGGGAAAAGATAGGTTTCTTCATATATTGTCCAATGGTGTGGACACCTCAATGCACTTTTGCATAAAAGTGCCCAACAATTAGAAAATTGCACAAAGACAGAAATTGGGTTTAAATTAATTAAAAATAATGCGCACGGTGTTCTTGAATTAATTGGAAGTACCTGGGGCTAAAATTAGGTGGGACACAAGTATCATGGACATAGAAGACTCAGAATAGAATATTGTCATAAATTGGGTTGCACAAAATGGGTCAAGATTGTGTCTCCAATTTTGATTGGAACACACAAGGAATGCAAAGTTGGATTTAAGTGGATTTAAACATGGATATTTGTAACAATTTTTGTGCGACTAAAATGATGCACAAGATAGTGTATTTGTGAGTTACACTAGTGTATTTGTGAGTTACACAAGGATCAGAATAGTAGGCTGGCATGTCTAGAAAAAGTATATGGAATTTGTTTGCAGGTAATAACTAGTGTAGTGCTCTAAATATCGAAGCAACTGTAAGGCGCACTAAGTGATATAAATATTGCACAATAAATATAAAATACTGTGTATTAATCCTAATTGGCACCAAATTAACCCTAATATTTCCATCTAAGCTAAGTAGGCCTAAATTTTGGTCGAGGGGGTTTACAGGTACTGGCCGTGTCTCAACGACTTCTATCTTCTGGGGATCCACTTCTACTCCATATTTAGCAATAATATGCTTTAAGTATAAAATACGATCAAGCCAGAACTCGCACTTGCTGAACTTGTCATATAACTTATGCTTTATGATGCTGCTCATGCTTTGCTTCATTCTGATTGTAAACCAAAAGATCATCGATGAATACTATCACGAACTTGTCCAAGTATAACATGAAAATACGATTCATGAGATCCATAAACACTGTGAGCACATTGGTTGCTCCAATTGTCATCATTAGAAACTCCCAATGGCCATATCTTGATCTGAACGATGTCATGGGTATATCTTTGTCACACTCGATTTCAGATTTGGTATTTCTTGAATTTTGAGATTTAATTTTTTTGATAATATATTTCCGTTATATTTCTCATGTTGGTTCATGTTATTTTATTTGTTATTTTATTTTTTATAGTTGAGAGAGACTACCCGAGACCAGTAGAATACCCATTGGCATTGCCATAGACCCGGTTTAGAACCCGCATGTAGACTGGACACCTGATTTGGTTCATTTTGGTTGAACCTATGACTAAACCATTTTCCTCTTCTCTTAGTATATATATGAGTATTTTCTCTCTCCTCACTTATTTTTTCATTCCACTCTTCTTGCTTTCTTCGTCCTCCTCTCCCTCAAGCTCCCTCTAGTCAAACCCTAGCTCTAGGAAGAAGTTGTTGTGACTTGGACCGTGAGAGGTAGAGGCTAGGAGCCACCCAAGGCTAGTACATCTTGCTCAATAGTGAAGCCTTGATTTTTAGATTATATATAGATATATATATTATTTTAAAAATATATTTGATGAAAAATGTTCTCATTGAGTTGCTAATTATATTTAGTTCTTGGAGTTTTAAACTTTGATGAGTATATTTGAGTAGATCCGAATTTGAAGTTTTGGGTTTCCATGGGTTTCATATATTTTTTGTGGTTTTGATCTACTAAAACATGGGATTTTAGAAAAAAAGAGTTTTTGTGGTTGATGGAGCACTTCATTTCGATCATTTTGGCTTTTGATTCACTTGATTTGGAGTTAAAATGAAGTTTTTATGAAGAAAATAAATTTTTAGATTTATTTAGAGTTTTTGCCATGGATGGACCTGTGGTTTGGAGAAAACGAAATTTTCATGCGGCCAGCGACTTATGCTACGAGAGTGCTATACGGCCTGAGAGGGTTATGCGGCCTAAGCTCCCTGTAGCATACTGAAAATATGCATTCATCTTGTTGGATGAATGACTGCTTATTTACATAGTGTTCTGGGACTAGTCCTTGAACTCCCTGTGTATTCACTCACTAAATGAATAAAAAATACACTAAGTCCAGAGAACAGTCCATGCGGCCAGTGAGTCCATGCTGCCAGTGGGTACATGCGTCCAATATTGGGAACAAAATACAAAAATTGTTCCCCAAACCAGAGAGCACCTACGAGAGAACCGAGCAAAACGCACAAACCAAAAAATACCAAAAAGAAAATTGTGGACACAGAAATTTTTACGTAGAAAATCCAGATGAGAAAAACCATGGGACGGTCAGAGTCCAACCCTGAAGAACCTCCACTAATAAAATAAAGAGATTACACCTACTACAAGATCCTCACCGATCCAACACGGATCATCACAACTCTTTGGAACAGAAAACAGATTACAACCAAGAAGAAAAAAGACAATGAAAAATACCCTAAATTGATCTCCTTCTCCAAAACGGCCTCCAATCATTCTTTATCCTCTCCAAAGTTGCAATGGCACTCTTGCCACCATTTTTATCTTACTTTTTTCTTTTTCTCATATTGTTGTATATTGCATGAGCCTTTATATAAACCCTTGCATGAATTATGGTTTCCATATGGAAATCTATATATGAAAGCCAAAAATATTTATGGAAATCTAATTATATTCAATCATATATTTAATGGAAATCAAATCATAATTAGCTTACCATAAATTGGAAATCCAATTATATGGAAAGTTAATATATGAAAGATCCAATCATAAATATATAATTAAAGTCAAAGATAGAAATCCAATATATTATTTGCTTACCATAAATGTTCTAATACACGGTGCTCGATGCACTTTTTGAGCTTTTTCAACACACGGATGGCGCTCGTCGCACTCTGGGGTATTCTCCACATATGTTGGGAACCTCACCCACTCCAAACAATCTCCCCCTTCATAACTATGTGGAGGGGGTCGTCATCCCGATTATCTGCCTGCAGTACTCAAATTTTTTCCTTGAATTTTTTTTTATGAACATGTCTGCTCCGTTGTCATCTATATGAACCTTCTAAAGCATTGCTTCCTTCTTTACCACAACATCCCATATCCAATGATACCGGATCTCAATGTCTTGGACCGGTTATAAAATGTCTAGTTTTTTACAAGGTGAATAGCACTCTGACTATCGCAAAGCAAAGGATACTGCTCTTGCTTTAGCCTAATTTCCTGCAACAACTTCTTCATCCACAACAACTATTTACAAGCCTCCGTCGCCACAATGTACTCTGCCTCTGTCGTCGACAAGGAAACACACTTATGCAACTATGACGGCCACAATACTGCTCCACCAGCAAATATCATCACATATTCCGAAGTCGATCGCCTTATGTCTACATCTTCAGCCATATCGACATCGGTATACCCAACCCGCTTCGGCTTGTCACTACCAGAAGAAATTAAAGTCTCCAATCGACAGTGCCTGAAGATATCGTAGAATCCACTTAACCGCACTCCAATCACTACTAGAAAAAGCGGGATTAGCGACGCATTTTAGCGACTCCATATAAAAGCGTCGCTAAATTAGCGACTCCATAAAAAACATCGCTAGACGTCGCTAAATGGCGACTGGCGACATTTAGCGACGTTTAGCGACTTTTATTAAGATTTTAAAAGATTAGTCGCTATAATTTTAATTAAGGTCGCTAAACGTCGCTAATATGTCTGATTTAGCGACGTATTTAGCGACGTACATATTGAAAATATTTAGCAACGTGTTTAGCGACGTATTTGACGTCGCTAAATCTTATTTTAGCGATGTTGTTATATGTCGTCGCTAAACGTCGCTAAATTTTGGTTAATTAGGGCTCAGTTTTCTTTTTCCCCATCTGTCAAAATTTTCGAAAACTTTCGATTCCCCCCCCCTCTCCGGCGACCGACGATTCCCCCCCCCCCTCTCCGGCGATCCATGGCTGCGGATACTCCGACATCCCCCTTCTCCTCCTCGAGCTCTAGGTAAACCCTAACTCTCTCTCTCTCTCTCTCCCTTTCTCTCTCTCTCTCACAGGACACACACACTGACACAACACACACTTGACAGACACGACACACACATACAGACACTGACAGACACACACGACACATACACACAGACACACACACACACACACACACGCACTCACACAGACACTGACACAGACACAGACACAGACACAACACACACACACACACTGACACAAACACTGATCAGGACCTAGGGTTAGGTTTTTTGACCTGGGGTTAGGGTTAGGGTTTTTCTCCTATACATCTATTTTATGTATGCATTCAGATAACAATGGAGGGGAAGCAAATTGTTAATTGGACTGATCTCAGGATTATACGCTGTTACACACACACACACACACACACACACACTGACACAAATACTTAATAAGTATGGGTCATAGGACTAATCTCAGGATTAGGACCAGAGTGTATATGTAGTACCTTGTATCAGTTTATACGCTGTTATGCATATCAGATCAAACCCTCAGATAGTAGTAATATTAAACTTTTTAATAAAGTAGTAGGTTGCTCTAAGGTAAGGGTGATATTGGTGTGTATAAGTTCTTTGAGTTAGTGACTGTGTTGGATACACAAACTGGTGTATCAGTGAATAGCTGATTGGTATCAGTTAGCTATTGTTAATTAGTATATATATATATACTAATTAGTATATATATAGCCAAGTATCAGAGGTTGCAGACTTAGTTAGGGTCTGCAGGCATGTGTTTGGGTTAAGGTATAGCCAAGTATCGGGTAGGTGTTCACAGGTCACTTGTTGCATGCCAATACAGCCCACTGATACTGTGGTATCAGGGATTTAATTGGCAAGAGTGATCAGTGCAATGCAGTTCAATTAGAGCACAACAGTGCTGTGAAGTGAACTGATACTGTGGTATCAGGGAGGAGTGACTACTATGGGTTATAGTCCAGTGAGCAAGTATAAGATGTGAGTTGAGGTAAGGTAGGATATTAGTTAAGTTATACTAGTAGTATTTAGTATAGCTAATATTAACTAGTATACTTAGTAATAACTAGTATTAGCTAGGCATTAACTAGTATAAACTAGAATTCCTTAGTACGACCTAGAAGACATAGTGTAGCAAGGTATTAACCTAGTATTGACTAGTATAAACTAGTATGGATCTAGAAGTGGCTTAGAAACATCACCATGAACTAGTTAACCCAGTTTATCATTTCAGAACACTCATTAACATTTATATTCCATATCTAGGGCTCTTGGACTTTGATAAATGAAAGTATGTATTATATCAGTTATGAAATGAAAGTATTGCTTATTTTAGACTTTGATAAATGGTCAGTTGTTTTGAATATTGCTTATTTTAGACTTTGATAAATAAAAGTATGTATTATATCAGTTATGATTTTTATAGTACGGTTAAGTTATGAAGTTAGGTGATAAATCACTGTATGTAATAATTTATATGATACATACTGTCATTTTTGTAGAAGTATCTAGAAATGGATATGAATTACTATCTGCGTCATCGTTCGTGGATGTACAACCGTCATTTTGATGACATGTACGGTGTGCGGGATAAATTTATTGAGGGTGTACAGCAGTTCCTGCAGTTCGCCAAGGCGTTCCCTCAGTACATGGACGGTACCAAAATTAAGTATCCGTGTGTGAGATGTCGCAACAGGAAATATCATCCAGAAGTGGAAGTTACATATCATTTATACTCGAAGGGCTTCACGCCGAATTACTGTCAGTGGACCACGCACGGAGAACTTGTACCTCTAGCATCGGAGTCGGAGCCCTATGTGGAGCCGTATATGGATGTCCACGACCACGATGCTTACGACGACGAGTTGGTGAACATGGTTTATGATGCGGCGGGGCCTACTTTCAATCCGGACAATTATGATGCGGCGGGACCTAGTTTCAATCCGGACAATTATGATGCAGCTGAGGAGGCACCGAATGTCGATGCTGCAAAGTTTATGGAGTTGCTGGAGAATTCAAGGACTCTACTATATCCTGGTTGTGAGGATCATTCACCGTTGGAGGTGGTTACAAGATTATTGAGCATCAAGTCCGATTTTAACATGTCGCAAGAATGCTATAATCGACTGCTCGATTTGATTATAGAGATCTTGCCCGAGGGTGCAAAGTTGCCTAAAGACTTCTATTGATCTAAGAGGATGGTGAGATCGCTTTGGATGGAATACAAGAAAATCGATACATTTTGCAACGGGTGCATGTTGTACTACAAAGACGACAAGGATGAAGATGCGTGCAGATTCTGTGGTGCTGATCGCTACAAGGCCAGTGTTAGAGGAAAGTCTGTCAGTGCAAGGAAGCCTACCGATTCGATGCACTACTTGCCTTTGACGCCGCGATTGCAGCGGTTGTTTATGGTTAAGGAGAATGCAGAAAACATGAGTTGGCACAGGCGAAAACAGATCGAAGGAGTATTGGATCATCCATCCAATGGAGAAGCATGGAAGCACTTTGATCGAGAGTATCCATATTTTGCCGAGGAAGCGCGTAATGTCAGATTGGGGCTCTCCTCTGACGGTTTTACCCCATTCGGACTTTCGGGCTCCCAGTATTCGTGTTGGTCTGTGATTGTCACTACGTACAATCTACCGCCTTGGATGTGCATAAAGACTCCGTATATGTTCCTAACCGTTATTATCCCGGGTCCGAACAATCCGAAGAGGAACATCGATGTGTATTTACAGCCTTTGATAGATGAGTTGAATCAGCTGTGGGAAGTTGGTGCCAACACGTACGATGTTTCTAGAAAACAGAATTTTCAGATGAGGGCAGCACTTTTGTAGACCATCAACGACTTTTTGGCCTATGGAATGTTATCGGGATGGAGCACCCATGGTCATCTCTCATGTCCGTATTGCATGGACCGTACTCAGGCTTTCCGTTTGAAACACGGAGGCAAATCGTGCTTCTTCGATTGTCATTGACAATTTTTGCCGAAGGATCATCCGTACCGGAGGAACCGGAATGCTTTTCGTGCGGGAGTTGTGGAGAAGGCCAATCCACCGCCAAGGTGGCCCGGATACACGATATGGGAAGAGGTAAAAGATTTACCAAGTGCTATCGAAGAGCCTGCTAAGGGGTACAAGTGTGACAGATTTGGTCGCACCCATAACTGGACGAAGAGGAGTATATTCTGGGATCTGCCATATTGGAGCACCAATCTGATCAGACATAACCTTGATGTCATGCATATCGAGAAGAATGTGTTTGATAACATAATTAATACTGTAATGGAGGTAAAGGGGAAGACGAAAGATAATCCGAAGGCCAGGTTGGACTTAGAAGAAATATGTAGACGTCCTGCATTGCATTTGATAGAGGAGGGGAATGGAAAGTTAAAGCAACCTAAGTCAGTTTTCTCACTGGAGAAAGAGGATAAAGGTAGACTTTGTAGGTGGATTCAAGGTCTAAAGTTTCCAGACGGGTACGTGTCGAACTTGAGAAAATGCGTCGACCTCAAGGAGAACAAACTGGTGGGTATGAAGAGCCACGATTGTCACGTATTCATGGAGAGGTTAATTCCGATTGTATTTCAGGAATTCTTACCGCAAGTCATTTGGGACCTATTGATAGAGCTAAGCATATTCTTCAGAGATCTTTGTTGTACTAAGTTGCTCGTCGATCATCTAGAAAAGCAAGAGAAGGACATTGCGGTAAACACTATGTAAGCTCGAGAAGGTGTTTCCTCCTGGATTCTTCGACTCTATGGAGCATTTGCCAATTCATCTTTCCTATGAGGCACGTGTTGGTGGTCCTGTCGGTTATCGGTGGATGTACCCCTTCGAGCGGCATCTGAATCACCTAAAGAGAAAGGTGAAAAACAAGACACGGGTTGAGGGCTCTATTTGTGAAGCTTATGTTCTCGAGGAGATTACAAACTTTTGCTCGACGTATTTCAAACTGCATGTTGCTACTAATAGGACGAAAGCTCCGAGAAACGACGACGCATATCAGGAATCTAATGATGCAATACTCAAAGTATTCAATGCGTCCGGAAAGCCTTCGGGAAAAATGAAGAAGAGATATTTGAATGACGATGAGCTAAGGGCTGCTCAATTGTATATATTACTCAATTACGACGAGGATGAAGTGGAGAAGCTAGAGGGGTAAGTAATTAATACGTCCACGTTTACATCATCTCAATGTAATAGTATAAGATACTATTATGCTACTAATCAGCAGTTGTTTCATTATTTTTTAGCACATATAATGATGAGTTGAGGTCGGTTAGACCCTACATAACAGACGAAGAAGTAGAACAAGATATGAGATGCCATTTTCCTTCTTGGTTGAGCGCATATGTAAGATGCTTGGTAATTACTTTTTATTTCTGCACTTGCAAAACAAATAACTTACTATCGCTACTTTGGTATTTAGGTCGATCGTCTAATAACACCCGAGACTAAATCTATTAGAACTCTAGCCAAGGGACCAATTACTGCCATAAAAATATGGCCAAGTTTCTGTGTGAATGGGTTCAGGTTCAAGTCAACAAATGCTCCTATCAGAGACAACTTTCTGGATCTTGATTCCACGAAAAATAGTTGTTTGTGTATCAAATCTTCGAACTACAAAGACGTCAATCCGGGCAATGATTTTTTTGGCATCTTACGAGAGATTGTGGAGTTGACATATAATTATGGCACAGAACCTGCTAATATCGTGCTATTCAGGTGTGAATGGTTCAATCCGATTCAAGATCAATGTTAGAAAATTGACAAGCATGGCCTTGTGGATATAAACTATAATCGTAGATATCAAGGCTACGAACCATTTGTCCCATCAAGTCAGGCTCAGCTCATGTACTTCACAACTTATCCTAGACGGGGGACAGCGAGGTCGGATTGATGGGCAGTATGCAAGACTAAAGCTAGAAATACCTTTGACATTGACGAAATAGCTTATCAGGAGGACGATCTACCTCTTGTAATAAATATTGTAGATGTGGACTCAACGGATGTTACTCATTACACGAGTAATAATATAGAAGATGTAGAATTATCCGAAGAGGAAGTCGAAGTAGATAAAAGTGAAGACGAGGAGGAGGAAGAGGAAGATGAGGACGAGGAAGGCGAACAAGAAGAATTTTCTGAAGATGATTGAAAATAAAATATATTGCATGTAGAATATAACTATATTTTGAGTGTAGAATGTAGATCATGGTTGGAAAATTGACGAAGTAGATGTACCCATTAACGAATATATGTATTATATTTTGACTGTAGAATGCTTTAAGATATGCATCATATTTCGACTGTAGAATGTACTATATATTTGTGTTTCTCTATATTCATCATATGTTGTTATCAGATATGACAGGACGACGCGGAGGATTCGGCAGGTCCCGAGGTAGACAGAGTGCTCCTCCGGTACTGCCTACTGTTGGTTCCGGATCATCGTCGCCTAGTACTCCAGTATATCGACCAGTCACATCTCCGACTGTTGGGACGAGTAGTTCCTGGCGTGATAGTACACCCTCGTCCAGCATTCCACCTACTGACGAAACCATGGGGACAGATGAGCATGTCGAGGAGGTCGTGCCCACGTTGTCCCAGCATCAGCAAGATCCTCCATGCGCACCTCCGGAGGAGACGAGGACAGAGATTTGGGCCGACGGTACAAAGTAAGTCAATTAGATGGTTTAGTATAATATATATCGTGTATTTCTTTTTTCATCATATATTGACTTTTTCAGTATTCTAAATTATTATCTCTCTATAGATATCGTCCATCGTCGGTTCAGAGATGCCTGGACCAATTTCTGAGGAACAACTACGATGGCCCTTGGATCAACTACTCTGAGGCTCCGTAGGAGAGGAAGGCATTCTGGTTTGCGCACTTCCAGGTAAAAGTATATTAAATAAATCCTCTAATTTATGCATATTATATAACTTATCCGTGATGCTAACTTACTAAATTATTTATTGTAGCAAACGTATTTTTATCCTCCGCATCGAGCCGAGTTGATCGAGCGGCTCTTTCCTACCGTTGCCGCCAAGCTGATCCGAGATGCTCTGGATGACCAGAAGGCTCGTGATCGTGCTGGAAAACTGATCCAAGGTTGGATCATGCCTGAGCAGTGGACTACGATGAGGGCTATATTCGACGATCCGAGCTACAAGGAAAGGTCTGAGAAGGCCAAGGCGGCTAGGCGGAATGCTGCCAAGTGGTGTGGTGGCTCGATTCCGATGACGGAACATTTTCGTCGTTTGGTATGTTTTTTCTTTTAAAATATATTATTTTAATATAAGTACCATAAAATGGTACTTGGAAAAAATGTTTAAGTTTAGTAATAAATAATATATTTTTAACAGGTACAGAGGGGTGAGGATGCAAACATGGTGACCGTCTTCTTGGCCACCCATCGCAAGGACGGAAATCTCATTGATGAGAGGGCCTCGCAGACCTATGTAAGTATTACTTTACTTTGTGTTAATTTTAATATAACTTAGGCAATTATCGAGTTTCCAAACCTTTCTAGGCCGAGTATCTTAGGCTACGTGAGCGGGCGACTGCTAGTGCACCTACACCTGGAGAGGCTGGTACTTCGTCGCAGCCCGCTCCAGCTCTGTCGGCCGACGACCTGTGGGTGACCGCAGCTGGTGGTCTCCAGAGGGGTACGTACTACTGTACGGGCTCCTATGGTGCCCTGGTTGCGATGCAGTCATCTAGGGCCTCCCCGACAGCTGCGCATTCCACACAGCCCTCGCAGTCGCAGCCCTCGCAGTCGTCAGCCAGAGTCCAAGAGGCCATCCAGGAGGCCGTTGACCGTCAGATTGAGTCTCTCCGTGACGAGTTGCTGCGAAGGATGGAGGAGCAGCCCCGGTCCCAGCCGCAGGCGGACGATCCGATGCTCATCGCACGATTCGATATGCTCGACCACAGCATGACTGAGCTCCGGGATTTGACAAATGATATTAGAGCCTCCAATGACCGCAATATCATGGAGCTGCAGGCGTCACAGCTATCGATGGGCGAGAGGCTGACGATGATGCAGGATTCAATGGTTCATAGCAGTACGAGGCTGTTATCTACCATGGATTCTTACAACCAGCGACTCGCAGACTTGGAGCGGGCACAGCCTCCTGGTACGCCTACATCGACACAGACTCCACCAACGTCACTGCCTTCTCCATCGACATTGGTGTCGATTCCACGGGACGAGTATGAGCAGTTCTTATCCTTCAAGCGCGCCAGTGGTCAGCCTCCTGCAGATCCGCAGTAGTATAGCTAGTTACTGGATATTTTTATTATTATTTAGGATGCGATTGTATGGATATAAATTTGCCATATTGTTTTCGATGAGATTTGATGGATGCTTTCTCCCTTGGTGCTGCTACTGTGTCCTTTATTCAATTATTTCTATACTTGGCCTGTATTTACCCATTGCACTAGAATTTTCCCCCTTGGTGCTGCTACTGTGTCCTTTATTCAATTATTTCTACTACCATCATATACCTGATAATGAACACAAGGAGGGGGTTGGCAAACCCAGAAATGCAATTCAGTAATATTTTTTTTTTTTTGAAAATTAGCGACATTTAGCGACATTTAGCGACGTTTAGCGACGATCCATTACGTCGCTAACTACGTCGCTAATTAGCGATAATGTTACACGTCGCTAAATACGTTGCTAACGAAGTCGCTAAAATTGTCGTTGTACGTCGCAAACTGTTGACATGGCAGTATTGCCAGGTCATTAAAGACGTCGGTGTAACGTCGCTATATAAGTCGCAAATTAGCGACGTTTAGCGACTTTAATAAACGTCGCTAATTAGTGACGTTGCATCGCTAAACGTCGCTAAATTTAGCGACACATTAAAGTCGCTAAAAAATGTTGGCATAGCGACTTGATTTTTTTTGACTTCTTTAAAATGTCGCTAATTACGTCGCTAAACTAACTTAGCGACGTATTTTGGTTATTTAGCGACGTTTTTAGACGTCGCTAATTTGACTTTTCTGGTAGTGAATGTACCCTTCCAGGATTGGAAGTATACCTGCTAACTGTGCCAACTGCGTGAGCGATGTTTGGCCTCGTACACACCATAACATATATAAGACTCCACACAACTGAGACAAATGGAACCCGCTCCATATCTTCCTTCTCATCCTCGGTAGATGGACACTGCTCCTTAGTGTACTTAAAGTGAGCCGCAAGGGGGTTACTCACTTTTTTCAACTCGTCTATCCCGATGTCAAGCCCCAATCTCGCAGGTCGCCATTCGTCCTTGCTTGGGTCCTTGCGGGACCGACCGTCCTCGCACGGGCATGATGCCGTGCAAGCCTAAGTTGCGCTTGCACAAGACCAAAGCTTGAATAAGGGAAAGTAATCTATTCAAGATGGAAGCATCGGCATATTTTGCAGAAAAGTAAAGAACACAATGGCATAAGGAAACAAGCATCTTTTATTGATATCAAAAGTATTACAAGCGTTTGCCGATGTTACAAATAGCTCAAGCACTCTCTCGAATATAATGACATCGTTCCATATATTACATCCCTTTATACAAAAGTAGCTCAAAGCATAACTCGATATGGCTCAAGGCATCGACTCCAGATTTTTGGGTCCTGGGGATGAGGCACGACTATCGCTTCCACGGATGATTAAACACCTGCTAACTAGCAAACTGTTGGTGGGTCAGCACTTTAGAGAAAGTACTGGTGAGTATAAATCAACGAACAGAAGCAACATTACCTGAAACCAACACTAAGTAAGCATGTGGCAAAATATTATATTACTAGTGATCTCGCTACTTTTATCTATGTTCATTTCATGCAGCACAAGATTAGAGTCAGTTTACTTCTTTCAAAAATATAGCTTTGGAAACATTTTGCATAGTCAAACATTTAAGCATACAATTGGGACAGTGTTTTATCATGAAAACTAGACCTGCATGGGCCACCACTAAAACCATGTCATGCCCCAGTCCCAAAATGTCAGAAACTAGGCCACGTGTCACTGTCCTAAAATACTACAAGTCTAATACAGGTAAATCTATCTCATCCACAACAAAATGTCAAGAACATACGTGCTGAAAATATATAAAAAAACTGAGTTTGATATAGTACACAACTGGATGGTACAATTCCACTACAAAACTAATAATAGCGCAGAAAAATCAGATAGACTAAGTAGCGTCTATCTGAGAAAAACATCTCCATCTCCAGGTAGCAAGCCTCTAGGGTCAGACATACTCTGAGGGTGTCTCCTCTAGCTCCTCCTCGGTAGCACATCTAGCCTCCTGATCAGGTCCGTATACCGTGGGGTAGAAAGCCTCGTCCAGATCTGGCAGGGAACCAGGTCCTCAGTAGGACGTAACAAGATACAGAAAATGATATGCCATGTAATGTAAATACTGAATAAATAAAATAAACACAGGGTGCTAACCATCTAAGTGAAATGCAAGTAAAGACCTTGTAGTACGCATGGGAATGTGTTGGCTAGACATATGCTGACGTAATTCACCAATCGTGGTGACTGGCTAGTATATGTGTCATATGCCCCATGACTCAAGGGCACTCTGCAATCGACCATCTCCGAGGAGCATGGTACGAAGGTATAAAAACATTTAAGGAGGGGGTGTCCCATACGTCTACTAGTTATCTTTCCCACCCAATGTAACTAAATGTCAAGTCATAATTTTTTTTCCTAATTTTATGCTAATCCGTGATGCGGGTCACACGTACTGGTAGCTAATCAAATACGCAGCTCGCATCCCAATATGTATTACAACCTTGTTGCGTGTTCCCGTGATAGGGTCTAGGAAGATATTAGGATACCCTCACAATTGTTGGTGAGTCTGTAAGACTAAGTTAATTATACTAAATGTTAACGTATCAGTTGACTATACCCAAGGCAGTCTCAGGTACTCATAGTTATATGAAATTCAGAAACAAGAGCATATAACAATATTAGAATTTAAACAGTAAACTTGGCAAGGTATACTTGCCTACTCCCTGATAGTATTGAAACCCTGATCTCACAGTCAGGTTTGAGGGTGCTTGTGACAGGGGGTAACTGGCTGTGCTGTAGATGTTTTCTGTTAAAATATACAGGGTTCGTGAATATCATGGGGATAATATAAAAGCATATTCATATATATACTTATATACATATATGACAATATATATATAATATAGGATACACATATATATATAGAGTATATATATACATATAGATATAGTATATAATATATATAATATTATATATAGATAGTATATACATATACATAGATATATATATATATACATATATATATATATATATATATATAATAAATTGAAAGACAGTGCAGGAAATATAAATATACATATATATATATGCTGTATTATCCAGCACTATATTATATAGTATATATTTAGATAATATATATATATAGTTATAAAATGAAATGACAGTGCAAAAAATGTAAATATATATATATATATATATATGTACTGTATTATACAGTACTATATAATATATATTATATATAGATAATATATATATATATAGATATAAATGAAATGACAGTGCGAGAAATGTAAATATACATATATATATATATATATATATATATATATATATATATATATATATATATATATATATATATGCTGTATTTATCCAGCAATATATTATATAGTATATAATATATATATATAGATATATATATATACATATATATATATATAATAAATTGAAAGACAGTGCAGGAAATAAATACATATATAAATACATATTCTGTATTATCCAGCAATATTTATTAATAATAATAATATATATAATTCATATATAGAATATATATATATAAATATATGTATACATATATTTATATGTACTACATATATATATATATATATATATATATATATATATATATATATATATATATATATATATATATATATATATATATATATATATATATATATATATATATATATATATAAAACAGAAATAATATGCATAGTATATATATATTTACATATATATATATACTATAATTATGATAATACATAATAGATATATACATAATATACATATATATGTATATATATATAGAATTATAGATATATATATATACATATACAATATATATAGAATTATAGAGATATATATATACATAAATACACGTATATACGTAGAGAGAGAGAGAGTGGGGTATACCTACTGACAGGGGGGTCCCACACGTCGTCGCTGGCAGGAGGACAGCGGCGGAGGCGGCGGCGGCTGGCCGGAGGAGCGGCGGCAGCAGCAGTTGCTGTCAGCAACAGCAGCAGCAGCTGCTTGCGGGGGTGGCAGCGGCGGCTGCGGCGGCGGGGAAGGCGGTGCAGGGTGGGGGATCGACGGAGGGGAGGGTGGCGGTGAGGTTGGTGATGGTGGCAGAGGTCTACGGTGGCTGTGGTGGTGGCTAGAGGCGGTCGGAGGTGAGGGGGTGCTGTTAGGGTTAGGGGGAGCTGATGGTGTTGCGGGGGCTGCCGACGGCGGGGGAGGCATCGTGGGCCGGAGGGGAAGTGGTGGTCGGGTAGAGGGGATCGGGGTGAGTCGAACGGTGGGGGTGGTGGTGGTGCACGGTGGCCGGAGACGGTGGTGGGGGTGGTTCGGGTGATGGTGGCTGTGGGTGATGGTGTTGGGGGAGTTGGCTTGCGGGGGCTGCCCACGGCGGAGCAGGCGGCCGGAGGGGGTGAGGCTTGGATGGAGGGGAGGTGGGGTAAGGGCGAGGGCTTCGCCGGAGTTGGGTGGCCGGTGGTGGCAGGGGGAGGTGGCTGTGAGGGTTTGAAGAGAGGGGGGGTCGGGTTTTATAGGTTTAGGGGGAGTGGCAGGGTTGTAATTAAGGGGAAGTTTAGTGGCATTTGGGTAATTTTGATTTATAGGATATTTTTAACAGATTTTTCTGGATGTTTAGGGCCACATGTAGGGATTAGGGTTAATAGCCAATGAGGTTATGCCACCTCACATGCATTTTTGCATAAAAACCCTTGAACTTTCACAATTTGCAAATAGGTCCCAAAGTTGGTATTTTGCGTAATTTCGCAATTTGCTTGATTTAAAATACTGCGCACGGGTCTGGTTCTTTTGGTGATACGGGTCACCGTATTTATTATTTAATAAATACTGCGCACGGTGTTCACTAATTATTTAGAGACAGTCAGGGTCATAATTTTTCTACGGTGTCAATACACTAATTGTAGTATAATTAGAGTAAAATATTATCGTATTTTTGTTTGGGCAAAATAGGTGCCTACCGGTCCTCAAATCCCTAGGGTACAGAGATGCATAAAGAGCAGAAATTTAAATAGGAAATAAATACGTACGTCTGTAACGATATTTGTGCGACTAAAACGAAGCACCAAATATGGTATCTGGGAGTTGCACAAAAAGCAGAAAAAGTAGTCTAACATGTCTAGGGCAGGTATGTGGACTTTGTTTTAGGGTTAACAGCTAGTGTAATGCCCTAATTAATTGTGTAATGAACATGTGCACAATCAATAGAATATATAATAAATAAATTTTAAAAAGTTGCAATAATTTTAATTTGTCAAAACTAATCCTAAATTACTGAAATCTGGTCGAGGGAGTTTACAATCTATCCTCCTTAGAATATTTTGTCCTCGAAATAAAAACAAACATATAATGAGAATGAAAGATTGATTTAGGACAGAAAATGATTATTGAAGATTGAGTTTGAAATATTTGGACATACCCTGGTTTGGAAATAGATGGGGATAACGCTGTCGAATATCCTCTTCTCGTTTCCAGGTGGATTCACCTAGTGCATGATGTCTCCATGCAACACGAACTAGAGGAATAGTCTGGCCTCGCAACACTTTCTCGCTTCGGTCCAGGATCTCTACAGGCTCCTAGTACGATAAGCTCGGCCCGATGGTGATCTCTGAATAGTCCAACACATGACTCGGGTCTGGAATGTACCTCCTTAGTTGAGATACATGGAAGACGTCATGTACTCCCTCCAAGGTCTGAGGTAGAGCTAGCCTGTAAGCAACTTCTCCGACGCGATCTAACACATCAAAGGGTCCGATGTACCTCGGACTCAGCTTTCCTCTTCCTCCAAATCTGATAGTTCCTCTGGTTGGTGAGATCTTCAAGAACACATGCTCTCCCACTTGGAACTCTAGAGGTCAGCGATGAATGTTGGCCCAGTGCTTTTGTCTGTCTTGTGCAGATCGTAGGTGTCCCTGGATCTTCTTTACTTTCTCTACCGTACGAACAATCAGTTCTGGTCCCAAGATCTGTCTCTCGCCTACATCACTCCAACATACTGGGGAACGACATTTCCTTCCATACAAAGCTTCAAAGGGAGCCATTTGGATGCTCGCTTGATAGCTATTGTTGTAGGAAAATTCCACCAGGTGTAGATGATCTTCCCAAGATCCGCTGAAATCAAGCATGCAGGCTCTCAGCATATCTTCTAGGGTCTGGATGGTGCGCTCTGACTGGCCATCTGTCTGCGGATGATACGAGGTGCTGAACTTGAGGCGGGTACCAAGACTTTCTTGCATACTTCCCCAAAAGTAAGATGTAAACCTCGTATCCCTGTCAGATATTATGCTGACTGGTACTCCATGCAGACGCACTATCTCCTTCATGTACATATCTGCCAAGACTTCTGTAGATTGCCCGACTCTGAAAGGTAGGAAATGAGCAGCCTTGGTGAGTCTGTCTACAATCACCCATACAGTATTATGACCACTAGGACTTCTTGGGAAGCCTGTAACAAAGTCCATCGTAATGTGTTCCCATTTCCACTCGGGTATTGGGAGGGGTTGAAGTAGACCGGCAGATCTCTGATGCTCAGCCTTGACTTGCTGATACACCAGGAATTTAGCCATAAAGCGTGCTATCTCCCGTTTTATTCTATGCCACCAGTAATATTGTCGCAGATCTCTGTACATCTTTGTGCCTCCTGGATGTATAGAGTATGTTGAGCTATGAGCTTCTGACATCAGCTCATTACGAAGTTCTCCATTTGGAACATAAAGACGATCACCACATCTTAGAGTCCCATCTTCGTGTATGCGACATCCTGTCTGGATTCTAGCCTCTGTTCTTTGTCGAAGCCTCTGAAATCTTGCATCTGTTGGTAGAGCAGCTTTGATTCTTTCGACCAGGGTTGATTGCAGCTGGTAGTTTGATAATTGGCCGTCAAGTCCTGGCATAATGACCTCTATTCCCAACTTTTCTAGATCTCTCAGTAGACCTGGTTGGGTGATCATAAAGAATGCCGAGGGTCTTCTACTTAGAGCATCAGCTACCACATTAGCCTTCCCGGGATGGTACTGCAGATCGATCTCGTAATTTGTCATCACTTCGAGCCATCGTCTTTGCCTCAGATTTAAGTCTTTCTGAGTGTAGACATATTTTAAGCTCTTATGATCGGTGAAAATCTCCACTCGTTCGCCGTATAGATAGTGTCTCCATAGCTTCAGGGCGAAGATGACTACGGCAAGCTCTAGGTCGTGAGTGGGGAAATTCTTCTCATGAGTCCTCAGCTGTCTTGAGGCATAAGCTACAACCTTCCCATGTTGCATTAAGACACAACCAAATCCTTTTCCGGATGCATCGCTATAGATTATAAAACCTCCGGATCCGGATGGTATAGTCAAGATGGGGGCTGTAGTCAGACGCTTCTTCAATTCATCAAAAGCTTTCTGACATTCCTCAGACCATATGAACTCCTGCTCCTTGCGGGTAAGACGGGTAATCGGCTCCGCGATTCTTGCAAAGTTTTCTACGAACCTCCGGTAATATCCGGCAAGTCCTAGAAAGCTTCTCACCTCTGAGACGTTGGTCGGTGTTGGCCATGTCTCCACAGATGAAATCTTTGCTGGGTCCACCGAGATGCCTTCTCCTGTGATCACGTATCCAAGAAAAGCGACACGATCAAGGAAAAACTCGCACTTGCTCATCTTAGAATAAAGGCTCTCCCGTCTTAGCGTCTCTAGCACTAGTCTCAAGTGCTCTTCATGCTCCTCGTGGCTCTTTGAATACACCAGAATGTCGTCGATGAAGACTACCATGAACTGGTCCAGATATTGATGGAAGACTCTGTTCATCAGGTTCATGAATACGGCAGGTGCATTAGTTAGTCCAAACGGCATCACCAGGAACTCGTAATGACCATAACGAGTCCTGAATGCTGTCTTTGGAAAATCTTCTCTCCGTACCTTGACCTGATGATAGCCTGATCTCAAGTCTATCTTTGAGAATACCACGGCTCCTGTCAGTTGATCGAACAGGTCGTCAATTCTCGGCAAGGGGTACTTGTTTTTGATTGTCAGAGCGTTGAGGGCTCTGTAATCAATACACATTCGATATGTCCCGTCCTTCTTTGGTACAAACAGCACTGGTGCTCCCCAGGGTGATGCACTAGGACGAACAAATCCCTTGATCTGTAGTTCCTCCAGTTGAAGCTTCAGCTCGTCAAGCTCCTTCTTCGCCAGTCGGTACACATTTGAGGATACTGGTGCAGCTCCGGGTATCAGCTCAATAATGAACTCTACTTCTCTGTCAGGCGGTAGGCCTGGCAATTCTTCCGGGAATACGTCTTCGAACTCTGCTACAATTGATGGGAGTATTGTCTCCATCGCCATATAAGCTCTAGGAGTCTGGCCTACACCTTGCTCGATGGTGCCTCGTACGTATTCGAACTCCGGGTGATCTAGGGGTCTAAAGATAACACTTTCCTTTCGGCAGTCTAGGATAGCATTATTCTGGCTTAGCCAGTCCATGCCTAAGACAACGTCGAAATTTGGCATTGGGAGTACCAAAAATCGCGCTCTTAGTTCTCTACTACAAACGACTACTGGGCATGTTTCAATAATGTTGGTAACTGGAACAATGCCTCCTCCGATAAGTATCTTCCAGCACTTAGGTAGTGGGGAAGTGACTAATTTGTGCATGGCTACGAAACTACTAGATATGAAAGACAGAGTAGCCCCAGAATCGAATAATACGGTTGCAAGTAATGATGCAACTAAAATGGTACCTGTGATAGTTTTCCCTTCTGGCTCTTCTGCAACTGCAGCTAAAGCAAAGGCCTGCCCGTGCCTTTGCCCTCCAGATTGTTGTCTGGCTTTGAACTGGGACTCCTGTGTAGGCAAGGGTGCTCCTCTCTGATATCCCCCAGATGTTGAGGGTAGCATCTTCTGGGCTTGTGCACCTGGCTTCTGCCCTTGCTGAGGTACTGAATCTTTGCGTTGTGGGCAGTCCCTGGCCATATGCTGGCTAGCTCCACAAACTAGGCATAATCCTAGCTTCTTTCTGCAGTCATTGGCCCAATGTCCTTTCTTGCCACAAAAGTGACAAGTCGGGAGCTCCTTCTTCTGGTAAGGTCCCGTCGTCTGCTGCGTCTGATGTTGTGGACGACGGATAGGTCCTCCTGCTCCTTGCTGGTTTTTGACCGGGAAGGTTGGATTTGAGCGTCTTGCTCCTCGGCCAATTGCTTCTTGCTCCCTTGCTTCTGTAAGAACCTCGTTGTAGGAGATCCTTGACTGCGTCGTTGTGTACCTCTGGAGCTCGTAGGTGAGGCCGTGGTGGAATCTTCTAGCCTTCTCCAGTTCGTTCGGTATCAGAACAGCACCGAAATGACTCAATCTACTGAACTCAGCGTCGTAAGCATCAACAGTCATGTTCCCTTGTTCCAGGTGCAGGAACTGGGAGTATAGGGCATTTCGGACTGTTGCGGGGAAGTACTTGGCATTGAAGTGCTCCAAGAATTGTTCCCAAGTCTGGTCTTTGCCGATGCTACGCTCTATAGATTCCTACCAGTGATGGGCGTTGCCGAGAAGTTGGGCCCTCACGGCGGTCATCCATAGGTCGGGGGTGAGTTGTGAGCCTTCCAGCAGCATTTCGGTGTTGGAGATCCAGTCGGAAATCTCCTCTGGAGTTTCGCTGCCTTTAAAGGTCCTCGGGCTCATCTGGCGAAAGCCTCGGACTGTGCCCACTAGTTGGACAGGTGCTGGTGCCGGGGTAGTGGTTCTCTCCAAAGCCGTCATCAAAGTCTGTCTCAAGGCTTCAGTCTGTTGCCACTGAGACTGTCTCAGGGCTTCAGTCTGTTGCCATTGAGTCTGCAACATAGCTTGGAGAAATTGCAATATTTGAGGTTGGCCCTCAAGTGGTGGTATCAGGGCAGGAAAGGTTGGAGATGGTGGCAAAGGTGTCTCCGCCTGCGGTGTTGGTGTTGTCTCCTGGCTAGTGTTCTGGTGATTGGACGGGGTTCCTTGGACACTTGACGAAGGGTCTGTTGCTTGGTCAGCCCCATTATTCGCAGGTTTTCCGGGTATGTCCATATTTCTGAGGAAAATAGAATAATTAGAAAACACAAAGGAGATAATAAATGATAATCAAGCAGGATGCAAATAATAATAAAAAAAATATTTATGGATGGTGTCAGTGTGGATGATACCTAATATTCCTATCCTATTGCAGGCTTGTTGGGCATGTCATCATACCATTAGCAATGAAAACTAGACCTGCATGGGCCACCACTAAAACCATGTCACGCCCTAGTCCCAAAATATCAGGAACTAGGCCACGTGTCACTGGCCAGCTGACACGTCACTAAGGGTTTAATCCAATATAATGGACCCAAAGAAACGTGCTACGCTGTCCTAAAATACTACAAGTCTAATACAGGTAAATCTATCTCATCCACAACAAAATGTCAAGAACATAAGTGCTGAATATATATAAAAAAAAATTGAGTTTGATATAGTACACAACTGGAGGGTACAAGTCCACTACAAAACTAATAATAGCGCAGAAAAATCAGATAGACTAAGTAGCGTCTATCTGAGAAAAACATCTCCATCTCCAGGTGGCAAGCCTCTAGGGTCAGGCATACTCTGAGGGTGTCTCCTCTAGCTCCTCCTCGGTAGCACATCTAGCCTCCTGATCAGGTCCGTATACCGTGGGGTAGAAAGCCTCGTCCAGATCTGGCAGGGAACCAGGTCCTCAGTGGGACGTAACAAGATACAGAAAATGACATGCCATGTAATATATATACTGAATAAATAAAATAAACACAGGGTGCTAACCATCTATGTGAAATGCAAGTAAAGACCTTGTAGTACGCATGGGAATGTGTTGGCTAGACATATGCTGACGTAATTCACCAATCGTGGTGACTGGCTAGTATATGTGTCATATGCCCCCTGACTCAAGGGCACTCTGCAATCGACCATCTCCGAGGAGCATGGTACGAAGGTATAAAAACATTTAAGGAGGGGGTGTCCCATACGTCTACTAGTTATCTTTCCCACCCAATGTAACTAAATATCAAGTCGTAATTTTTTTTCCTAATTTTATGCTAATCCGTGATGCGGGTCACACGTACTGGTAGCTAATCAAATACGCAGCTCGCATCCCAATATGTATTGCAACCTTGTTGCGTGTTCCCGTAATAGGGTCTAGGAAGATATTAGGATACCCTCACAATTGTTGGTGAGTCTGTAAGACTAAGTTAATTATACTAAATGTCAACGTATCAGTTGACTGTACCCAAGGCATTCTCAGGTACTCATAGTTATATGAAATTCAGAAACAAGAGCATATAACAATATTAGAATTTAAACAGTAAACTTGGCAAGGTATACTTGCCTACTCCCTGATAGTATTGAAACCCTGATCTCACAGTCAGGTTTGAGGGTGCTTGTGACAGGGGGTCACTGGCTGTGCTGGAGATGTTTTCTGTTAAAATATACAGGGTTCGTGAATATCATGGGGATAATATAAAAGCATATTCATATATATACTTATATACATATATGACAATATATATAATATAGGATACACATATATATATATAGAGTATATATATACATATAGATATAGTATATAATATATATAATATTATATATAGATAGTATATACATATACATAGATATATATATATATATATACATATATATATATATATATATATATATATATATATATATATATATATATAATAAATTGAAAGACAGTGCAGGAAATATAAATATACATATATATATATGCTGTATTATCCAGCACTATATTATATAGTATATATTTAGATAATATATATATATAGTTATAAAATGAAATGACAGTGCAGAAAATGTAAATATATATATATATATATATATATATATATATATATATATATAGTACTGTATTATACAGTACTATATAATATATATTATATATAGATAATATATATATATATATATATATATATATATATATGAAATGACAGTGCGAGAAATGTAAATATACATATATATATATATATATGCTGTATTTATCCAGCAATATATTATATAGTATATAATATATATATATATATATATATATATATATATATATATATATATATATATATATATATATATATATATATATATATATATATATATATATATATATATATATATATATATATATATATATATATATATATACATATATATATATACATATATATATATATATATATATATAATAAATTGAAAGACTGTGCAGGAAATAAATACATATATAAATACATATGCTGTATTATCCAGCAATATTTATTAATAATAATAATATATATAATTCATATATAGAATATATATATATATATAAATATATGTATACATATATTTATATATACTACATATATATATATATATATATATATATATATATATATATATATAAAACAGAAATAATATGCATAGTATATATATATTTACATATATATATACTATAATTATGATAATACATAATAGATATATACATAATATACATATATATGTATATATATATAGAATTATAGATATATATATATACATATACAATATATATAGAATTATAGATATATATATATACACATAAATACACATATATACGTAGAGAGAGAGAGAGTGGGGTATACCTACTGACAGGGGGGTCCCACACGTCGTCGCTGGCAGGAGGACATCGGCGGAGGCGGAGGCGGCGGAGGCTGGCCGGAGGAGCGGCGGCAGCAGCAGTTGCTGTCAGCAACAGCAGCAGCAGCTGCTGCTTGCGGGGGTGGCTGTCACGACCCGCACCCGGTGTAAGGGTACTAGTCGGAAACAACGCCCAGCCTACGCCGCAGAATCGGCGGTAGAACGCTGTCAAGATAATCTATCTAATATAATGAACCACCAACAATGATAAAATACTCAATCACAGAACTAAGATAGAATGAGCACGAATCAGATAAAGAATAGAATAGTCACAATACAACTCATGAGTCTAAAATAATACATCAATGAGTCTGAAGAAAAACAGAAATAAGCTGGAGACAAATCCAGTACAAAAGAATACTACAAAACTATAAAGCTACAACTCCAGGGTCAACTGTCTCAGTTGGGATAAGTCCCTCTTGAGCCAGGGTCTCAGAATCTAAACCCACAATATCCTGGGGTCCATAGTAGGTAGGGTACTCCTCAGTGTCATCTGGAAAAATATTTCCAGTCAGGAAGGAGCAGAGTACAACCCTAACAGCAGTTCTCAAATAATGATAAAAACTATGTAACAGTAAATAGCTGTGGATAAACAAGATGCATAAATAGATACAAGAAATGTATAGACAATAAGGAAGTACTGGAAAGAAATACAATAATGAACAATATGCTGATGGAACAAGAATACTAATGACTAAGTGTGTGAGTACTAGCTTTAACATGTGATCGGCTTGGGAACTTGCACAAGAGTATAATGGCCTGGCTGATTATACGTGCGGTGTATGATCAACACTCACAAGGAATAAGACATGCACAAGGAGGGTATGATCACATATCTACACTAAAATACTCCCCACCCCCGACTGGTATAATAGATCCAACCACGGTACGTTATGGCACGAGATTCCCCAAGAAGAGAGCGACTCCTCCCGAAAATCGGTGTCTGTACATGTACAAGATAACCAATGAAACAATACTTGCACCATATACACCATATACCAAGGAATAACATCTCATGACGAGATCCGGATATACCAATTCGTGTAACAATAGTGTCAAGAGAACATGTAAATCTACACTAGATACAACGAACATAGAGGATATCATAAATGAGAAACTATCAGAGAATGTACTCGCCTGAAGTCCAATGAACAGTCTCACAAATGTCTGACTCGGTGCCTCGAAGACCTAGATATGGAATACAACATTAAAACAAGGTCCCGGAAAGAGAATAAGTCAAACTAGACAACTTCTAGGTCAATAACTCAATTCTAAGGCAAAAGTCAACTATGGTCAACTCTAAAGTCCACTAAAGCCAAACATGGTCAAACCCAAAGTCAACCTCACAAAACATCCATAAAATAATATAAAAATAAAATACAACAATTTAGGAATCAAATTAGATTCCAAAAGAAACTCACACAAAGTATACTAATAATACAATTAATATATACCTTAAAAATATATATATACAACCCAATATTCATATAATTAAAATACTATATTATAACAATTATTATACCTCACAAAACACATATATATATACATATAAATATATACAAATACAATATATAATATATACATTAAATCTGTCAAAGCGTCACTGAAAACAGCGAGCTAAGAATACAATTTAATTAAAACGGCTAATAGTGACAGTTTCGTCTGTCACCGAAAAACTGTCGCAGAAAAAACTGAATACAATTCCTACTGCCGACTGGATCGCTGACAGTTTAAAACCGTCGCAGAAAGACTGTCGCGGAAAATCCGCTCAGACCCGCCCACTGCTAATTAATGACAGATTTGTCATTAAATGCATTTAAATGCAAAGAGTTACAGCGGCTGCTGTATCGGCTAATTAATGACAGTTTTACTGTCATTAATTCACTGTTACTAAAACAATCAAAATATATATATATATATATATATATATATATATATATATATATATATATATATATATATATATATATATATATATATATATATATAACAATATATATATATACAATAAAATCACAATACAATATAATTAAATAACTAATAATTATATACTTATATATATACACATCTACACTTATAATTAAATACCAATTGTTACAAACTCATGTACATATTAATGTACATATTTTATATGGCTAGAAGCACACCTAAAATATATACATTAATATACAATAAGTTCATAATAATTATAAATAATACAATTACACAATCAAACACATAAATATATTTTATAAAATATTTTATGTATAAATTATATTATTTAACAAGTAGTAACATATATATTTGCATGCAAGAAAGCTACATATTATATTGTACATTATATTAGCACACACAAAATATAGATCTATGCTACAATAATTACTATAATAAATACACAAAATAAATATATAATATCCATATATATTTACTAATTATAAATGAAGAATTGAACCATAATTAATTAGATCTATGCAAAATACACACAATTGGAGAGTATCTCACCGTATCCCACTAGATCTAGGATACGCATGCGACACGAGTCCAACACACAACCAAATGCACCCCGAAGGACACAAACAAATCACAAATAATATTTATGAACAAATCAAAGTGTCAAAAGTAGATCTATGAGTTCGTGTCAAAATACGACATGTTCAAAGCCCCGTGTCGGAGGAAAACCCCCAAATGACACGTATCACCAAATAGTTGGGATACGAACCACAAGTATACCAATATGGACACGACACTAGCCTCAAACACAAATCTCATGTCCAATTGATCTATAGGATCAATTGACACACACAACAAAATGTAAATTCGGAATTCCAACAAAATTGATACAAAAAGCACCATAACTTTCTCCATGGGTCTCCTATGAACACAAAACAAAGTCCTATGGGTAGTACATACATATAGGTTGATTTTACATGATTAAATCCCAGATTTAGAAGCTATTTAAATGGGAAAAATCTGAATTATACCTATTGGGAGATGGATTCCCAATGAAACCTCCAATTGAGATGAACTTGCTTCCAAATTGTAGATCCTTGCTCCTCTTTGTAGATCCTTGCTTCCTTCTTCTAGATCCTTGCTTTCTTCTTCTCTAATGGTGAATTGGGAAGAATTTGGAATGAATTTGGTAGGGAATTGGATTGGGAATGGAGGGAATTTGGTAGTGGGAAAATTCTAGATCTAGATTTGGAATGAAATGAGAGGAGAGAGAAATTTCCCCCCCTCATTAATAGGCCGGCCATAGCCCCTCCCCCAAGCAATTGTAAAATGTCCAATGTACCCCTTGGGGCCTCTCATGAAGAAATAATTAAGGAAGGAAGCTTCTAGTCTAATCATTTAATTAATTTAATCCATCTCCTTAACTATGGGCTTTCTAAATGGGCCAAGTCTAACTAGTTAATTCATGTTGGTCCATGGGTCCAAACTAAACTAGTTGGGTCCACTAAAATAAGTCCAAAATAATTAAATAATAACTAACAACAATTAAAAAATACAACAAATAATTATTTACCATGCACAATATTTATTTAAATAGGAAATTACCAAAATACCCTTTCCTAGAAAATGTGGTAGTGACAAGTCTACCCTCCTTAAAATAATTTCGTCCTCGAAATTCAAAGACGAAAACTACCCCAGAAAATCACAGAACATAACTAAAGAATCACAACTAACTAATGAACAGAACATAACAATGAACAGAACATAACTAGAAAATAACATACCTCAAGGTACAAACAAATATGGATAACGCTCTCGCATTTCATCCTCTCTCTCCCAGGTAGACTCCCCCGGAGAGTGATGCCTCCATGCGACGCGCACCAAAGGAATAGTCTGGTTCCTCAGCACCTTCTCTCTCTGATCCAGAATCCCAACTGGCTGCTCTGGATAGCTAAGAGTAGGGCCCACCTCTATCTCTGAGTGATCCAATACATGACTAGGATCTGCCATGTATCGTCTCAACTGCGACACATGAAACACGTTGTGCACTCCCTCCAATCCAGGTGGCAAGTCTAGTCTATAACCAACTGCACCGACCCTCTCTAAAATAGTGAAAGGTCCAATGAATCGCGGACTAAGCTTTCCGCCTCCACCGAAGCGAATCGTGCCTCGTGTCGGAGAAATCCTCAGAAACACCAAACAACCCACCTAGAACAAAACACCACCTTAAGAACTTAATCTATAACAAACAACCAAGAACAAACAAAAATCTAAACTATACCTCGAACTCCAAAGGTCTCCGATGGCTATCGGCCCAATGCCGCTGTCTGTCCTGCGCCACTCGAAGTCTGTCTCTGATCAACTGAACCTTCTCTGCTGCATCCACAACCATCTCTGGCCCAAGCAAAACTCTCTCTCCAACATCGTCCCAAGACAAAGGAGTACGACACCTCCGACCATATAGAGCTTCAAAAGGTGACATCTCTATACTGGCCTGGTAACTGTTGTTGTAAGCAAACTCTACCAAATAGAGATGGTCCTCCCAAGAACCCCCAAAATCTTGTACACAAGTACGCAACATATCCTCGAGAGTCTGAATAGTCCTCTCTGACTGCCCATCTGTCTGGGGATGATATGCAGTACTGAACTTGAGCTGAGTGCCCAAACTCTCCTGCAAACTCCTCCAGAAATGAGAAGTGAAACGACTATCCCGATCTGAGACTATGCTGACGGGAACTCCATGTATCCTAACGATCTGCCTCACATACATCTCTGCCAGCTTCTCCGTAGACAAACCCACCTTGAAAGGCAAAAAGTGGGCCGACTTGGTCAACCTATCAACAATGACCCAAATCGCGTCTTTCCCTCCTGGAGATCGTGGTAGTCCGGACACAAAATCCATAGTAATGTGTTCCCACTTCCACTCTGGAATGGGTAATGGCTGAAGTAAACCTCCTGGCCTCTGCCTCTCGGCTTTCACCTGCTGGCACACTAAGCATCTGGATACAAACTGTGCCACTTCCCTCTTCATGCCATACCACCACACACTCTCTCGCATATCCCGATACATCTTGTTAGCACCTGGATGTATGGAATACTGAGAGCGATGCGCTTCCTGCAACACTTCCTCACGCAACTCCCCACTAGGCACACACAATCTAACTCCATGCCTCAAAGATCCATCCTCTGCAATAGTGAAATCATCCTCCAATCCTGCTCTCACCTGAGCTCTGATACTCCTCAAGGATACATCATCATACTGTGCTGCCTTGATCCTATCCATCAAATCTGAATGTATCTGCAATCCCCACATCTGCATAGCACCACCAGGAACAATCACCTCAATGCCCAAGCTCTCCAAGTCCTCCAACAAATATCGATCCTGCGTCAAGAACATAGCTACCAGATACCTGCTCAAAGTATCGGCAACTACATTGGCTTTCCCAGGATGATATTGCAAAGAGATATCAAAATCCTTCATCAGTTCCAACCACCGACGCTGCCTCATGTTCAACTACTTCTGTGTGAAAACGTACTTCAAGCTTTTGTGGTCTGTGAAGATCTCCACACGCTCTCCGTACAAATAATGTTTCCACAACTTCAGAGCGAAAATGATGGCTGCCAACTCCAAATCATGGGTAGGATAGTTCTTTTCATGTGGACGCAATTGCCTGGATGCATAGGCAATCACTTTTCCATGCTGCTGAAGAACACAACCTAAACCCTTCCCCGATGCATCACTATAAATAGTGAAACCTCCGGACCCTGATGGCAACGTCAAAATAGGAGCAGACGTCAACCTCTTCTTCAACTCCTCAAAAGCAACCTGGCAATCCTCCGTCCAAACAAACTCCACATCCTTCCTTGTGAGTCTGGTCATCGGCTCGGCAATCCTCGAAAAATCTTGCACAAACTTCCTGTAGTAGCCTGCCAATCCCAAGAAACTCCTGATCTCTGCTACCGAACTCGGAGTCTTCCAAGATTCCACTGCTGAAATCTTCTTCGGATCCACTGAAATACCATCACCAGTCACAACATGCCCCAAGAATTCCACCTTGTCCAAGAAAAACTCACATTTGGACAACTTTCCATACAACTTCTCCTTTCTCAGCACATCCAACACAATCCTCAAATGCTCCTCATGCTCCTCCGGTGTCTTCGAGTATATGAGTATGTCGTCGATGAACACCACCATGAACTTGTCAAGGTACTGGTGGAACACCTTGTTCATCAAGTTCATAAATACCGCCGGTGCATTAGTCAAACCAAACGGCATCACCATAAACTCGTACTGACCATACCGAGTTCTAAAAGCAGTCTTCGGTATGTCCTCCGGCTTCACCTTCACCTGATGGTAGCCTGATATCAAATCTATCTTAGAAAATACCTTCGCACCACTCAACTGATCAAACAGATCATCAATCCGTGGCAAAGGATACTTATTCTTGATAGTGAGATTATTCAAAGCCCTGTAATCAATGCACATACGCACCGATCCATCCTTCTTCGGTACAAACAATACCGGGGCTCCCCATGGTGAAGAACTCGATCTGATAAACCCCTTATCCTGCAATTCGTCCACCTGCTTCTTCAACTCGACCAGCTCGCTGTTGTTTACTCTATAGACATGCTGCGAAATTGGTTCTGCACCTGGCACCAAGTCTATAGAAAATTCAACATCTCGATCTGGCGGCAATCCTGGCAATTCCTCAGGAAACACATCCAAGAATTCTGCTATCAACGGATGCGGCAACTCCTTGTCTTCCACCATAGCTCCACAAATAATGCCTTCTCCCTGCTCTGCAGCTCCTCTAGCAAACTCGAACTCTGGCTCTCCTGGCAAACCAAACAAAACTCTACCTCCTCTACAATCTATGCTAGCACGGTGCCTACTCAACCAATCCATCCCGAGTACAATGTCGTAGCTCGGAAGTGGCATTACAAGTAGACACGCACTCAACTCCCGGCCTCCCAGAGTAACTCTCCGATCCTTGCAAATATCATTAACCAGGATAATGCCTCCCCCGGTCATGATCTTGCAAGTCCTAAGCAAAGACTCAGCTACCAAACCATGCTTTAGAGCAAAAGAAAAAGATACAAAACTATGGGAAGCACCACTATCAAACAAAGCTAAAGCTGGAATGGAATCAAGAAGAATAGAACCTGCGATGACATCTCCGGTGGGTTCCTCCTCTTCGACGGTCATAGCAAATGCTCGTCCCTGCCGAGCACCTCCCTGCTGATGCTGGACAAAATGCTGCTGCTGTGTCGGAAGCGGTCCCCTCGGTTGTGCTGCAGGTGGTCTCGTTTGTGCCCTCGGAGCTGGAGCTGCTCCCTGAACTGCACGACGAGGACACTCCCTCAATTGATGCCCTTCAGTACCACAATACAAACAAACTCCTAGCCTCTTTCTGCAAACTTCCCAGATGTGGCCGGGCTTCTTGCAGAAGTTGCATAGAGCTTGCTGTAACTATCTCTGCTGCTGAGGTGCCTGGTGAAAAGGCGCTCTAGCTGGAGTCTGGTTCTGCTGTGGCTACTGGAAAGGTCTGGACTAGAAATGAGGACGTTTGGCAGATACTGCACTGCCGTTGGCCCCCAGAAAAGAATCACGGTCTCTCTTGGTCTTCAAACCCAGATCCCGCTCAACCTTGCGTGCCTCCGCAAGTATCTCCGAGTATGTCTCATAAAAAGACGGAATGAGAATCTTTACTTCCCAGTTTAGACCCTCTCGGAAACGAATAGCTCGAACCTCCGGCTCCCTCACCAGATACTCTGCAAATCGGCTCAGCCTACCGAACTCCGCAACGTATTCCTCCACAGACATGCTCCCTTGAATGAGACTCTCAAATTGTCTCCCCAAGTCAAGCCTGTCTATCCGAGCGAAAAACTTCTTCTTGAAAAGGTCCTTGAATACCTCCCAAGATTGTCCTGCGTCAACCAGAACCGGCTCATTCCTGAACCAAGTACGAGCGACGTCGAACAGTTGAAGTCCTACCGCCTCAACCTTCAGATCTTTAGAAAGACGGGACACCCTCATAAGACGCTCAATGTCCTCGAGCCAATCATCAGCATAGACGATGCCCTCCGTCCCTTTGAAAACCCTAGGCTCCAGTTTCTTGAAGTCCTGAATGTTGCCTGGCCGAAGCTGAGCAACTTGAGGAACAACCTGTTGCTGGATCGGAACTCCTCTCTCGACTACAGCACGAGCAAGCTGATGAGCACTCTCGATGCCCTGCCGTAGAACGTCGGTCTGCCTCTGATGTGCCTCCGACTGAGCCCTCTGTGCCTCGAGCATCTCACGAAACAGTGTAAACATCTGTGACGCCTCTGCTGGCACAGGAGGTGGAGGTAGAAGCCCCTCAGATACAGCTGGCACAGTCCTCTGAGTAGGTGGTGGACCTCCGAAAGCAGCTGACACTCCAATCACCGGAGAAGTGACTGGTGCATGCCCTCGGGATGTCGCAGACCTCTCAGAAACTGCTCTCCCTTGCTGTGATCTAGTCTTAGGCGGCATCCTGAGACAAAGCGAAAGAAAGAATCAATATGGCACAAGATGTAAGACATCAAGGAAAGGACAGTTTAAGGGATCAAGTATCAATATCAAAGGAGAATAGTTGAATCAAAAGAATTTTCCTAGATGTGATTGAGTATCTCAGCCTATATCCTATATCCTATATCCTATTGCAGGCTCGCAGTAGTACAACTAAGTTGTCGCACTACCACGACATCACATACTTGTGAAGCTTGACCTGCATGGGCCACCACCAAAAATGTGTCACGACCCGCACCCGGTGTAAGGGTACTAGTCGGAAACAACGCCCAGCCTACGCCGCAGAATCGGCGGTAGAACGCTGTCTAGATAATCTATCTAATATAATGAACCACCAACAATGATAAAATACTCAATCACAGAACTAAGATAGAATGAGCACGAATCAGATAAAGAATAGAATAGTCACAATACAACTCATGAGTCTAAAATAATACATCAATGAGTCTGAAGAAAAACAGAAATAAGCTGGAGACAAATCCAGTACAAAAGAATACTACAAAACTATAAAGCTACAACTCCAGGGTCAACTGTCTCAGTTGGGATAAGTCCCTCTTGAGCCAGGGTCTCAGAATCTAAACCCACAACATCCTGGGGTCCATAGTAGGTAGGGTACTCCTCAGTGTCATCTGGAAAAATATTTCCAGTCAGGAAGGAGCAGAGTACAACCCTAACAGCAGTTCTCAAATAATGATAAAAACTATGTAACAGTAAATAGCTGTGGATAAACAAGATGCATAAATAGATACAAGAAATGTATAGACAATAAGGAAGTACTGGAAAGAAATATAATAATGAACAATATGCTGATGGAACAAGAATACTAATGACTAAGTGTGTGAGTACTAGCTTTAACATATGATCGACTTGGGAACTTGCACAAGAGTATAATGGCCTGGCTGATTATACGTGCGGTGTATGATCAACACTCACAAGGAATAAGACATGCACAAGGAGGATATGATCACATATCTACACTAAAATACTCTCCACCCCCGACTGGTATAATAGATCCAACCACGGTACGTTATGGCACGAGATTCCCCAAGAAGAGAGCGACTCCTCCCGAAAATCGGTGTCTGTACATGTACAAGATAACCAATGAAACAATACTTGCACCATATACACCATATACCAAGGAATAACATCTCATGACGAGATCCGGATATACCAATCCGTGTAACAATAGTGTCAAGAGAACATGTAAATCTACACTAGATACAACGAACATAGAGGATATCATAAATGAGAAACTATCAGAGAATGTACTCGCCTGAAGTCCAATGAACAGTCTCACAAATGTCTGACTCGGTGCCTCGAAGACCTAGATATGGAATACAACATTAAAACAAGGTCCCGGAAAGAGAATAAGTCAAACTAGACAACTTCTAGGTCAATAACTCAATTCTAAGGCAAAAGTCAACTATGGTCAACTCTAAAGTCCACTAAAGCCAAACATGGTCAAACCCAAAGTCAACCTCACAAAACATCCATAAAATAATATAAAAATAAAATACAACAATTTAGGAATCAAATTAGATTCCAAAAGAAACTCACACAAAGTATACTAATAATACAATTAATATATACCTTAAAAATATATATATACAACCCAATATTCATATAATTAAAATACTATATTATAACAATTATTATACCTCACAAAACACATATATATATACATATAAATATATACAAATACAATATATAATATATACATTAAATCTGTCAAAGCGTCACTGAAAACAGTGAGCTAAGAATACAATTTAATTAAAACGGCTAATAGTGACAGTTTCGTCTGTCACCGAAAAACTGTCGCAGAAAAAACTGAATACAATTCCTACTGCCGACTGGATCGCTGACAGTTTAAAACCGTCGCAGAAAGACTGTCGCGGAAAATCCGCTCAGACCCGCCCACTGCTAATTAATGACAGATTTGTCATTAAATGCATTTAAATGCACAGAGTTACAGCGGCTGCTGTATCGGCTAATTAATGACAGTTTTACTGTCATTAATTCACTGTTACTAAAACAATCAAAATATATATATATATATATATATATATATATATATATATATATATATATATATATATATATATATATAACAATATATATATATACAATAAAATCACAATACAATATAATTAAATAACTAATAATTATATACTTATATATATACACATCTACACTTATAATTAAATACCAATTGTTACAAACTCATGTACATATTAATGTACATATTTTATATGGCTAGAAGCACACCTAAAATATATACATTAATATACAATAAGTTCATAATAATTATAAATAATACAATTACACAATCAAACACATAAATATATTTTATAAAATATTTTATGTATAAATTATATTATTTAACAAGTAGTAACATATATATTTGCATGCAAGAAAGCTACATATTATATTGTACATTATATTAGCACACACAAAATATAGATCTATGCTACAATAATTACTATAATAAATACACAAAATAAACATATAATATCCATATATATTTACTAATTATAAATGAAGAATTGAACCATAATTAATTAGATCTATGCAAAATACACACAATTGGAGAGTATCTCACCGTATCCCACTAGATCTAGGATACGCATGCGACACGAGTCCAACACACAACCAAATGCACCCCGAAGGACACAAAAAAATCACAAATAATATTTATGAACAAATCAAAGTGTCAAAAGTAGATCTATGTGTCCGTGTCAAAATACGATATGTTCAAAGCCCCGTGTCGGAGAAAAACCCCCAAATGACACGTATCACCAAATAGTTGGGATACGAACCACAAGTATACCAATATGGACACGACACTAGCCTCAAACACAAATCTCATGTCCAATTGATCTATAGGATCAATTGACACACACAACAAAATGTAAATTCGGAATTCCAACAAAATTGATACAAAAAGCACCATAACTTTCTCCATGGGTCTCCTATGAACACAAAACAAAGTCCTATGGGTAGTACATACATATAGGTTGATTTTACATGATTAAATCCCAGATTTAGAAGCTATTTAAATGGGAAAAATCTGAATTATACCTATTGGGAGATGGATTCCCAATGAAACCTCCAATTGAGATGACTTGCTTCCAAATTGTAGATCCTTGCTCCTCTTTGTAGATCCTTGCTTCCTTCTTCTAGATCCTTGCTTTCTTCTTCTCTAATGGTGAATTGGGAAGAATTTGGAATGAATTTGGTAGGGAATTGGATTGGGAATGGAGGGAATTTGGTAGTGGGAAAATTCTAGATCTAGATTTGGAATGAAATGAGAGGAGAGAGTGGGGTGGCTTGGCTGGAGGGGAGGTGGGGTAAGGGCGAGGGCTTCGCCGGAGTTGGGTGGCCGGTGGTGGCAGAGGGAGGTGGCTGTGAGGGTTTGAAGAGAGGGGGGGTCGGGTTTTATAGGTTTAGGGGGAGTGGCAGGGTTGTAATTAAGGGGAAGTTTAGGGGCATTTGGGTAATTTTGATTTTTAGGATATTTTTAACAGATTTTTCTGGATGTTTAGGGCCACATGTAGGGATTAGGGTTAATAGCCAATGAGGTTATGCCACCTCACATGCATTTTTGCATAAAAACCCTTGAACTTTCACAATTTGCAAATAGGTCCCAAAGTTGGTATTTTGCGTAATTTTGCAATTTGCTTGATTTAAAATACTGATTCCCCGAAATACTGAATTGTACAGAAATGAGGGAAACAGCTGGAGAAATGTTTTGGGAAGTGTGGGGGTAAGTCTGGGCAGAGGCAGGGTCTGATTCTTTAGGTGATACGGGTCACCGTATTTATTATTTAATAAATACTGCGCACGGTGTTCACTAATTATTTAGAGGCAGTTAGGGTCATAATTTTTCTACGGTGTCAATACACTAATTGTAGTATAATTAGAGTAGAATATTATCGTATTTTTGTTTGGGCAAAACAGGTGCCTACCGGTCCTCAAATCCCTAGGGTACAGAGATGGGTAAAGAGCAGAAATTTAAATAGGAAATAAATACGTACGTCTGTAACGATATTTGTGCGACTAAAACGAAGCACCAAATAAGGTATCTGGGAGTTGCACAAAAAGCAGAAAAAGTAGTCTAACATGTCTAGGGCAGGTATGTGGACTTTGTACATTATTTTAGCACACACAAGTAGTAACATATATATTTGCATGCAAGAAAGCTACATATTATATTGTACATTATATTAGCACACACAAAATATAGATCTATGCTACAATAATTACTATAATAAATACACAAAATAAACATATAATATCCATATATATTTACTAATTATAAATGAAGAATTGAACCATAATTAATTAGATCTATGCAAAATACACACAATTGGAGAGTATCTCACCGTATCCCACTAGATCTAGGATACGCATGCGACACGAGTCCAACACACAACCAAATGCACCCCGAAGGACACAAACAAATCACAAATAATATTTATGAACAAATCAAAGTGTCAAAAGTAGATCTATGTGTCCGTGTCAAAATACAACATGTTCAAAGCCCCGTGTCGGAGGAAAACCCCCAAATGACACGTATCACCAAATAGTTGGGATACGAACCACAAGTATACCAATATGGACACGACACTAGCCTCAAACACAAATCTCATGTCCAATTGATCTATAGGATCAATTGACACACACAACAAAATGTAAATTCGGAATTCCAACAAAATTGATACAAAAAGCACCATAACTTTCTCCATGGGTCTCCTATGAACACAAAACAAAGTCCTATGGGTAGTACATACATATAGGTTGATTTTACATGATTAAATCCCAGATTTAGAAGCTATTTAAATGGGAAAAATCTGAATTATACCTATTGGGAGATGGATTCCCAATGAAACCTCCAATTGAGATGAACTTGCTTCCAAATTGTAGATCCTTGCTCCTCTTTGTAGATCCTTGCTTCCTTCTTCTAGATCCTTGCTTTCTTCTTCTCTAATGGTGAATTGGGAAGAATTTGGAATGAATTTGGTAGGGAATTGGATTGGGAATGGAGGGAATTTGGTAGTGGGAAAATTCTAGATCTAGATTTGGAATGAAATGAGAGGAGAGAGAAATTTCCCCCCCTCATTAATAGGCCGGCCATAGCCCCTCCCCCAAGCAATTGTAAAATGTCCAATGTACCCCTTGGGGCCTCTCATGAAGAAATAATTAAGGAAGGAAGCTTCTAGTCTAATCATTTAATTAATTTAATCCATCTCCTTAACTATGGGCTTTCTAAATGGGCCAAGTCTAACTAGTTAATTCATGTTGGTCCATGGGTCCAAACTAAACTAGTTGGGTCCACTAAAATAAGTCCAAAATAATTAAATAATAACTAACAACAATTAAAAAATACAACAAATAATTATTTACCATGCACAATATTTATTTAAATAGGAAATTACCAAAATACCCTTTCCTAGAAAATGTGGTAGTGACAAGTCTACCCTCCTTAAAATAATTTCGTCCTCGAAATTCAAAGACGAAAACTACCCCAGAAAATCACAGAACATAACTAAAGAATCACAACTAACTAATGAACAGAACATAACAATGAACAGAACATAACTAGAAAATAACATACCTCAAGGTACAAACAAATATGGATAACGCTCTCGCATTTCATCCTCTCTCTCCCAGGTAGACTCCCCCGGAGAGTGATGCCTCCATGCGACGCGCACCAAAGGAATAGTCTGGTTCCTCAGCACCTTCTCTCTCTGATCCAGAATCCCAACTGGCTGCTCTGGATAGCTAAGAGTAGGGCCCACCTCTATCTCTGAGTGATCCAATACATGACTAGGATCTGCCATGTATCATCTCAACTGCGACACATGAAACACGTTGTGCACTCCCTCCAATGCAGGTGGCAAGTCTAGTCTATAAGCAACTGCACCGACCCTCTCTAAAATAGTGAAAGGTCCAATGAATCGCGGACTAAGCTTTCCGCCTCCACCGAAGCGAATCGTGCCTCGTGTCGGAGAAATCCTCAGAAACACCAAACCACCCACCTAGAACAAAAACACCACCTTAAGAACTTAATCTATAACAAACAACCAAGAACAAACAAAAATCTAAACTATACCTCGAACTCCAAAGGTCTCCGATGGCTATCGGCCCAATGCCGCTGTCTGTCCTGCGCCACTCGAAGTCTGTCTCTGATCAACTGAACCTTCTCTGCTGCATCCACAACCATCTCTGGCCCAAGCAAAACTCTCTCTCCAACATCGTCCCAAGACAAAGGAGTACGACACCTCCGACCATATAGAGCTTCAAAAGGTGACATCTCTATACTGGCCTGGTAACTGTTGTTGTAAGCAAACTCTACCAAATGGAGATGGTCCTCCCAAGAACCCCCGAAATCTAGTACACAAGTGCGCAACATATTCTCGAGAGTCTGAATAGTCCTCTCTGACTGCCCATCTGTCTGGGGATGATATGCAGTACTGAACTTGAGCTGAGTGCCCAAACTCTCCTGCAAACTCCTCCAGAAATGAGAAGTGAAACGACTATCCCGATCTGAGACTATGCTGACGGGAACTCCATGTATCCTAACGATCTGCCTCACATACATCTCTGCCAGCTTCTCCGTAGACAAACCCACCTTGAAAGGCAAAAAGTGGGCCGACTTGGTCAACCTATCAACAATGACCCAAATTGCGTCTTTCCCTCCTGGAGATCGTGGTAGTCCGGACACAAAATCCATAGTAATGTGTTCCCACTTCCACTCTGGAATGGGTAATGGCTGAAGTAAACCTCCTGGCCTCTGCCTCTCGGCTTTCACCTGCTGGCACACTAAGCATCTGGATACAAACTGTGTCACTTCCCTCTTCATGCCATACCACCACACACTCTCTCGCATATCCCGATACATCTTGTTAGCACCTGGATGTATGGAATACTGAGAGCGATGCGCTTCCTACAACACTTCCTCACGCAACTCCCCACTAGGCACACACAATCTAACTCCATGCCTCAAAGATCCATCCTCTGCAATAGTGAAATCATCCTCCAATCCTGCTCTCACCTGAGCTCTGATACTCCTCAAGGATACATCATCATACTGTGCTGCCTTGATCCTATCCATCAAATCTGAATGTATCTGCAATCCCCACATCTGCATAGCACCACCAGGAACAATCACCTCAATGCCCAAGCTCTCCAAGTCCTCCATCAAATATCGATCCTGCGTCAAGAACATAGCTACCAGATACCTGCTCAAAGCATCGGCAACTACATTGGCTTTCCCAGGATGATATTGCAAAGAGATATCAAAATCCTTCATCAGTTCCAACCACCGACGCTGCCTCATGTTCAACTACTTCTGTGTGAAAACGTACTTCAAGCTTTTGTGGTCTGTGAAGATCTCCACACGCTCTCCGTACAAATAATGTTTCCACAACTTCAGAGCGAAAATGATGGCTGCCAACTCCAAATCATGGGTAGGATAGTTCTTTTCATGAGGACGCAATTGCCTGGATGCATAGGCAATCACTTTTCCATGCTGCTGAAGAACACAACCTAAACCCTTCCCCGATGCATCACTATAAATAGTGAAACCTCCGGACCCTGATGGCAACGTCAAAATAGGAGCAGACGTCAACCTCTTCTTCAACTCCTCAAAAGCAACCTGGCAATCCTCCGTCCAAACAAACTCCACATCCTTCCTTGTGAGTCTGGTCATCGGCTCGGCAATCCTCGAAAAATCTTGCACAAACTTCCTGTAGTAGCCTGCCAATCCCAAGAAACTTCTGATCTCTGCTACCGAACTCGGAGTCTTCCAAGATTCTACTGCTGAAATCTTCTTCGGATCCACTGAAATACCATCACCAGTCACAACATGCCCCAAGAATTCCACCTTGTCCAAGAAAAACTCACATTTGGACAACTTCCCATACAACTTCTCCTTCCTCAGCACATCCAACACAATCCTCAAATGCTCCTCATGCTCCTCCGGTGTCTTCGAGTATATGAGTATGTCGTCGATGAACACCACCACGAACTTGTCAAGATACTGGTGGAACACCTTGTTCATCAAGTTCATAAATACCGCCGGTGCATTAGTCAAACCAAACGGCATCACCATAAACTCGTACTGACCATACCGAGTTCTAAAAGCAGTCTTCGGTATGTCCTCCGGCTTCACCTTCACCTGATGGTAGCCTGATCTCAAATCTATCTTAGAAAATACCTTCGCACCACTCAACTGATCAAACAGATCATCAATCCGTGGCAAAGGATACTTATTCTTGATAGTGAGATTATTCAAAGCCCTGTAATCAATGCACATACGCACCGATCCATCCTTCTTCGGTACAAACAATACCGGGGCTCCCCATGGTGAAGAACTCGATCTGATAAACCCCTTATCCTGCAATTCGTCCACCTGCTTCTTCAACTCGACCAGCTCGCTGTTGTTTACTCTATAGACATGCTGCGAAATTGGTTCTGCACCTGGCACCAAGTCTATAGAAAATTCAACATCTCGATCTGGCGGCAATCCTGGCAATTCCTCAGGAAACACATCCAAGAATTCTGCTATCAACGGATGCGGCAACTCCTTGTCTTCCACCATAGCTCCACAAATAATGCCTTCTCCCTGCTCTGCAGCTCCTCTAGCAAACTTGAACTCTGGCTCTCCTGGCGAACCAAACAAAACTCTACCTCCTCTACAATCTATGCTAGCACGGTGCCTACTCAACCAATCCATCCCGAGTACAATGTCGTAGCTCGGAAGTGGCATTACAAGTAGACACGCACTCAACTCCCGGCCTCCCAGAGTAACTCTCCGATCCTTGCAAATATCATTAACCAGGATAATGCCTCCCCCGGTCATGATCTTGCAAGTCCTAAGCAAAGACTCAGCTACCAAACCATGCTTTAGAGCAAAAGAAACAGATACAAAACTATGGGAAGCACCACTATCAAACAAAGCTAAAGCTGGAATGGAATCATGAAGAATAGAACCTGCGATGACATCTCCGGTGGGTTCCTCCTCTTCGACGGTCATAGCAAACGCTCGTCCCTGCCGAGCACCTCCCTGCTGATGCTGGACAAAACGCTGCTGCTGTGTCGGAAGCGGTCCCCTCGGTTGTGCTGCAGGTGGTCTCGTCTGTGCCCTCGGAGCTGGAGCTGCTCCCTGAACTGCACGACGAGGACACTCCCTCAATTGATGCCCTTCAGTACCACAATACAAACAAACTCCTAGCCTCTTTCTGCAAACTTCCTAGATGTGGCCGGGCTTCTTGCAGAAGTTGCATAGAGCTTGCTGTAACTATCTCTGCTGCTGAGGTGCCTGGTGAAAAGGCGCTCTAGCTGGAGTCTGGTTCTGCTGTGGCTGCTGGAAAGGTCTGGACTGGAAATGAGGACGTTTGGCAGATACTGCACTGCCGTTGGCCCCCAGAAAAGAATCACGGTCTCTCTTGGTCTTCAAACCCAGATCCCGCTCAACCTTGCGTGCCTCCGCAAGTATCTCCGAGTATGTCTCATAAAAAGACGGAATGAGAATCTTCACTTCCCAGTTTAGACCCTCTCGGAAACGAATAGCTCGAACCTCCGGCTCCCTCACCAGATACTCTGCAAATCGGCTCAGCCTACCGAACTCCGCAGCGTATTCCTCCACAGACATGCTCCCCTGAATGAGACTCTCAAATTGTCTCCCCAAGTCAAGCCTGTCTATCCGAGCAAAAAACTTCTTCTTGAAAAGGTCCTTGAATACCTCCCAAGATTGTCCTGCGTCAACCAGAACCGGCTCATTCCTGAACCAAGTACGAGCGACGTCGAACAGTTGAAGTCCTACCGCCTCAACCTTCAGATCTTCAGAAAGACGGGACACCCTCATAAGACGCTCAATGTCCTCGAGCCAATCATCAGCATAGACGATGCCCTCCGTCCCTTTGAAAACCCTAGGCTCCAGTTTCTTGAAGTCCTGAATGTTGCCTGGCCGAAGCTGAGCAACTTGAGGAACAACCTATTGCTGGATCGGAACTCCTCTCTCGACTACAGCACGAGCAAGCTGATGAGCACTCTCGATGCCCTGCCGTAGAACGTCGGTCTGCCTCTGATGTGCCTCCGACTGAGCCCTCTGTGCCTCGAGCATCTCACGAAACAGTGTAAACATCTGTGACGCCTCTGCTGGCACAGGAGGTGGAGGTGGAAGCCCCTCAGATACAGCTGGCACAGTCCTCTGAGTAGGTGGTGGACCTCCGAAAGCAGCTGACACTCCAATCACCGGAGAAGTGACTGGTGCATGCCCTCGGGATGTCGCAGACCTCTCAGAAACTGCTCTCCCTTGCTGTGATCTAGTCTTAGGCGGCATCCTGAGACAAAGCGAAAGAAAGAATCAATATGGCACAAGATGTAAGACATCAAGGAAAGGACAGTTTAAGGGATCAAGTATCAATATCAAAGGAGAATAGTTGAATCAAAAGAATTTTCCTAGATGTGATTGAGTATCTCAGCCTATATCCTATATCCTATATCCTATTGCAGGCTCGCAGTAGTACAACTAAGTTGTCGCACTACCACGACATCACATACTTGTGAAGCTTGACCTGCATGGGCCACCACCAAAAATGTGTCACGACCCGCACCCGGTGTAAGGGTACTAGTCGGAAACAACGCCCAGCCTACGCCGCAGAATCGGCGGTAGAACGCTGTCTAGATAATCTATCTAATATAATGAACCACCAACAATGATAAAATACTCAATCACAGAACTAAGATAGAATGAGCACGAATCAGATAAAGAATAGAATAGTCACAATATAACTCATGAGTCTAAAATAATACATCAATGAGTCTGAAGAAAAACAGAAATAAGCTGGAGACAAATCCAGTACAAAAGAATACTACAAAACTATAAAGCTACAACTCCAGGGTCAACTGTCTCAGTTGGGATAAGTCCCTCTTGAGCCAGGGTCTCAGAATCTAAACCCACAACATCCTGGGGTCCATAGTAGGTAGGGTACTCCTCAGTGTCATCTGGAAAAATATTTCCAGTCAGGAAGGAGCAGAGTACAACCCTAACAGCAGTTCTCAAATAATGATAAAAACTATGTAACAGTAAATAGCTGTGGATAAACAAGATGCATAAATAGATACAAGAAATATATAGACAATAAGGAAGTACTGGAAAGAAATACAATAATGAACAATATGCTGATGGAACAAGAATACTAATGACTAAGTGTGTGAGTACTAGCTTTAACATATGATCGGCTTGGGAACTTGCACAAGAGTATAATGGCCTGGCTGATTATACGTGCGGTGTATGATCAACACTCACAAGGAATAAGACATGCACAAGGAGGGTATGATCACATATCTACACTAAAATACTCCCCACCCCCGACTAGTATAATAGATCCAACCACGGTACGTTATGGCACGAGATTCCCCAAGAAGAGAGCGACTCCTCCCGAAAATCGGTGTCTGTACATGTACAAGATAACCAATGAAACAATACTTGCACCATATACACCATATACCAAGGAATAATATCTCATGACGAGATCCGGATATACCAATCCGTGTAACAATAGTGTCAAGAGAACATGTAAATCTACACTTGATACAACGAACATAGAGGATATCATAAATGAGAAACTATCAGAGAATGTACTCGCCTGAAGTCCAATGAACAGTCTCACAAATGTCTGACTCGGTGCCTCGAAGACCTAGATATGGAATACAACATTAAAACAAGGTCCCGGAAAGAGAATAAGTCAAACTAGACAACTTCTAGGTCAATAACTCAATTCTAAGGCAAAAGTCAACTATGGTCAACTCTAAAGTCCACTAAAGCCAAACATGGTCAAACCCAAAGTCAACCTCACAAAACATCCATAAAATAATATAAAAATAAAATACAACAATTTAGGAATCAAATTAGATTCCAAAAGAAACTCACACAAAGTATACTAATAATACAATTAATATATACCTTAAAAATATATATATACAACCCAATATTCATATAATTAAAATACTATATTATAACAATTATTATACCTCACAAAACACATATATATATACATATAAATATATACAAATACAATATATAATATATATATTAAATCTGTCAAAGCGTCACTGAAAACAGTGAGCTAAGAATACAATTTAATTAAAACGGCTAATAGTGACAGTTTCGTCTGTCACCGAAAAACTGTCACAGAAAAAACTGAATACAATTCCTACTGCCGACTGGATCGCGGACAGTTTAAAACCGTCGCAGAAAGACTGTCGCGGAAAATCCGCTCAGACCCGCCCACTGCTAATTAATGACAGATTTGTCATTAAATGCATTTAAATGCACAGAGTTACAGCGGCTGCTGTATCGGCTAATTAATGACAGTTTTACTGTCATTAATTCACTGTTACTAAAACAATCAAAATATATATATATATATATATATATATATATATATATATATACAATAAAATCACAATACAATATAATTAAATAACTAATAATTATATACTTATATATATACACATCTACACTTATAATTAAATACCAATTGTTACAAACTCATGTACATATTAATGTACATATTTTATATGGCTAGAAGCACACCTAAAATATATACATTAATATACAATAAGTTCATAATAATTATAAATAATACAATTACAAAATCAAACACATAAATATATTTTATAAAATATTTTATGTATAAATTATATTATTTAACAAGTAGTAACATATATATTTGCATGCAAGAAAGCTACATATTATATTGTACATTATATTAGCACACACAAAATATAGATCTATGCTACAATAATTACTATAATAAATACACAAAATAAATATATAATATCCTTATATATTTACTAATTATAAATGAAGAATTGAACCATAATTAATTAGATCTATGCAAAATACACACAATTGGAGAGTATCTCACCGTATCCCACTAGATCTAGGATACGCATGCGACACGAGTCCAACACACAACCAAATGCACCCCGAAGGACACAAACAAATCACAAATAATATTTATGAACAAATCAAAGTGTCAAAAGTAGATCTATGTGTCCGTGTCAAAATACAACATGTTCAAAGCCCCGTGTCGGAGGAAAACCCCCAAATGACACGTATCACCAAATAGTTGGGATACGAACCACAAGTATACCAATATGGACACGACACTAGCCTCAAACACAAATCTCATGTCCAATTGATCTATAGGATCAATTGACACACACAACAAAATGTAAATTCGGAATTCCAACAAAATTGATACAAAAAGCACCATAACTTTCTCCATGGGTCTCCTATGAACACAAAACAAAGTCCTATGGGTAGTACATACATATAGGTTGATTTTACATGATTAAATCCCAGATTTAGAAGCTATTTAAATGGGAAAAATCTGAATTATACCTATTGGGAGATGGATTCCCAATGAAACCTCCAATTGAGATGAACTTGCTTCCAAATTGTAGATCCTTGCTCCTCTTTGTAGATCCTTGCTTCCTTCTTCTAGATCCTTGCTTTCTTCTTCTCTAATGGTGAATTGGGAAGAATTTGGAATGAATTTGGTAGGGAATTGGATTGGGAATGGAGGGAATTTGGTAGTGGGAAAATTCTAGATCTAGATTTGGAATGAAATGAGAGGAGAGAGTGGGGTGAGGCTTGGCTGGAGGGGAGGTGGGGTAAGGGCGAGGGCTTCGCCGGAGTTGGGTGGCCGGTGGTGGCAGAGGGAGGTGGCTGTGAGGGTTTGAAGAGAGGGGGGGTCGGGTTTTATAGGTTTAGGGGGAGTGGCAGGGTTGTAATTAAGGGGAAGTTTAGGGGCATTTGGGTAATTTTAATTTTTAGGATATTTTTAACAGATTTTTCTGGATGTTTAGGGCCACATGTAGGGATTAGGGTTAATAGCCAATGAGGTTATGCCACCTCACATGCATTTTTGCATAAAAACCCTTGAACTTTCACAATTTGCAAATAGGTCCCAAAGTTGGTATTTTGCGTAATTTTGCAATTTGCTTGATTTAAAATACTGATTCCCCGAAATACTGAATTGTACAGAAATGAGGGAAACAGCTGGGGAAATGTTTTGGGAAGTGTGGGGGTGAGTCTGGGCAGAGGCAGGGTCTGATTCTTTAGGTGATACGGGTCACCGTATTTATTATTTAATAAATACTGCGCACGGTGTTCACTAATTATTTAGAGGCAGTTAGGGTCATAATTTTTCTACGGTGTCAATACACTAATTGTAGTATAATTAGAGTAGAATATTATCGTATTTTTGTTTGGGCAAAACAGGTGCCTACCGGTCCTCAAATCCCTAGGGTACAGAGATGGGTAAAGAGCAGAAATTTAAATAGGAAATAAATACGTACGTCTGTAACGATATTTGTGCGACTAAAACGAAGCACCAAATAAGGTATCTGGGAGTTGCACAAAAAGCAGAAAAAGTAGTCTAACATGTCTAGGGCAGGTATGTGGACTTTGTTTTAGGGTTAACAGCTAGTGTAATGCCCTAATTAATTGTGTAATGAACATGTGCACAATCAATAGAATATATAATAAATAAATTTTTAAAAGTTGCAATAATTCTAATTTGTCAAAACTAATCCTAAATTACTGAAATCTGGTCGAGGGAGTTTACATTCTCAATGCGAACATTATCTTATTAAGCAAAACAAGCATTGCAAAAACCCAGATTCATTATTAAGGCATGCAAGAATCAGGGAATGAAGTTCTGCGCACACACTTAGATCAACCGTCTTCTTTTTCGATCGAGAACTCTCCGAGAAGGCTTCCGCTCGAGCAAGGAAAGAGATATCACTTGTACATAGTGTCTATGCGGAGCGGGGCACTATATACTTACCCACTGACAAAAAATTTCGTCCTTAAAACTCAAGGAGAAACTTTCAAAAGTCCAAAGCGGCAATAGTCCTCATCCCTCACCATCCTCAATCAAAAACACAAGCAAATCAAGAATCACGAAATCATATCTCTAAACAACAAGAAAGCAAACAAGAAAACTTTTATGTGCACCTTTAAGAATATTTATGGACTTATTATATGGAACGTACATTGCAGCACAATATCAGTGACATCTCTGAGTCGAAGGTAACATAATGGGCAAAGAATCGAGTTGCTTTGATACCATTATGTCATGCCCTGATCCCGTATGGCGCTGTTCGTCCTCGCTTGGGTCCTTACGGGACCGACCATCCTCATACGAACGTGATGCCGTACAAGCCTAAGTTGTGCTTACACAAGGCCAAAGCTTGAACAAAGGCAAGTAAGCTATTCAAGACGAAAGCAACGGCATATTTTGCAGAAAAGTAAAGAACACAATGGCATAAGGAAACAAGTATCTTTTATTGATATCAAAAGTATTACAAGCGGCGCTTGGCCGATGTTACAAATCACTCAAGCACTCTCTAGAATACAATGATATCGTTCCATACATTACATCCCTTTATACAAAAGCATCTCAAAGCATAACTCGATACGACTCAAGGCGTCGACTCCAGATTTCTAGGTCCTGGGGATGAGGCACAACTATTACTTCCACGGACGATCCAACACCTGCGAACAAGAAAACTATTGGTGGGTCAGCACTTTGGAAAAAGTACTGTTGAGTATAAATCAATGAACAAAAGCAACATTTCCTGAAACCAACACTAAGTAATCATGTGGAAAAATATTATATTACTAGTGATCTTGCTACTTTTACCTATATTCATTTTATGCATCACAGGATTTGTCAGTTTACTTCTTTCAAAAATATAGATTTAGGAATAGTTTGCTTAGTCAAACATTTAAGCATATAATCGGGACAATGTTCTATCATGCAGTGCGTAGCATGTATCGTGCACCATATTCCAACTCCTAGGAACAAAAGTTATCTCTAGTGGACTGTGTCACGCCCCGAGGTGTCCCCCGAGTCGTGACCGCCGTGCGGGCCTGGGTTTGCGCCCGCACAAGGCTAAAGTATTTTGCATAGCAAGCACATATTCAGAGTACGCAGATAAATTGAAACACAGATTTATAATATGGAAAAGTTCTCTTTATTGATAATGAACATCTATTACAAACTCCTGAACGAGTCAGCTAATATGCCGAACGGCTTACAAAAGTGTTGACTCAAAATGAGATAGCAGTCTTGTACATTACATCCTTTTATAAACTCAAAATGATAAGGACCTCCGGGCTGGAGGACGGCTTTGCCACGGAGCTGCATTGTGTATGAAGAGTACAAGCTCCTGGTTCAAAATGCTTCAAAAGGGCGCGGTGAAGATGCGCCGACAGCTGGACTGGATCGGGAAGACGACTTCGGCTCCTCGCTCGGTTCGCCTTTGTGCGGAGAACCTGTTTCAACGAGGGTCAGCATATCGAAACATGCTGGTGAAGGCGAGCTAGCCGAACTATACCAATCAACACGTTGTTTTAATGAAGCATGCATATTTGTGGGTTTCTATGTTGCCTTAGTTCATTTACAAGTAAGCAGCATATAGAATTTACTGAAATGAACGTGCCACCATTCGGTGGATTTTACCTGCCCGTCTGAACTACCTGCACAATACTTACCTTGCCTTCCCTGTCACGAAGGCACAAGTTAGTATGCAACAGGTTTAAATATACATAGGATCACTGGCTTGATGCCACGAAGGGACGGGTTATAGTCTCAAGACACAAATAATATACAACGTAGGTGGCGAGCCCCGCTGCATAACACTTTGCCCCATAACATACGACTATACATACGTTCCGTCCGGATCGGATCGGTCCCAGCGCCCCGGTGACCGTCCGCGGAACTCATAACATACCTTGTGCACAAGTCGTCCGTGATCAAGAATACTCATAGAATTAGTTCCATAGCATAACAGTTTTGCATAGCCATCCTGACAGTTTATCTCATAACAAGCATATATTTCCATACTTAGCACGATTCATAGAACAGTTATAAACGAACTAGCATACAGGATGATAACCGTTCATAAGTTTGTTTGACAAGCAGTATTAACCAAGTCTATTCTCTTTTATCTTGGTTTCTTTTATCATCACTTGGTATCGTTTGATCGGGGCAAAGAAGAATGCAGATTTTTTTAGGGCGCGAAGCTTGGAAGCAAGGCTAGCTAATCGGGTTGGTAGCCACTCACTTAGAAGTTGGAAAGAAGAAGGAAAGAGGCGCTTCATGACTCCGCTCGCTAGCCGCCTACTGCTCGTTCACCTGCACACGAACAGCTCGATTAATACTTCTTCCTCTCTTTCCATTCTCTGAATTGAAGTGCAGTTCAATGAACGAAACAATGAAAACCATCGAAACCGTTCAAAGAAAACAAGCAAATCCCAAAACCAACTCAAAGTACGAAAGCAACAAGCGACATCGAAAACCGAGGCAATAAAAGATAGCAGCGGAGAGGTCCCTCCTGACTCTGCCGCTAAGCCGATCCCGGGGGCACAGTCCACTGAATATGGGAATCGATTCCGAAGAAACAAATCCATAACGAGGACGAGTTCTTAATTCAATCTATCCCGATCGAACGATACCGTCTTGTGTTTCTTAGCCGCGATCTCCGCACCGGGAGAACGGGGTGCTACATCCTACCCAACTAATTGGAAATTTTGTCCCGAAACTTAAGAATAGAACCAACCGTTAGGGATTATCGGGTTGAGGCAGGAGCTTAGAGGGGAGTGGACAATCCCGAGCTACGTGGCCTGGCCCGCCACAGTTGAAGCATAGACCTTTTCTGCTGTAACATCTCTCAGTAGTGTGCCCTTGCCTTTTACAGAAATCACAGAATGGTCTCGGGTTTCCTTTTTGGGGACCGCCGTGGTTAGGGCGCTTTGCAGCGGTATTTCCTCTGTCGTTGCCTTGGCGTTTGTGATTGTAGGTATGCACAGCGTCGGTGGAAACGTGAGGATATTGTGGTTCCAGAGATAGGGCGTGATTCATTACTTCACGCATTGTTCTATACTGATTATTGGCCACGTGCGAATGGATGGCAGGGCGTAATCCACCTTCAAACCTTCTGGCTCGACTCGCTGCATCAGGTAAATAGGCCCTAGCGAATTTGGAGAGTCGGTTGAACTCGGCGGAGTATTGCTTAACTGTCATACTGCCCTGCCGCAGCTGCACGAAATCGTTTTCCATCTTACATTGCACTGGAGGGGGTATGAACTCCTCTTCGAATGCGGCACGAAAGGTCGTCCACGAGATCGCCTCCTCTCCGTGATCAAATTGGAGAGATCGTCGATGCACGTCCCACCAATCGTGTACGTTGAGGCGGAGCTGTAGTTGTGCGCAGGCGACGCGCTTCTCTTCGGGGACCTCTAGCAGAGCGAAGTGATCTTCAAGCTCGGCTAGACAATCTACAGCTACCACCGAGTCCTCAGTCCCGTTGAACGGAGTGTTGCAGACTTTCTTGAAATGGCCCAAGTTGAAGGCAGTCACGTCCCTCGGCCTTGGGACTTGAGGCGTCTCCACTTCAAGCACGGGCTGTTCCACCGGAGTCGTTGCTGTTGCGGCGGAATGGTTGGCAGCCAAAGTCTGAACAATTTGTTGCAGGGTATCTACCTGCTTCTGTTGGACTGAGAATCGGTTCTCTAGATTGCTCTCGAACCTGGCTTGGCGAGCATCGTCTCTTTGTCGTTGCGATTCTAACATTTGCATCACCCGCTCTAGCGGGTCGACTTGAGACATGCCTCGCTGGCTCCGAGAGCTTCCCGAAGTACCCGAACTACTTTCCTGTATTTCGTTCGGTGGTTGCGCTGCAGATTGCGCTGGTACCATTCCTTCAAAAGAAGGTAAATTACATTAGGATCATAATGTATTATGGACTTATTGCATGAACGTATCTCATTTTGGCCTAGCGAGTTCAAGAGTTCGCACAGGAATTTGATCGTTAAAGGAACTTTTCCAGCACAAGTCTAAGGAACTTTGAATCTGTGCTCTGATACCACTATGTCACGCCCCGAGGCGTCCCCCGAGTCGTGACCGCCGTGCGGGCTTGGGTTTGCGCCCGCACAAGGCTAAAGTATTTTGCATAGCAAGCACATATTCAGAGTACGCAGATAAATTGAAACACAGATTTATAATATGGAAAAGTTCTCTTTATTGATAATGAACATCTATTACAAACTCCTGAACGAGTCAGCTAATATGTCGAACGGCTTACAAAAGTGTTGACTCAAAATGAGATAGCAGTCTTGTACATTACATCCTTTTATAAACTCAAAATGATAAGGACCTCCGGGCTGGAGGACGGCTTTGCCACGGAGCTGCATTGTGTATGAAGAGTACAAGCTCCTGGTTCAAAATGCTTCATAAGGGCGCGGTGAAGATGCGCCGATAGCTGGACTAGATCGGGAAGACGACTTCGGCTCCTCGCTCGGTTCGCCTTTGTGCGGAGAACCTGTTTCAACGAGGGTCAGCATATCGAAACATGCTGGTGAAGGCGAGCTAGCCGAACTATACCAATCAACACGTTGTTTTAATGAAGCATGCATATTTGTGGGTTTCTATCTTGCCTTAGTTCATTTACAAGTAAGCAGCATATAGAATTTACTGAAATAAATGTGCCACCATTCGGTGGATTTTACCTGCCCGTCTGAACTACCTGCACAATACTTACCTTGCCTTCCCTGTCACGAAGACACAAGTTAGTATGCAACAGGTTTAAATATACATAGGATCACTGGCTTGATGCCACGAAGGGACGGGTTATAGTCTCAAGACACAAATGATATACAACGTAGGTGGCGAGCCCCGCTGCATAACACTTTGCCCCATAACATACGACTATACATACGTTCCGTCCGGATCGGATCGGTCCCGGCGCCCCGGTGACCGTCTGCGGAACTCATAACATACCTTGTGCACAAGTCGTCCGTGATCAAGAATACTCATAGAATTAGTTCCATAGCATAACAGTTTTGCATAGCCATCCTGACAGTTTATCTCATAACAAGCATATATTTCCATACTTAGCACGATTCATAGAACAGTTATAAACGAACTAGCATACAGGATGATAACCGTTCATAAGTTTGTTTGACAAGCAGTATTAACCAAGTCTATTCTCTTTTATCTTGGTTTCTTTTATCATCACTTGGTATCGTTTGATCGGGGCAAAGAAGAATGCAGATTTTTTTAGGGCGCAAAGCTTGGAAGCAAGGCTAGCTAATCGGGTTGGTAGCCACTCACTTAGAAGTTGGAAAGAAGAAGGAAAGAGGCGCTTCACGACTCCGCTCGCTAGCCGCCTACTGCTCGTTCACCTGCACACGAACAGCTCGATTAATACTTCTTCCTCTCTTTCCATTCTCTGAATTGAAGTGCAGTTCAATGAACGAAACAATGAAAACCATCAAAACCGTTCAAAGAAAACAAGCAAATCCCAAAACCAACTCAAAGCACGAAAGCAACAAGCGACATCGAAAACCGAGGCAATAAAAGATAGCAGCGGAGAGGTCCCTCCTGACTCTGCCGCTAAGCCGATCCCGGGGGCGCAGTCCACTGAATATGGGAATCGATTCCGAAGAAACAAATCCATAACGAGGACGAGTTCTTAATTCAATCTATCCCGATCGAACGATACCATCTTGTGTTTCTTAGCCGCGATCTCGCACCGGGAGAACGGGGTGCTACAGACTGTTCTTCTCGAATTAAGGAAAGTGCATCAAATGGACAATCTTTCTTTCAAGCAAACAAGATGAACTATCTATATGATTTCGGTCCCAGAGAAACTTAGGATCAGTAGCGGTAATCCAGCTAACTAATGACTCTTTTATCTGATTTTATTAGCAGCTGTGACTCATGATTTCTCTTCACTAACATAATAGCAGCCGGGACCATGGTTCAGCTCTGTACTAATAGCCATTGTCCAATCGATGTGAATGCATGAAGCACTATCAGATAAACTCTATGATGCAGACAAAATAAACAAGCAAGCTATATATATATATACTCTTCGTGTTTCTTACCCCTTGCCAAACGGTTATCCCTGCAGCAGACATACAAGTTAGCATATATATATATATATATATGTATATATATATATATATATATAAGGTTCTCTTTTTCTATCTGTCTCTGCATCAAACTGTTAGGTATGCAAGAAGGATAACCTAGCATGCACCCTAACTATATGATGGTCCATGGGTAGCCCCATAATTAGCAGCAGTGACTCAAGGTTTAGCTCTTTACTAGCACGCGCATGTGTCGGCAGCTGTGACATCATGGGTTCCGTAAAACACTAATAGACACATTACCCCACTAGACCCCGTAGGACCGTATCCTCAGGGTGAAACAAAAATCTCTTTCGGACCGAGCAATTTCCAATGCCCCAGGAACCGTTCGAGAGACAAGACCTTATGCACAAGTTGTCCGAGGCCAATGCAATGACATGAATCATCTAAAATACAAGCAAAAAAATGATCAAGCAAAACATATAAGGTCAAGAAAAACACATTTTATCAAGCAAAACACATCTTTTATCTTTCACATAACTAATAGCACACCCCACTAGATCACAAGGACCATACCTCAGGGCACACTATTAGTCTCTGCTTATATGAATCAAAGACTTATAGCAGTTCGATATAGCAAAACAGGCAAGCGAAACATATATTAGCAAGTACGATAATAATTTCATAACAACTAGCATACAATATCTATCTCTTACTTAGCATATTACAAAGGGACTTGTTCAAGCAATTTCTTTACTTATCTTTTTAGCATGGTAAGTGTTCGTTTGATAGAAGTATCGGTGTAACTAAGCATGCAATATTTCTTTCTATCATGACTTAGCATAGCAAGGTTCTATCTCTTTTCAGACAAGCATACAAGTTCTTTTGTTAAGTAAGCAGGTTCTCATTCTATTATTCTCAATGCGAATATTATCTTATTAAGCAAAACAAGCATTACAAAAACTCAGATTCATTATTAAGGTGTGCAAGAATCAGAGAATGAAGTACTGTCCACTCACTTATATTAATCATCTTATGTTTCGATCGGGAACTCTCCGAGAAGGCTTTCGCTCGAGCAAGCAAAGTGATATCACTTGTACATAGTGCCTACGCGGAGCGGGCACTACACCCGAAATGCAGAAGTACCCGGTGAATATACTTCTTTTGGGACAAGTGTAGTAGCTTGGACTCTCTCTCGGCTGATCTCCATCCCAAGAATAGTCTTCCCTGCGTCCAAATCCTTCATAGAGAAGGTCGCGCCCAGTTGGCGCTTCAAATCCGCTATTTTACTGGCATTCTGACCCACCAGTAGCATATCATCAACATAGAGAAGTAAAATGATAAAATCATCCTCGGCAAAGTATCTTATAAATACACAGTGCTCCGACGTCGTCCGTGCGTAACCATTCTTCCCATAAATGACTCGAACTTCCTGTACCACTGCCTCAGAGCCTATTTCAGACCATACAAGCTCTTTCTCAACTGGCAGACCAAGTGTGACTTGCCTTCTCATAGAATCCCTCTAGCTTCTCTATGTGCAACTCCTTCTTAAGATCACCATGGAGTAATGCCGTCTTCAGGTCCATTTGCTCGACCTCCAAGTCAAAACTGGCTGCCAATGCTAGCACCACCCGAATAGACGACTGCTTGATGGCTAGCGAAAAGATCTCATTATAATCTATTGTCATGCCCCGGTTCCATGGATAAGGAACCGAGTCACGTGGCAATGGCCAGCAGCGCACTTCGGCGGCCATCCCAATCTAATGGGCCCGTCGGAGTGCACCTAAGCTGTAAAGTACAATGAATAATCCATCACATAACACATAAATAGTCAATCTAAATCTCATCCACAGGCAACAAATATAAGAGCACATAGAGGTAATCATAACAGCTAATGTGCAGAAAGGAAATATCCAAGATAAAGTATCAAGTACAAATACTAGAGTAGTCACACGGGAACAAACCCGCTAGTACAAAATACTGGAAGGAAAGTAAGCAATAAGATACACAAGCATACCGTCCCGTCCTTCTTCGGTACAAATAGAATGGGTGCTCCCCATGGAGATACACTAGCCCGTTTTAAACCCTTATCTAAGAGATCATCTACTTGGACTTTCAGCTCAACCAACTCCTTCGGTGCTAGTCTGTAAACGGGGGAAGTAACTGGCTCAGCTCCTGGAGTCAACTCTATAGTGAACTCAATCTCTCTGTCGGGTGGCAGTCCTGGGAGATCCTCTGGAAACACATCCTCAAACTCTGATATAAAGTGAGGGTACATCGGTTCACCTTCTGCAATGTGTGTCGCTAGGGTAGGTTGGACACTATGCTCTCGGGCTCCCTGAAGAAACTCAAACTCTGGGTGATCTGGGGGTCTAAAGATGACACAACCACGATGGCAATCTAGCGTTGCATGGTGTTGGCTCAACCAATCCATGCCTAGGACAATATCATAGTCCGCCATGGAGAAGACCAGAAATTAGGCACGCATCTCTCGCCCGCAGACAACTACTGAACATGATCTACAAGTGTCACTAACAGGTACTATTCCATCTCCCGTAAGAATCCTCTTGATCTTTGGAAGGGGTGAAGTGGCTATTCTATGGGTAGCCACGAAATTAGCAGCTATAAAAGAGTGTGTGGCACCAGAATCAAATAGGACTAATGATGGTAATGAAGCTACTAAGATAGTACCTGCGATCATTTCTCCGGCTGTCTCTGCCTCCTCTATAGTCATCCCATAGGCCTGACCATGTCTTGGTGCCGGTGCCCTCGGCTGATGTCGAGCCTGATGGAAGTGATCTGCCTGTGGGGCCAAGGGTGGCCTCCTCTGATTTCCCTCTGGTGCTGGTGGTCGCTGTGCTCCAGCTCCTGCGTAAGGCGGCCTCGGTCCAGGAGGCTGCTGATAAGGCCTCGGTGTTGGCAAGGCTGGCCGATGAACCATCTGTATTAGAGCCCTCTGGTCTGGGCAATCTCGGACTGCATGCTGGTCTGACCCACATCTCAAACAAGCGCCCAGTCTCCGTCGGCAGTCCCTCAATAAATGTCCCTTCTTGTCGCAGTAATGACATATGGGAATGACAGCTCCCTGCTACGGTGCTGCCCTCTGCTTCTGCTGATGTACTAGAGGATGCTTCACAGGTCCTTCCTGCAGGGCTCGAACTGCTGATGACGACGCACAGGCACGCTTCAGGCTGGCCTCCATCTTGTTGATGCGGTCCTGGCGTCGTGCTGCTAGTAATACCTCAGAGTAAGAGGTGGGGGCTATGGACCCGATAAACCTCTGGGTCTCGAAACTCAGGCCTTCATAGAACTTCTCGGCGTTCGCCTCCTCAGTGGGGATCAGGTACGGTGCAAACCTGCTCAGGCGGAGGAACTCAGCATTGTATTCCTCTATAGTCATACTCTCCTACCTGAGGTTCTGAAATCTGTCCCGAAGCTCTGCTCGGGCAGTAGAAGGTATGTACATGTCCTGAAAGATCCTAGAGAACTCTTTCCATGTGGCACGGTCTGGTCCCAAACGCTACTCCTCTGAAAGCCACCAGTGATGCGCGTTGCCAGTGAGCTGCATCCTGACGGCCGTCATACATCGGTGTCGGAGGAGGTCGGTAGCCTCCAGCTGGTGCTGAATGTTGGTGAGCCAAGCGTGGACCTCTGTCGGCTCCTCTGTGCCAGCAAAAGGTTGCGGCATCAAATGACGGAAGTCTATGACAGACCCCAGCGTCGACTGGGGTGTTGGTGGTGACGCCTGCCCCAAGGCCGTCATGATACTCTCTCTCAGGGTCTCAGCCTGGCGCCGCTGGGCCTGCTGCTGAGCCTGCTACTGGACCTGCTGCTAGGCCTGCATCATCGCATATACCATCTGGAACATCTGTGTCCCATCCATCGGTTGTCCTGCGGGGAATGGCATATAGGGCATCTGGGGTGGGAATGGTGTAGGTGGTAGTAGCTGCTGCTCCTCCTGACTCGGGATCCTCTGATCCTCAGGTCCTGCCTGATACGGAGTCTGATGTCCGTCTGACGGCACCTCGGGCTGTCCTGAAGACTGCCCCATGGGAGCTGGAGTCAGCAGAAGGACCTGCTCCAGTTCTGGTTCCCCGGATGATCCTGCGTCACGGGGAACATCGCCCGGCTGCGCGACGCGTCCGCTGCAGAGATTCATAACTCTGAAAAGAAGTCATGACTGCGATCAGCGTTGAGGAAAAACAAGATGCAATTTGGTAAAAGTTATCGAGATAGAGGTGTCATGTGAAGGTTTGAAACTTTGCAGATGAGATTCCTAACATCTATTCCTAATTTGCAGGCTCGCTTAGCACAGTCAGGTGACCAAGACAATTTAAATCGGACCTGCATGGGCCACCAAAAAAACCTTGTCATGCCCCGTTTCCATGGATAAGGAACCGAGTCATGTGGCAATGGACAGCAGCGCACTTCGGCGGCAATCCCAATCTAATGGGCCCGTCGGAGTGCACCTAAGCTGTAAAGTACAATGAATAACCCATCACATAACACATAAATAGTCAATCTAAATCTCATCCAGAGGAAACAAATATAAGAGCACATAGATATAATCACAACAGCTAATGTGCAAAAAGGAAATGTCCAAGATAAAGTATCAAGTACAAATACTAGAGTAGTCACACGGGAACAAACCCGCTAGACAAAATACTAGAATGAAAGTAAGCAATAAGATAACTTGGAATGGCATCAGATAACTAGATAGTAATATCGTCCCAAGGAAAGAGTCACTACCAGCGATCAGGCGAAGTCCTCAGGAATGACCTAGTCCTCGGCAGTGGGTCCTTCTGCTGGATACATACCTGGACCGTACTCCTCCGGGTAATCCTCGTCGCCTAAACCTGGAAGGGAACCAGGTCCTCAGAGGGACGTAACAAGGTACAAAAATACAATATGCCAAGTAAACAGAAAGTATAAGTGCAACGACAGGGTACTCTATCATAACCAAACAAGTGTGACACAGTTTAAAGACAATGTTCGACGCGTAGGCTATCCAAAATAAAACCGTAGCTCCGGACACGAAAACACACGGGACGTACCGCAGCTCCGGGCAAGGAGTCACACGGGTGATACCACTACACTAGATACAGGATCACTACATAAATACTACATAAATATATAAGCGCGTGCAGAGGAGCCCAAACGTCTAGTAACTGTCTTCCCCTTCTCAAGCGGTCAACTATTGTGCGCTGAACCTGAACCTCTATCTAACAGTCTCGACACACAGAAATAACTCAACAGACGCGACCCTAAGGTCATCCTAGTCTCTGGTCATGATGTCAGTATCAGGATACATGAGTCTGGCATGATCACAGTGTATGAGTGTATCCTAGGGTATCGATATACTCAGGTACGTACATCGAGTTGCTACGAAACATCAATCAATTATTCTAAGATGTTACGATGAACGTCTGCACCCAGTTATGATCCGGACGCGAAGTATTGAACGTCAACATAAATATGTGCATAATGTACATAAAAAACAATAAATATCTGTAATCTAAACTACAGGGTGGCAAGGTACACTTGCCTGCGTGCGGCTGCTGATGACGGGGATCCGGTACCATGTCCAAGTCCTCAGGTCCTGTAGTACCTAGAGATGAGATACAAACCCAAATCAATAACCTATCACACGTCAAACAGGGATATGACGCACGTATTTACACTAAAATATTGGCAGTTAATAATTTGGCATGCACTAAAGGTTACACCCATACACACACAGGTCCTTTTCTTAAAGCTTCCTAGTAAGACCTTACCTGATTGTTCAGTACACAACATCTCCTATGTCTCAATCAAACATTCACCTACTATTCTCACTAAACATATATTTAACTTGAGCATTTTACTCTACATCCTCTAGCCATGCCCATAAGTGGTAGAAAATAAATGCAACACCAACCTAGTGGTTCTTGTTATTATAAGATCATTGAAATTCCCTAAGCTCACTCAAAAACATGTTGGTTACTCTCCCTCATGTTAACTTTGGCATTTGCATCCACACATACTACATGGACAAGTTTCCCCTACATAAACATTCATTATTTATTGGATCACATAATCATACCATTCCGACCACAATATAATCTACACACTCCAGTTAATACAGTTCTCTATCTTCTTGTGTATGCACACACGATCTAACATCATTCCTTAATGGTGAGTTCAACCACAACCCATGCTAACATTCCTATATATGTTGTATATGTAATGCTTCTCTTCCAAACTAAAACACACAAGTATATATCATTTATACATATTTTTCTTTCACCTCTACCATTGTCAACTCCTCGCGTTCATGCCACACGGGTGTTCTTCACACATCCCTACATAACAGCAGAAACGAGAAGTCCCTAACCACAATACATTAATGCCAATGAAACTATACTTTCTATGCATCTATAACCTTGAATATAGAGGCTAACAGGGAAACATAAATAAACACAACGAAGGAGGAGTTGTTGCGAGTACCTCGACGATACTCGGACTGCTTGGCCCAGCAGTGAATAATGAAGCGGTGGTAGTTTGCACGGGAATGGCGTGGTCAGACGTGCGTCAGGCCGCTGGTTGCTCGGCTGGCCGGAGTTGAATGCTCCTCGACGACGTCTCCAAGAGTGGGAGGTGCTAGTCTCAGTCGCTCTTCAATGCCGGTGAGAGGTGAAGGTTTTGGTATGGTGATGGTAATGAGAATAAAGGAGGGAGGCGGCTTGACGCCGGGACAGCGGCTCGTCGGAGCTGCGGGCTGCACAGTGCCGGAGTCACTGAGGGAGGCTCGACGTCGGGACAGCTGGCGGGGTGGTTGCAGCGGCTGAGCTGCGGGGGTGCGCTGCGGGGCACCGGAGTAGATTCGTCGGAGTACGGGTGCGGCTTGACGCTGGAAACAGCGGGCCGCCGGATCTCGCCGGCGTGGCCGGAGTAGGGGTCATCCGTCGGAGGCCAGCGGGGTGCTGCCTGCTCGGCCGGAGTTTCCCTCCAAGAAGAAGAAAGGAAGAAGAAGGAGGAAAAATGAATATATAAGTAGGGGGACTCGGTTTTCTAGGTGGAGGAGGGAGGAGGGAGAGAGGAGAGGGTAGTTTCCAATGCCTAGGGATTAGGGCCTGCATTGGGGAGAGGGGGAAAGGATATTTTATAGGGGTTGGTGTTGAGGATGGAGGGTTGTGATGCTCCCAATTCAAATGGAGGGTGGGGATTTTACATGAAGGATTAGGTTTCTTCATGCAAACGAAGGGGGAGAGTGTTGACTACGGTCAAAGAAGGGGTAGCCTCTCCATTTGGCCTTGGCCAATGAGGTGTGGACACCTAATTCAATAATTGCAACTATGCCCCTTAAATTTGGGTAATTGCACAAACACATGAAATGATGCAAAAATTGTGGGAGAATTGGTGTTTGGTATTTTGTATGGTGAGGGGGTGTTGTGTGTTTGGCATGGGTTAATTAAATGGGCATTGGGATTAATTGAGGATTAAAATAGGATTAGTCAAAATTGGTATCCGCGATTTGATTAGAATTAAAGTGTCCCGCGCTTTTAAATTAAATGGGGGCACTTGGGGTCAAAATTTGGAAATGACGCAAAGGTCAAAAATGGCGGGGGCTTGGAGTCAGTCTTGGACCCTTTACTTGGTCCGGCTCAACGGGTTAAGTTGGTATCTCAAAATTGAGGGTAACGACACAGGTGTCCGACACGGAATTAAATTATGGGATTTTGGATACGGGAAGTTGTGCAATTAATTTAAGGTACAACGGATTTGATTTTTGTGTGACGGAAAAGTCCAGTGCCTAAATAGGTGAGTCAAGTTAGAAGTACAATAGTTCGATGGAATTTATGGGCTGATATTGGGCTCCGAATAATTTAGCAATGGTAGGGCGCGCCAAGGGTCTAATTAATAAATGACAGACATATGCAACTCTACTCTAAACCTCAAACATCTGTTGCTAAACCAAAATTTTCCAATCCATACCTGACTATCTATAGAATTAATTGAGGGGGGTTTACATCTATGCCTTTTCGCTGACCGTAGCCTTTAACTACCAGCCTCGCTTTGTATCGAGGGTGAGTAGCATCATCTGTCTGCTTTACTTTGAACACCCATCGATTCTTTAAAGCCTTCTTGCACTTTAGTAACCAAACCAGATCATAAGTAGAGTTAGCCTCCAAGGAACACATCTCCTCCTGCATGGCCTCCATCCACTCCTGCCTGTGTTCATCTTCCATAGCCTCTGCGAAACTTTCGGGTTCTCCACCGTCAGTCAGTAGCACATACTAACCCGGTGAGTATCTCGTAGATGGTCGACGCTCTCTATCGCTCCACCTCAATGGAACTACTGGTACTGGCTGTATACCAATAGCCTCCTCCTCAGGAACTGCCTTCTCGGTATGCTCATCCTCTTAAAGATTACCCTGACCATAATCAACAGGATGATGATCAAGGTGGAAGCAACTTCATGTACTGGCTACCCCATAACTGGATCCTCTGCGATGTCCTCTGGAAACTGCTCGAAGCAAAATGACTCTAACTCAGGAAATAGGAATCCTGAGTGTTGGTCATGGTCTGATCCTCGACGAATACCACATCCCTGATTTTGTAGAGTTTTTTTCCCACTGGGTCGTAGAGTCTATAGCTGAACTTATCCTGACCGTAACCGACAAAGACGTGCTGCCTCATCTTCGGCTCAAGTTTGGATCTCTCGTCCTTCGGTACATACACGAATGTCTTGCAACCAAATACTCGAAGGTGATTGTATGATGGCTCTTTGTCGTACCACACTTTGTCAGGCACATTACTCTACAAAGGAGCACTAGGAGATAAATTAATAATATAAGCAGCTGGGTAAAGAGCCTTACCCCAATAGCTGTCCGGCAAGTTTGCTTCTGATAAAAAATACCGTACCCTCTCCTCAGCATCCTGTTCATCCGCTCTGTTACACCATTGAGATGAGGTGTCTTTGGTGAAGTCTTCTGGTGTCGTATCCCTTGCCCTATGTTGTATGCATCAAAGGGACGGATATATTCGCCGCCATTGTTTGACCGAACACATAGCAGCTTTTTTCCCGTTTTTCTCTCAACGGAGGCCTGAAACTCCTTGAAAGTAGGTAGCACATAATCCTTGGTCTTTAAGGAATAGACCTAAACCTTCCTTGAACAATCATCAATAAAAGTTACAAAGTAAGAGGCACCACCAATAGATTTTACCTTCATAGGACCACAAATATCCGAGTGAATCAACTCGAGCAACGCCGGCTTCCTTAAACTTGGGTGACTTTGGAAAGACACCATATTTTGCTTTTCTGCCAAACAGTGCATGCACCTCTCCAACTTTGTTGACTTGAGTCATGGAATCACCTTCCTGTTCACCAAGTAGCTCATCCCCTTCTCACTGATGTGGCTGAGCCACCTGTGCCACAACTTGGTAGACACATCAGTAGCTATGTTTACCTCATGTGCCCCTTGTGCACTCCCTTCTATATAGTAGAGTTCGAAACTCTTGCTTCCTCTGGCAATCACCATCAAACCTCTGGAAAGCTTCCACTGACTATTTCTGAAGAGATTAAAGAAAACCTCATCATCCAACCTTCCAACCGATACCAGGTTAAAACGGATATCAGGGACATGATGAACATCTTTCAGAATAATAACTACACCCGTCTTTGTCCTCAAATGCGCATCTCCAATGGCAACTACCTTCAATACATCTCCATTGCCTATCTTCAATACTTCACAGTCGCCTGTTGTATAAGTAGCAAATAGTGTCCTGTTGTGAAATACGTGTGCTGAAGCACCTGAGTCCACCAGCCAAGAGTTGTCATCGTAGGCAAGGTTCATAACTACCACATCACCTACAATGATCAAATCGCCTTCATCGTCAGCTGTAGTATTCTCGCCTTGTTTCCCCTTGTCGCCCTTCTTCTCTCTTTTCCAAGCAAAATAGTTTTACTTGATGTGGCCCTTCTTGCCACAATGGTAACACTCTAATTCCTCGTACCGACCCTTATACCTTCCCCTGCTTTTGTCTCCTCCATCGCCTGGACCCTTGCTTTTACCTATTTCGCGGCTCTCTGAAACAAGCGCCTATGAGTAAGATGTGGATGAAGGGTCCTGAGAATGTCTCTGCATCTCTTCATTCAGTACACTGCTCTTGGAAAACTCTGACTGACTATGCCTTCTGGAGCATAAGCGATCATAGACACTCGTACAGTCTTCCATGAGTCTGGTAATGTACACAGCAGCAATAGTCCCTGAACCTCATCGTCGAACTTGACTCCTATCGAGGATAGATGGTCAACCACACCCTGAAACTCACTCAAATAATCCATAATGGATGCCCCATCTTTGTACCATCGACCCATCATCATCCGGATTAAGAACAATTTATTTACCCTGGTCTTCTTCGCATGCAAAGATTCCAGCTTATCCTATAGTGTCCTCGCGTGTTCAATACTGGCAACATGCTTGTACACATTCTCGTCAATGAACTGCCTGATATACCCACACACCTGTATATGCTCGAACTTTCATTCCTCTTCGGATTTGTCACTGGACCTCTAAAAAAAAATACCGACAGATGCAGCTTCTTGACAAATAGCAAATCCTTCATCTTGCTCCTCTAAGAGTGATCGTTGGTACCATTCAGGTTTACCATGCGCATTGGCTTCGTGACAAATAACAAGTCCTTCGCCAAGGCTAGCCAAGAACAAGAAGACCAACATGACGTGGGTAGCAAAGGCCGTTGCTTCTTGCCCAACTGCGGAGCATATGCTTCCCGCCTCTCGCTCTGTTGCTGTTGATGGTTGTCAGGCGAACACCAATGACGTCTAGGTCCATGCGGAAACCCTATCTGACGCAAAAATTGCTCGACACCCAGACTTTAGCAAAGGAAAATACTACGGTGCCAAACGTTCTGGGGCTGAGGAAGCTTCTATGCGGTCAAGAAGGAGGCCGCATAAGACTGGCCATGCGGCACCAGCTCACAGCTGCAGGCAGATGGCCTCATGTGGCCCCAACATCAACAGAACATATGTTTTCGACCGTATCTTCTGTGGCGCAGATCCCATGCGGCTCGCTGAGAATGGCGAAAATCCAAAGCTGGACTTTTGTATAACACGCCTGCAGGTGCTAAGTAAAAGAAGCCTAGGAAAGTGCGAGCTCATCAGGCCCAATCAACTTTCCAGTTAGCTGACCGTCAGTAGGAACCGTTAACCATTACACGAGCCCCTGAAGGGAAGCTATATAAGATAGCCTCGTGCGTCCAGCCCACTGCAGAAAATGGATAGCGTCGGTCTCAAAAGTCTTCCGCTGGCGATCCGAGGGGAGTTCTTATACGAACCCCAGACCAGGGAGCAAATACAAAACCCATGCACCCATGTGCTCAGTCCTTCCTGGCCCATAAAAAGGGTACAAAGGTGGAACAACCCTTGCTTGATTTACGTAATGTGATCAATTACAAGCGTAAGGCAAGGAAATTAACTGTGGCCGATAAAATATCCTCTCCAGGGTATCACTGTGCCAAGATCATTATCAATTGCTGCTGCCACAAAGTGGTATAACCCACAAATAGGTAGTCGGCATTCTAGCGACTGCACCAGAAAGCACCTATCTGGAAATAACCTAGAGATCAGGTACAAATACCAGAGGAGAAGGAGTAGCCCTCCGCCTCATGCTACTCGGCTCGAAAGTTTCCTGCTACCAAAGGAGGAAATAAGTCGAGTACCTCTAGTCCGTCACTCTCTGCCAGTACGTTACGAAGGAGACTACCAGGAGGGTTAACAACGGGACCTGCAGACTGCATTTTCCTGGGTACCCGCTCAAGGAAGAAACTGTCAGCCACCGGGGGTAGTTCTTCCTCTGAACCCCTAGGGGTAGCCCATGCTGAGGGTAGTACTCCCCTCGACTTACGTGACAACCCAGTATTTCGAAGAAACAATGATTCCCAAGGAAAGGACTACGAGATCCCTGGGGGTAGCTCCCCTTGCCAGGTTAATGTAGCCTCCTACGCTGGGGGTTGTATTCCTTTTGAGTCCGAGAAGGAGACGACGTTGCCAGCTTTCCCTGATGACTACTCTTACAAGGGGTCTGAGACAAAAAGTGTGGCATCTACTACCACATCCATATCTCCCCACGTGAGGATGATATACATGGCTGGGGACGACCATAAAGGCCCCAATAACCTCTAGCACCTGGAGACCCTCAAGGCCATGATGCAGATGATGGGTTCATCAATACAAGTCTTAATCTAGACAAAGCTGGAAATCAAAGCAAATATGGCTTCTCAACCAGGAAGAACCCCTGGACAAGCAAAATTGGACCCAGGGACCAACGGGGATTCAAACACAAATGCCCCACCCGCGGGTAGTAATCCTTAGCTGCCTGGCCCGTCTGCACCCTTCGTAGGAGACGAGGCCAATGAAGTAATGAAGGAGGTCCAGGAACTCCGGGCTCACCTAGACTCCATGGGCAATCGAGACTCACTCCGCGATCTTGGGGTACGACAACCATACCCGATAGAATAGAGGGACGTACCGTATCCTCCCAAATACAAGCTTTTCAACATAAACATATTTGACGGTAAGTCTTCCCTTTGTCGGTTCATGAGTTACTTCAAGATTACAATGGGACACCTACCCCGTAGCGATGCTATCCTTACCAGACTCTTCGTCGGGGCATTAGCAGGGGTAGCTTTCGACTGGTTCTGCAGTCTCGAAGATAATTGTATCTTATCATTAGATGACCTCAAGCGTCTGTTCCTCAACAGATTCTATGAGACAGGAAATGATATGACGATGTCCTCTCTGATGGATGTTGCCCATGAAGAAAAGTGAACTGACGCAAAATTACATCCAACAATTCCGATAGGCGCTAAGTTTGCCCCTGGCAATCCCGAGGCCACACTAATGGAGATATGCCAACAAAATATGCTTCCGGCGGTCAGACTCTGGATGCGCGGCACCCAGTTCAAAGACTGGACGACGTTCATTATAAGCGCTGTCAACGCTGGAAAGAAGCTCAAGGATGCCCAGCACTTGGGAATCCATATTCCTACTACTGAGAAAAAGGGCAAGCGCCCCAACAATAGCGGTAACAGCAAACGCGATATGAAAGGAAAGAAAGCTATGGTCGCTAATGTGACAAAAAAAACCTGAGCAAAAGCAAGCAGTGGCTCCAAAATCAAAGGAGACCTATTCTTTCAAAGACGGTGATGTCAAGCTCATCTTCGACATGCTGATGCAGGAAGATAAAATTTGCCTCTCTGACATCAAACGTCAGCTTGAAGCAGAGGAGATGAACAAATACTGTCACTTTCACCGGTACGTTCACCATCCGACACAGGAGTGCTTCACCTTGAAGCAGTACATCCAACGGTTGATCAATACCAAGGCACTCTTCCTAGATTTTGACGATGTAACGGTTGCCGCTAACATGGTAAACCCTCAAGTTCGGCAACTTCCCACCGACGGAAGCCCAGGACGGAGTCACACTGATCCCAAGGGCAATAATGGAGGTAGTCAATCTTCCCCCAGCTCGCGACCAAGCAGCCGGGCTGACACCTCTTACTACTGATCGAGATGAGATCAGGTGGGTCCATAATGATCTGGTCCCAGACTTGACGTAACAAGCAGCGCCTTCCGCCATCAAGCCTAAAATACGAAATACCAAGTCCTACCGCATGGTTTCTCTTACTACTGAGGAGGCCTGGGCAGGGGCAACCAGGTCGGGCCTTGCTTACCAGCGAGATTATGAAGCTTCCGACGTCAATACACCTCCAACTACTGCACCTGTCACATCTGATCCGGGTCTATCTCAACCCCCACTAGCAGAAAAGTCCAAACAAAAAGAGGGATGCTTCGATAAGCCCTTGCGTAAGAAAATGACTAAGGGATTGGAAAAAGTGAAGCAGATTAGAGAGAGACTTCGTGTGGCTCAGGACAGACATAAGCAGTGGGCCGATAGCCACAGGAGACCGCTAGAGTTTGAGGTTGGCGACTTAGTATTCTTGAGGATCTCTCTGACGCGTGATATAATTCGTTTTGGTGGAGGTGGAAAGCTTACCCCAAGATTCATCGGACCTTTCAATATTCTAGAAAAGGTTGGGACAATAGCTTATCGACTAGCCTTACCGTCTACATTAGAAGGGGTACACAACATGTTCCATGTGTCCCAGCTGAGGCGATACATGGCAGATCCTAGCCATGTATTAGATCATTCGGAGCTTGAGGTTGGACCAAGCCTCCGTTATCCGGAGAAGCTTGTGGAGATCCTAGACCGCAGAGATAAAGTGCTTCATAACCAAGTAATTCCCTTGGTTCGCGTCGCTTGGAGGCATCACTCTCCCGGTGAATCCACTTGGGAGCGGGAAGAGGAGATGCGAGAGCGTTACCCCTATCTTTTTGCACCATGAGGTAATTTTCTTATTGTATTTGTTCTGCCCTAAATTTTGAGGACAAATTTTTTTTTTAGGAGGGTAGGCTTGTAACCTCCGTATCCTAAAATTCTAGCTTAAATGTTGTAATTGGGATAATTTGGGGCAATTGAGATTTTTTTATAATTTTTGTTTAATTAAAAACTAGTAACACTAATTTTCTAGAACTTTCAAGAATTTATTTTAGGGTCAAACATAATTAAAAATGTTCCAAACTTTTATTTTTGGTTTAAATAATCAAGTATATTTTCTAGAATTTTCTGATTATTTTTAGCATTTATTTTGAGTTAATTATGCAAAACTGAATTAAAAACTAATTTACAAAAAAGAAAACCCTAATAAAATCCAACCTGCCCAGTCAGCAGCCAGCAGCCAGCCTGTCCTGCGTGTCAGCCAACGCGGACCAGAAAGTGGGGCCCAGCGGTCAGTGAGAGGGGGCGAGTGCGAGTGCGAGTGCGAGTCGAGCCGGGTCACCGAGCCGACCTCGAGCCGAGCCGAGTCTTAATCCGACTCGGACTCAGCCGAGCCAAGCAGGATTGAACCCTAGCCATTCGATCCAAGCGGGCTCCAACGGATGGCTGCCATGTGGCATGCTTTGAGCCACTACCGTTTCTCTCTCCTTTATAAATATAGTATTAAGTTATAATTTCTAGGGTTTTTCTTTAAGCCAATTTTGGAAAATTGTCATATAGGGTTTTCTTCATCTTCCAGAAGCCATTACTCATAGCTCCGGACTCCAAATATCGCCTAATTTCTTGTGTTAGAACTGTATTGAGGTCATTTTTCTAAATATATAAATTTTTTCACGAAATTATGAATATCAAATTCTAGAAAATTCGTAGAGCACAGTAAGTCCGAAAATAGACGCGTCACGATATTTTTGCGATTTTGGGAGAACCAGGAATCAGAATCATGAACCGTTTGAAGTTTCAGAAAGCTAATGTTGAGATAATTGACATATATTTTTCCCAAGATTTAATATAAAAGATTTTAGTGCTGTTAATTCTGTAGAACTTCTAGGTTAATAATCAACCACCGTTGCACAATACGATTTTGTATATACAGTAATTTTCAAACAAATTTGAATCCGGATGAGCCATAAATTCTAGTATGTTTATGATACTAAAATCTACAGGAAACCATGCATGAAAGTTGAGTTTGTATCGATTGACTTTTCGGTCAATAGATCGCCTTGATTTGCGTGACATGAGTCTCGAGTTGATAAGATTCAGTTCCTTTGGACAAAATTTAGAAATTAACCTAAAAATTAGAATAATAAGATTAAAATAGAATTTTAGAGTAATTATTCTAGAATTAAATAAATAAAAATAACTTATCTTTTGACATGGTAAATTTGTACTACAAAGGCTATTTGGACGGTGACTTGGATTCTGACTCATACCAGCTAAGGACCACAGGTGAGTACATTTTTGTGATTACTTTTAGTGCTTGATAGTCTCTATAATACATGCTTAGTATTGATTATTTGATTCTTGACACTTGCTATACAGATTAGTATGATGGATTCTTATTATGAGATACGTGACTGTTCTGGATTGTTGTTATTTCTTCGTGAATAGTTCGGAATCCATGTTGTACTCGTGGGGAGGAGAAATACTTAATGGATGTGTGAACTACCCTTTCCATCACATGGTCTTACTGGAATAATAACAGCCATGCACGATACGTGTGGTTTTCTGGATTTTACCCCGTTCATATGTCAACAAGATATTTCAAATCATATAGAGTAGTTGTTCCTATCTGTTCTTCCATACATTGCAGTTATTTACTTTGTTGCGTGGAGACATTGTAATATATGTTGCCATGATAGGACTTTAGCATTTATTTATTCTAGTTGCTTTATTATGGTTTTGGTTTTGTTGCTGTCATATATTCGTTAATATTTCTCATCTTATAGCTTCTACCATGTGTTGGAACTATTTTCACTGTGATGTACTCGTTCCTTTCCTGACTGGATAACCATATTTTAGGTGACTACAATGATGATAAAATCCCTACACATTATGGACCGTATGCAAGCGACATAATAGAGCCTGATCTTGCCCTTCCGGAGGATCAGGGAGAGTTAGTAACTCAGATACTATCTGCAATGGAGTAGTTTAGTAGTAGTTGATTTTGTTAGTTATTTTGGACCGGATTATTCTCCGACTATTTTTTTAAAGTATTTTGAATATTATACTTTGGATATTTAGTTTTTGGGAAGATTTCTTGGACCCGCATTAAGACTATTATTTTATTATGTTTTTGATGTATTCATTAAACTAGTGCCTGTGATTGAGTATAGTGTAGAGATGTATTTATGTTGTGAGTTGTAGATTACTTGTGGCTTATTGTACATCGTTCTACCGCCGACACTGCGGTGTAGGCTGGACATACCCATGACTCATGCCCAAATCCAGGGTGCGGGTCGTGACAAGTTGCACAGGAAGGCACCAGAATCTTTGGCACCTTCCATAACGTTCGAACCTCTGGTCGTTCGCCTTCATAGGCTAAATCAACCGCAGAAGAAGGTCCCTGCACCATCTGCTCCTTTCGAACCTCTATTCGTTCGCCTACATAGGCCAAATCGACCGTAAAAGAAGGAACCTGCACCATCTGCTTCTTTAGAACCTATGGTTGTTCGTCTTCGCAGACCTCCAAATGAAAACCCGACCACGGTTGCAGCCTCCGAGCCTTTGGTGGTAAAACTGCACAGGAAGCCACCAATGCCTTTAACCGTGTTGGGGATAGCCCGTGAGGATGACAAACTGGAAGAATATGTGGTCGCTCAGACCAACGTCCCTTTGCTCGATGATATGATTCATCCGGAAGAGATACCTTATTTTATCAATAAAGAGTTATCTTTGAATTATTCTAAGCTTACACATTAACACATTGTACTCTATAGAGCACGTTCTAGGCTTACACCTGCAAACACAGGTGACTACCACCTACACAGTAAACCAGATCCTTCCTAGTCAAGGTTCCTACTTTACAGTTCCAGCAAGGAGGAAGAAAGACAAACCTATCATTTTCGGCAAAGTTGAATGCCCTCGGTATTTCGTCCTGGAGGAACAAGTGCCAGAATCCGACACCGATAAAATATAACTCTACCAGTTCAGAGGTCAAGCCAAATATATCATCCAAAATATGGGTTATGACCTTAAAAAACTGATGTTTAAACTATGGCAAGGGCCAATGGCTGCCCCTACGTCTACCTGCTCCCGCAGGCAAGTTCGAGGATTACTACCATAAAACTAAGCATGGATTAGGGTACGTAACGCCTCCCATAACCCCCGAAGGTTCAAATAAAGAAGATGAGGTTCACTCCCACTCTTCGCAATCTTCCACTTGGGACTCCGACGTCAGTATCGGGGATATGCTTAAGCAAACATTGTCTGCCAACATGGTGTCAGTTGACCCTGAGGAAGACGACGGAGATCCAAAGGAACTCCTTGAAGTAGAACCGTGGACCCAACACCTAGACGCACAGTGGGAGATACGGTTCGAACAACGAGAACCTCCTACCGAAGACGAAGTTATACAAGTCAATCTGGGAGACGAATCCTCCCCCAAACCTATCTTTATCAGCAAAAGTCTGTCCGAAGAAGACCGGAAATCCCTTCTATAGCATGTCAGGGAGTACATTGATGTCTTTGCCTGGAGTAATAAATAACAGAAAGAAAAAAATTGAGGAATACAATTTTAGGGATAAATTTTAAGGAAAAGAGTATTTATACATTAGGGAAGGAAATAATTTTTTTTAAGGAGGATTAGTGTTGGTAAATAGAATGAGAGAATTTATATTGAGGTTAACTCTAGACTATGACATTATCCTAGGAATGGATTGGTTGAGCCAATACCACGCGATGCTAGATTGCCGACATGGTTGCGTTATATTTAGACCACCAGATCATCCTGAGTTTGAGTTTCTTCGGGGAGCCCGAGAGCATGGTATCTAACCTACCTTAGCGGCACACATTATAGAAGGTGAACCGGTGTACCCTCGCTTTATATCAGAGTTTAAGGATGTGTTTCCAGAGGATCTTCCAGGCCTGCTACCTGACAGAGAGATAGAGTTCACTATATAGTTGACTCCCGGAGTCGAGCCAGTTACTTACCCCATCAGTAAACTAGCACCAAAGGAGTTGGTTGAGTTGAAGGTCCAAGTAGATGATCTCTTAGACAAGGGTTTCATTCGGGCTAGTATTTCTCCATAGGGAGTACCCATCTTATTTGTGCCGAAAAAGGATGGGACGGTACGTTTGTGTAACGATTATAGGACGCTAAATACTGTATCGATGAAGAACAAGTACCCTTTGCCGCATAATGATGACTTATTTGATCAGCTGAGCGGTACGTGTGTATTCTCGAAGATCGATCTTAGATCCGGCTATCATCAGATCAAGGTGAGGAAGGAGGACATTTGGTAGATAGCTTTTCGGACGAATTACGGGCACTATGAGTTTTTAGTCACGCCATTTGGTTTAACCAATGCGCCAGCAGTATTTTGAGCCTGATAAACAAGGTTTCCACCAGTACTTGGATAAGTTCATGGAGGTATTTATCGACAACATCTTGGTATATTCCAAAAGCAAGGAGGAGCACGAGGAGTATCTCAGGATCGTGTTGGAGACGCTGAGGCAGGAGAGAATGTATGCCAAGCTCAGCAAATACGAGTTCTGCTTAGATAGGGTACCATTCCTGGGTCACATAATCACTGGAGATGGATTATTAGTTAACCCAGAGAAGATCGCTGCAGTGGAGACATGGCCTACCCCTACATCAGTTACGGAGGTTAGGAGTTTTCTTGGACTTGCCGGATATTACCGAAGGTTCATGTAAAACTTTTCGAGGATCACTGCGCCTATGACGCGGCTGACGCGTAAAGGTGAGAAGTTTATCTGGACTGAGGAGTGTCAGACGGATTTCGATGAGCTGAAGAAGCATCTGACGTCAGCACCGATTTTGATACTTTCTTCTGGATATGGAGGATTTGTTGTATATAGCGATGCGTTTGGGAGTGGATTAGGATGTGTACTGATGTAGCATGATAAGGTGATAGCTTACGAATCGAGACAACTGAGGGTTCATGAGAAAAACTATCCGACGCATGATCTAGAGCTAGCTCCAGTGATAATTATACTAAAGCTATGGCGGCACTACCTTTATAGAGAGTGGATTGAGATTTACACAGATTATAAAAGTCTGAAGTATGTCTACACTCAGAAGGAGCTCAACATGAGACAAAGGCGTTGGCTAGAGTTGATGACAGACTATGATATCGAGTTGCAGTACCACCCTGGCAAGGCGAATGTTGTAGCAGATGCCTTAAGCAGGAAGTCCATGGCATACTTTTTGATGACTCAGTGACAATTATTAGAGGAGCTCAGGATAAAGATTGTAATGCCAGTCATGGATGGACAGATGGCCAGTCTAGAGGTTCAGTCTATATTGGTTGAAAGGATCAAGACAGCCCTGCCTACCGATGCGAGAATTTGACGACTGCGAGAGAGGACAGAGGCTGACATACAGACGGGACTCCGAATTCATGAAGATGGAACATTGAGGTATGGAGATCGCCTATACGTTACGAGTGGAGAGCTACGCCAGGAGTCGATGACTGAGGCCCATAGCTCAATTTATTCTATTCATCCCGGGGGTACGAAGATGTACCGAGATTTGAGACAACACTACTTGTGGCATGGGATGAAGAGGGAGATTACGAGATTTGTAACAAAATATTGGTCTGTCAGCAAATCAAGGTCGAACATCAGAGGACTGCAGGACTACTGCAGCCGCTTTCCATTCCTGAGTGGAAGTGGGAGCACATTACAATGGACTTCGTCACAGGATTTTCGAGGAGCCCTAGCAGGATGGATGCAGTCTAGGTTATCGTGGACCAGCACCAAGTCGGCACATTTCTTGCCCTTCCGAGTTGGGCATTCCACGAAGATATTAGCTGACATGTATATGAAGCAGATAGTATGACTATATGGAGTGCCTGTCAGCATTGTATTGGATCGTGATTCCAGATTTACGTTATATTTTTGGTGGAGTATGCATGAGAGTCTAGGAACTCGCCTCAAGTTCAGCACTATATATCATTCACAGACTGATGGTTAGTCAGAGTGCACGATTCAGATACTAGAGGATATATTGAGAGCGTGCATGATCGACTTTGGAGGATCTTGGGAGGACCATCTACACTTGGTAGAATTCTCCTACAACAACAGCTATCAAGCCAGCATACAGATGGTACCTTATGAGGCACTGTACGGTAGGAAGTATAGATCACTGGTATATTGGAGTAACGTGGGAGAGCATCAGATACTTGGTCCAAGTTGGTGACACAGACAATGGAGAAAGTGAAGCAGATTCAGGGCCACTTACGCACAGCACAAGACAGACAGAAGCATTGACCAGATGCGCACTACAGACCTTTGGAATTCAAGAAAGGTGACCATGTATTTTTTGAAGACATCGCCTACTCGTGGTACCATCAGATTTGGGGGCAGAGGCAAGCTGAGTCCGAGGTACAACGAACCTTTTGACATCTTGGAGAGAGTTGGCAAAGCAGCTTATCGTCTTGCATTGCCTCCATAATTAGAAGGAGTGCACGACGTATTTCATGTATCACAGTTGAGGAGATACGTGGCAGACTCGAGCCACATGCTCGATCATTCAGAGATTATAATCGGGCCCAGTTTATCATATGCGGAGCAGCCAGTGGGGATACTCGATCACAGTAAGAAGATTTTGAGGGGACAGACTATTCGACTGGTCAGGGTTGCATGAAAGCATCATTCGCCGGGCGAGTCTACCTGGGAGCATGAGGATTCCATTCGACAGTATTTCTCGTATTTATTTGAGGACCGAAGTACAAATTTACGTACTGTATTCGTTTACCTGTTAACTTTTTAAATTCTCGTAACTCTTATTAGTGCTTTACTTTTAATTTCGGGGACAAAATTCTTCTATGTTGGGAAGGATGTAAACCCCCTCAAAATCTTATTTTAGGTAGACTAGATATGGTTAGAAATTTTGGTTTAGCATCAGGGTGTTTGAGGTTTAGAAAATTATGTTGCATTGACTGGTTCTTTAATTTAAACCCTTGGTGCACCTTACCGTTGCCATAATAATTGGAGCCCAACAATAGCCTTTAATTTCCAACAAATTATTGCACTCTTGACCTGATAAGCCAACCTAGGCACTGGATATTTCGGTCACTCACAAACATACTTCATTGTGCTCTAATTTAATTACACAACTTTCCAGTCACGAAATCAATTCTTTAATCCTATGTAGCGTACCTATGTCGTTGCCATCGATTTAGGGACACAAACTCAACCCGTTTTGTCGAACTAATTAAAGGGTCCAAGACTGACAACTAGCATACACCGTTCATGACATTTGTGTCACTCCTAATTGAGACCCCATGTGCCCCCATTTAATTTAAGAGCACATGACACTTTATTTAATTAAATTGGGGACACCAACTTAAACTAATCCCAACCTAACCCCAACTTAACCCAACACCCAACCATGAGGCCCATACAAAACACACAACACTCTCTCACCCTACAAAATACCAAGCACCACTTCCTACACCAAATTCTCACCATTTTTCCTTCATATGCAAACACCCAAAAGTTAAGGGGCATAATGGCAAAAAGGGTGCTAGGTGTAACCATCCTATTGGTGTAAACAAATAAAGAACCCCCCCCAACCTCACAAGTTCGGTCACTCTCCCCCATGCTATGTATATATCTCTCATGATTAATCATGACCCTTGATTCAAATCCCTACTCCATCTCAACCACACACTCCCTCTTTATTAACACACACTCAATCCCCCTCACATGTGCTCGGCCCTAATCCCTCCCCCTCATATGTGCTCGACCCTAATCCCTAAAAAAAACTAGGAATCCCCCCACTCTCACTCTCTCTCCTCCATCTACATATTTACACAGCCAAATTCCTTTTCCTTCTTCTTCTTCTTCTTCTTCTTCTTCTTTCTTCTTCTCTACTTCCTCAAACTCAACCGTCGGAGTCACCTGCGACTCGCCTGAGCATTCCCACGACCACCACCACCACCACCACCACCTGTCCTCTCCACGAGCCACCATGACCCGTACCACCTTCGCCACCTCCATCGGAGCACCACCACAGATCACTATGACCCTCCACCACAGAACACGACCACCACCCCAGTTCACCACCACCCGCCACCACAGAACAGGACCACCACGGATCACCTCCACCCGCCGCTGACATCTCCAGTCACCACCACCATCCCATCCTCCACCACTGCGGCCACCGAACTGCCACCATAAGCAACCGTCGTTCTGGCCCCCTCCGCGATCGAGCCGCTGCCGCAGCAGCTACTGCTGTTGCTGCACCTACTGTTGCTGTAGCTGTTACAGTTGCCTTTCTGGCCGTCGCCACAGAGCCGCCGGCGACCCCCAGAGAGCCCCGACCACCGGCGAGCACCCCCTACTGGCCGGCCTCCCTCGAGTGTCCTCGAGCCTCACCATGGCTGAACATCTCCTTCTCGCGGCCGCGAGGAACCTCGACTCGAACCCGAGTTCAAAAATTCGAGTTCAACCTCCCCGATTCACGAAGTGATATCTCCCTCCTCGCACAACCGATCCTTGAACCGATTCTTCGAGTATGAACCCTATTTAAACCTTTTGTAGTGTATTCAATTAGAATATTTTAGCTTGCATTCTATTGTTAGCAATTAGAGTTCCAATTCTTGAGAAAAACTGTTTTATAAAACAATGATACTTTTCGATACAGAGTTGGTCCCGTCAATCCGGGCAACCTCGTCATGTATCGATTGCACCAAAATACGCGTATCGTCAATGTGGAAGTGTGGACTTTCGCGGAACATGATTTGGATGTGCGTGCACACCGAAATTAATGCGTATCCATCAAAAAGTACCGTATCGGCCTGTTCTGACACTCGTCCTAATTTCGTGCGTGCCTATTATTTTGTAACAAAACATTACACTATCAGATTCGCAGCATTACGCTGGTCCTGTGACCCAAGTTTGGTTCAATTCTGAGGACGTTGACGAAACATAATTTTGTGGGCCCTACGGTTCCACATGACGGGCGATTTCATGATCGACTCATCGAAATCTAGTTCAGGATATTCCGTTGGATTCGTATTATCGTTCTGGACTCATAGATACTAACTTTGACAAATTTGGAGAACTTTGTCTCTGGCACATTTTTTGGTGCAAGACGGGTTCACTTGTGGACCCCGTATTGACCAGAAACTGCACTTTTGCCCCTGTTTCCAAATTGGACGTATGTATATGCTTTTCTGAGTATCTCACACATTTTGAAACTATTGGTGATATTTGTGACAGCATCCGAAGACATCTGCTCTATTTTGCATCTTGAGCTGCTACTTCCTTGGCGAGTTCGTGTTCGAATTTTCGCCTAGCTTCCAGGCAAGTGTACCTTGCCATCCTGTATCTCAGTTCCAGATTTACTGTTTATTCTATCTATGCATTGTGTGCGCTTTAGATCGAAATTGTTTGTCATGACTCCCACCCAGAAAATTGGGCATGAGTCGTGGGTACGTCCAGCTTACGCCGCAGAATCGGCGGTAGAACGCTGTCTAGGTCACAACTATCTACCTCTCACAATAACCTGTCAAGATAACCTCTCCAAAAGGAGGACAACATTATAATATATATACATAAACTCAATCACAATAACTAGGGGAAGATTAAAAGCACGATAAGATATCAACAAAAGAAATAAAGAACCAAAGAGAGCAAGTACAATATCCAAAATATACAGTCCAAGTCCAAGAGTCAACAACATCTCACAGTAGTAGCAAAATAAATAATATATTTATCCAAAACTAACTGGGAACAAACCCAGTGAAATCCACGTAGCTATACTAGGGCGCTAGCGGCGTCTCCTCAGTTGGGACGGGCTCCTCCTCTATCTCAGGGTCACAACAATCGTCGACGCCTGGCCCATAGTAAGTCGGGCAAAAGTTCTCAGGATCCTCTGAAAAATATATCTAGTCAGAATTGGAGCGAAGTACATAACTCTGAAAGCAACTCCAAATACATGGTAAGGTGTATATGACTAGCAATAGAAAAAAATACAAGATGCACATGAAAGTAAATACATGGTAGAACTGATAAAGTAACTGTAATGTAAAACTGGGGAACAATACAAGTAGTAGAGAAATAACTGCATGTGAGAAAATAGGAATACTAGCTAAGTGCCTTGAGCTCAAGTTTGTCATGTGATCGGCTTGGGTTGCACATGATTTATTCTATGATAACTCCGTTATGCGTGAGTTGCATAACCGACATACACATGAATACTATTTGGATTTGATCAAATAACCAACTTCTACTCCCCTCCCCCACTAATACTCTTGGATTCAACCACGACACTCTACGTACATGATAAATAACTCGTGCACATGAAAGCGAGAGCACACGAAGCACATAAAGCACATGAGAATCAATACACGAAGCACATGATGAAATACACGTGATAGAGTACCCGCTGAACACGGTAAGGGGGATAACATCTCATGACGGGATCCAACTAGTACCAGCTCGTGAAACAATATGTTAGAATCAAGTATTAACAGTTCTAGAACAGGTGATATATACACTATCATAAAATAGAAACAATTAGAGGTAGGTACTCGCCTGACGTCCTGAGCAACTAGTGAGGATCGAGATCCGGACTGGCATCGCAAAGACCTATTGCAAAATGCAAGGTTAAACCGGATTCTAAAGAGTTAAACAGATATAAAATAACTAAAAACAAGCTTCTAGGGTTGTTCTAGGTCAAACGGGTCAAACGGGTCAAACGATAAAATCTGAGTCAAAAGTCAACCCGGGGTCCAAAAAGTCAACTATAGGCTGAAACTAGGTCAAAAGTTGACTTTGGCGGTCAACCGGGGCAATTACGGTCAACTCTAGGTCAAACTAGGGTGCCCCTAAAATTCTAGGTCAAAACTAGCTAATTAAGCTAGTAAACCCTCAAACTCGCCTCTTTGAGATACCGGGATACCCTCGGTATCCGATATATCAACCTACGCTATACACCCCGCCTATACCCTCTAATATATATCCTAACACACACACACACACACACACACACATATATATATATATATATATATATATATATATATATATATATATAACCAACTCTAACCCCATTCCTAAGCAAAAGCCCAATACCTCGCCCCGATACCCATTACCTCAATACCTTGATATCTCAAGATATTGAGATACCTTACCTTACCCTTCTCATCTCACTAACTATACATCTAACTATACCATATATATATATATATATATATATATATATATATATCTAATCTGCTGCTGCTGCTACTACATATATTTATATACATATATTTATACATCTAATCTGCTGCTGCTGCCACTACTACCTGCTGCTGCTGCTGTTGCTACTTTATGCTGCTGCTGTTGCTACCTGTTGCTGTTGCTGCTGTTGCTGCTACCTGCTGCTGCTGCTACTACCTGCTACTGCTACTACCTACTGCTGCTGTTGCTACTACCTACTGCTGCTCCCTCTGTCTCACTCTCACTCCCTATCTCGATCCCTCTCTTAGTCCCTCTTCCTTTCCTCCAATCTCACTCATTCACTCTCCTTATCTCACTCACTCAAACACACACCTATCCTCAACACTCACACACACTACACACAAACACACACACAACCACACCTATACACACTCACCCCCAAACACACCAATACACACATACTCACCTATATACATATAAATATATATATATATATATATATAAACTTGAAAACCCTAATACACACTCCCCAAGGCTAAACCAACCCGCGCACAAGCCCGAAACCTAGAAACCAAGTCGAAATGGCCATTTGGTCATTTCGACGAACACTTGGAGTGCGGCTTACAATACCACACGAAACGCATGCCAAACCTAATCGAAATCGACCCAAAATTTACCCACGTGTTCTAAACAACGTCTAGAACCTCACAAAATGCTAACTCTTTGATTCTAGGTCCGTGGCAAAATTCTACATGCACGTGGAACCCACGGAGAAGAAAACCCCTAATTTGCCCGAAATGCCCAAAACTCTGTGATACGATCTAGCGTGTCCGAATGGGGACACGAACCTACCCTCAAGACACCCAAGCACGTCTACCTAGGTCCGTCTAACCTAGGACAACCCCCAAAATGGGCCAATCTTGGATTTCACCCGAAATTGACACAAACCCTAGGTCAAAGTCTCCAAACCTATCCAAACAAGTTCTAACTTCCTCCCATGGGTAGCCCTAAGGTCTAGAAAGGTACTAAACTACTAATTACACTATATTAAAGTAATCACTAAGAGGAAAGTTAGGGTTTACCTCTTGGGAGTTAAAATCCCAAGGCCAAAGTCTCCAAAAACCCTAGAATTCACCACACCAAGCCTCCAAACCAAGCTTCTACACCAAATCTAGGCTCTACACACCTAGGTTGGAAAGAATGGAAGATTAGGGTTTGCATTAATAAGAGAAGTAAATAAAGGAAGAGAGGGAAGGTGAAAACACTTACTTGGAATTGGAGAGAAGTAAATGAAAGAAGTAAAAAAAAAGAATGGAGGGAGAAAAATGAAGTGGAAGGGAATGAAAAGGAAGGGGGGGGGCATATAGGAGAAATAGGGTTAGGGTTAGAAGCCTAACACAAAGACCACAATATCCTCAACTTAATTCTTCCAAACTAGGGTTTTAGGTTTAGGGTTTCTTAAACCAATCTGACTAATCCAAAACAACCAAGCTAGATAATTAAAGATAAAATAACTATTCTACATCAAGGGTTGAGTCTGACAATGGTCTGACAAGGTCCAATAGGGTCTGACACGGGTCCAAACTAGCCAAAACCCTAAAACAACCAATACAAATAAATACATCCAACTAATTAAATATAAATATAAATATTTATGATCAATACACAATTTACCAAATTAAAATAAAGAGAAAATCCTATTTTTTAGAATTGGGTAGTGACAAGCCTACCCTCCTTAAAATAATTTCGTCCTCGAAATTAAAAGACGAAACTAGGACAAGAATGCAAGGAAAAGAAAGAACCATACCTCAAGGCTCGAAAAGATAAGGGTATCGCTCGCGCATTTCATCCTCCCTCTCCCAGGTCGACTCACTTGGAGAGTGATGCCTCCACTCGACGCGAACCAAGGGAATAGTCTGATTCCTCAACACCTTCTCCCGCCAATCCAGAATCTCCACTAGCTACTCTGGATAGCTAAGAGTAGGGTCCACCATAATCTCTGAGTGATCCAATACGTGACTGGGATCCGCTACGTACCGTCTCAACTATGACATATGGAACACATCATGAACTCCCTCTAGCATAAGCGGCAAATCTATCCTATATGCCACAGGGCCAACCCTCTCAAGGATGCTGAAGGGTCCGACGAAACGTGGGCTAAGCTTTTTGTCTCCACCGAAGCGAATAGTGTCCCGCGTCGAAGAAATCCTCAGGAACACCAGATCACCAACCTAGCACAAAAAAGGTCTCAGCATTTAATCTAAAACAAGCAATCACAAGCAAACACAAGAAAAAAATTTGAATTCTAAGCTATACCTCAAACTCTAAAGGTCTCCGGTGGCTATCGGCCCAATGCCGCTGCCTGTCCTACGCCACCCGAAGTCTATCTCTAATGAGCTTGACCTTCTCCGCCGTATCCACGACCATCTCCGGGACAAGCAAAGCTCTCTCGCCTATATCATCCCATGATAACGGAGTGCGACACCTCCGTCCATACAATACCTTGAATGGTGACATCTCGATACTGGCTTGGTAGCTGTTGTTGTAAGCAAACTCTACCAAGTACAGGTGATCCTCCTATGAGCCTCTGAAATCCAGAACACAAGTGCAAGCATGTCCTCGAGGGTCTGAATGGTCCTCTCTGACTGACCGTCTGTCTGCGGGTGATATGCAGTACTAAACTTGAGCTGGGTACCCAAGCTAGCCTGCAGACTCCTCTAGAAATGCGAAGTAAAGAGACTATCCTGGTCTGATACTATGCTCACAGGAACTCCATACAGTCTGACTATTTGGCGCACATACATCTCTGCTAGTCTCTCCGTAGACGTACCCACTTTGAATGGTAGAAAGTGGGCCGTTTTGGCCAACCTGTCTACGATGACCCAAATTGCATCCTTTCCTCCTAGAGAACGGGGAAGCCCAGAAATAAAATCCATGGTCACATGCTCCCATTTCCACTCCAGAATGGGTAACGGATGGAGCCACCCTCCTGGCCTCTGCCTCTCTGCCTTCACCTGCTGGCACACTAAGCATCGGGATACGAAGCGTGCTACCCCCCCCCCGCTTCATCTCGTACCACCATACATGCTCTCTTAGATCTCTATACATCTTGTTGGCACCTGGATGCATAGAGTACTGGGATCGATGCACCTTCTGAAGAACCTCCACGCGCAATAACCCACTCGGCACACACAACCTGGTACCATGCTGCAATGAAGCATCATCAGCAATAGTGAAGTCATCTGATACTCTAATCTGAACCTGCGCCCTGATGCTCCTCAGGGACTCATCCTTAAACTGTGTAGCCCTGATTCGGTCTATCAACTCTGACTGAATCTGTAGTCCCCACATCTGTATCTCAACTCCAGGCACTATACCCTCAATACCCAAGCTCTCTAGATCTGCCAGAAGATAACGATCTGTAGTCAGGCATATAGCTACCGGATACCTGCTCAGTGCATTCGCAACTATGTTCGCCTTCCCTGGATGGTACTGCAATAATATGTCAAAGTTTTTCATCAACTCCAACTATCTCCTCTGCCTCATGTTCAGCTCTTTTTGGGTAAATACATACTTCAAGCTCTTGTGATCAGTGAAAATCTCCACACACTCTCCGTATAAATAGTGTTTTCATAACTTCAAAGCAAAAATGACCGCTGCCAACTCCAAATCGTGGGTAGGGTAGTTCTTCTCATGAGGATGTAATTGCCTAGAAGCATAGACAATCACCCACTCATTCTGCTGTAACACATAACCTAGACCCTTCCCCAATGCATCACTATAGATAGTGAATCCTCCAGACCCCGATGGCAACGTCAACACTGGAGCTGTCGTCAACCTCCTCTTCAGCTCATCAAAGGCGACATGGCACTCCTCTGACCAAACAAACTCTACATCCTTCCGGGTTAGCCTAGACAATGGCTCTGCAATCTGGGAAAAATCCTGAACAAATCTCCTGTAGTAACATGCCAGCCCCAGGAAACTCCTGACCTCTGCTACTGAACTCGGAGCACTCCATGACTCAACTGCCATGATCTTCCTCGGATCCACCGAGATCCCCTCTTCTATCACCACATGACGAAGGAATTCAACCTTGTCAAGGCAGAATTCGTACTTCGAAAGCTTTCCATAAAGCTTCTCCTTTCTGAGAGTATCCAACACTATCCTCAGATGCTCCTCATGCTCCTCTGGGGTCTTCGAATACACCAAGATGTCATCTATAAACACCACCACAAACCTGTCCAGATGTTGATGGAACACCTTGTTTATCAGATTCATGAACACTGCCAGGGCATTAGTCAACCCAAACGGCATCACCATAAACTCATACTATCCATACCTGGTCCGAAAAGCCTTCTTCGGAATATCCTCCCTCCTGACCTTCACCTGGTGGTAGCCTGTCCTCAGATCAATCCTGGAAAACACCCTCGCTCCGCTCAACTAGTCAAAGAGATCATCAATACGCGGCAGCAGATACTTGTTCTTGATTGTGAGGTTGTTCAGAGCCATGAAGTCGATATACATCTGTATCGACCCATCCTTCTTTGGCACAAAAAGTACCGGAGTACCCCACGGAGAAGAACTAGATATGATAAATCCCTTGTCCTGAAGCTCATCCACCTGCTTCTTCAACTCTACCAGCTCACTGTTGTTGACTCTATAGACGTGCTGGGATATCGGCTCCGCGCCTGGCACCAAGTCTATAGAGAACTCCATATCTCTGTCCGGAGGTAACCCTGGCAACTCCTCCGGAAAGACATCCATGAACTTCACTATCAATGGATGTGGCAACCTCTGCTCTACCACCAGGGCTCCGCAGAAGACTCCCTCGCTCTGCTCCGCTGCTCCTCTGGCAAACTCAAACTCTGGCTCTCCCGGCGGACTAAACAATTCTCTACCTCCACGACAATCTATAATAGCATGGTGCATACTCAACCAATCCATCCTGACTATAATATCGTAGCTCGGAAGTGGCATTACGAGTAGGCACACACTCAACTCCCAGCCTCCCAAGGTAACTCTCCGGTCTCTGCAGACATCACTGACTAGGATGATGCTACCCCCGGTCGTGATCTTGCAGAGTCTAGCTAAAGGTTCAGCAACAAGATGGTGTCTAACGACAAAAGATATAGACACAAAGCTATGGGAAGCACCAGAATCCAATAAAGCAAGTGCTGGAATGGAATCAAGAAGAACAGAACCTGAGATTATATCACCAACGGGCTCGGCCTCCTCAATGTCAGGGAAAAAGTTTGCCCCTGCTGTCCTCATCGGTGCTGGTGCTGGTGCTGGGCAAACCTCTGCTACTGAGTCTACAAAGGCTGTCCTCTCTGCTGTACTGCAGGTGTTCTGGCTGGTCCCCTCTGAGCGGCTCCTCCGCCCTGAGATGTACGAACGAGTGCTGAAGGGCAATCCCTCAACCGGAGATCTGCCGCACCACATAACAAGCATCTGCCCAGCCTCTTCCTGTAAATGTCCCATCCGTGCCCCAGCTTCCTACAGAAAGGGCAAGTGATGGGCTGCATCGAACCCTGCTGCTGTCTCTGCCTCTTTCTGCTGGGGCACCTGCTGGAAAGGCGTACGACCCTGACCCTGATGCTGCTGAGTCTGCTGGAAATGGGGCCTCTTTGAAAGGACCGCACTACTGCTTGCTCCGAAAGCATCTCTACTCCTCTTGGACTTCAACTCCAAGTCATCCTCAGCCCTCTAAGCATCACTCACAATCTGCTCGAAGGTCGCCTCGTGGTCACTCCTCGTCAAGGACTTGACCGCCATGACCAAACCCTTGCGGAACTTCCGTGCCTTCGCTGCCTCGCTCAAGCCCTCTACAAATCTGCCCAGATGGCAGAACTCTGCTGCATACTCGTCCACCAGCATGCTCCCTTGGATGAGTGCCTCAAACTGGCTCTCCAAGGCACTGAGAGCCACATTCGAAAAAAACTTCTCCTTGAAAAGCTTCTTGAAAGCCTCTCAAGTAAGTCCCGGTACCGCTATCCTCGTGTCAGTACGGTACCAAGTAAGGGCAAGATCGAATATCTGGCTGCCAGCTGCCTCTATCTTCATACTGTGTGGGATCAGTGCCAGCCTGAAGATCCCCTCGATATGCTCGATCCAGTTATCCGCGTACATGATCCCCTCTGTACCCCGGAACTCCTTGGGCCGCATCCTTTGGAAGTCAATGATGTTGCCCAGCCTAGGATGTTGTGCCTGCTCTGCCTGTGGCTGGATCTGAGCCACTCTGTCTACTGTCATCATGGCCACCTGGTGGGCATTCATAATGCCCAACCTTATCACGTCTACCTCTCGGTGCTGTGCGTCCATCATCTCCATGAAGAACGCGAACAACTGGGCAACGTCTACCAGTGCAGGAGGTGGTGGAGGAGGTACCACCAGAACAACAGGGGTAGCTCTCGGATCGACAGGTGCAGGAGAATCTCCGAGAGAAGCAGATGCTCCCTCAACCGTAGGAGTGGTGAGTAGAGCGGTAGCAGCTGCCTGAAGTCAAGCAGGACGATAAGTAGCAGACCTCTCGGTGGCAGCTGCTGGAACGGTGCGGTGAGACCGTGTCTTCGGAGGCATCCTGAACACAGATCAAAAGAAGTCAATATGGTACAAGATATGATATCATCAAGGAAGGACAGTAATATTTCAAAAGAAAATAATTTCAGAAAAATTAAAGATAGCAAAAGATCAGGAAGAATAGTTGTGATTGAGCACACTCTCTCTCGGCCTATATCCTATATCCTATCGCAGGTAGACCTAGAAACACGACCTGCATGGGCCACCACCAAAAATGTGTCACGGCCCGCACCCAGAAAATTAGCCATGAGTCTTGGGTACGTCCAGCCTATGCCGTAGAATCGGTGGTAGAACGCTGTCTAGGTCACAACTATCTATATCTCATAATAACCTGTCAAGATAACCTCTCCAAAAGGAGGACAATATTATAATATATATATACATAAACTCAATCACAATAACTAGGGGAAGAGTAAAAGCATGATAAGATATCAATAAAAGAACCAAAGAACCAAAGAGAGCAAGTACAATATACAAAATATACAGTCCAAGTCTAAGAGTTTACAACATCTCACAGTAGTAGCACAATAAATAATACAGTCATCCAAAACCAACTGGGAACAAACCCAGTAAAACCCACCTAGCTATACTAGGGCGCTAGCGGCGTCTCCTCAGCTGGGTCGGGCTCCTCCTCTATCTCAGGGTCGCAACAATAGTCGACCCTTGGCCCATAGTAAGTCGGGCAAAAGTCCTCAGGATCCTCTAAAAAATATATCCAGTCAGGATTGGAGCGAAGTACATAACTCTGAAAGCAACTCCAAATACATGGTAAGGTGTATATGACTAGCAACATAAAAGAATACAAGATGCACATGAAAGTAAATACATGGTAGAACTGATAAATTAACTGTAATAAAAAACTGGGGAACAATGCAAGTAGTAGAGAAGTAACTGCATGTGAGAAAATAGGAATACTAGCTAAGTGCCTTGAGCACAAGTTCGTTATGTGATCGGCTTGGGTTGCACATGATTTATTCTATGATAACTCTGTTATACGTGAGTTGCATAACCGACATACACATGAATACTGTTTGGATTTGATCACATAGCCAACTTCTACTTCCCCCCCACTAATACTCTTGGATCCAACCACGACATACTACGTACATGATAAATAACTCGCGCACATGAAAGCGAGATCACACAAAGCACATGAAGCACATGAGAATCAATACCCGAAGCACATGATGAAATACACGTGATAGAGTACCCGCTGAATATGGTAAGGGGGATAACTGTAACGCCCCGCAACCGCTCGGAGCGTTACGCTGAGTCGGACTGAATGAATCAAATGCTGGTTACATTTGAAAAGTTGGATTTTGGGAAGAAGGATTAATCGAGTTGGTTTAATGTGCAGATGGCTAGCGGGTTCGATGGAAATCAGGTGTTCGTTCAGAACAGTACTGAATAGTTGGATGGAAGCGATAATGCCGTCTTCCTTAGTCCGATCGGTCGGATGATTTGGAAAGCACGGCCTGCTCGCACGGTCATACCAGTTGAGTAGATCGCGCTTGCATCGGACCACGGGTTCAAGGGATTGGCCGTATCGGCAGGACAGGATGCCTAACGGGATCAATCATTGTGAGTGGGCTCTTTCCCTTCTCCTCTACTCCTTCATGCCTAATAATATGGAAAACACGTAAAAGGCTTGAACACTTAGGCTGAAACATTGGGAATCACTACACTGAGGCATGCATAGAGTATACGTCGTTGGCTTGATAGGATTGTGGCTTGAAATGATTTACGCGTTGGCTAGTTGGAACTAGAGTTGGATAATACATTTGAGGCAGTCGGTTGGATACATTGGGATTATGCTTGGACGGTTGGAATTATACAAGTTGGAATGATACATTAAGGCAAGTGGGAATATCGGGAATTCGGGCGAGCGAGCGTGCATCCATGCACGAGTATCACTTGGTCGCTTTGTCTTGCAAAGCGAGCAGTTGTGGTTCGAAACCGAACAACTGCATCGGCGAGGGCGTTATACCACGGTTGGGGCATTTTGCCATGGGTTTGTCCCGAGTTGGGGTGTTGCATCCAATATGAAATATTGAGTTGAGCAAAGGCATTTGCCTATGGAAACAGTTGATATTTTGGTGCCTTGGGCTATATATATTGAGGTCGAGATTTGGATTCTTTGGTTGGGTATGTTGGAAGAATGGTTATGGATGTTTTGGTTGGATATTCGGTTATGGGTGCTTCAGTTGGATATTCGGTTGAACGAGTCTAGGATCGCTTGGTGGGGCGAGAATGTTCGATCCTCTCGTCATACCTACTTTCTGCATGTCACGGACAACCTGTGTACACAGGGTTTGACATTTCCTCGAAACGGCTTCCCGGGGCACTGGGACCGTATCGATCCGGAGGGAAATATTGATTCGTGCTAGTCACGATGCATTGCGGGACCTCCAGCGGGGCTTGCATCCCGGGCTGATAGGGCGCACCGTTAATGCTTGGAATATGTCCTTTATGGCTTTGCCAGTGACTTCATATAGATAAGGTATTGGCTTGCTTTTCTTTCATTGGTTTGGCTTTCGTGTAGGCGCGGCCACCTTGCCTCGGCAAGAGTGTGCACTCAAGATTTGGGATATAAACTTTGGTTGAGGATGGATATTGAGGCGAGACTGATGGTTCGTTATGTTATCGTTCAAACGATGGCATTGAGTAGGACGGGTTGCATGCTAGTTTACTTCGGGTTGGATATATATATAAATGCTTGTCGATTGGTTTGAGTTGAATGCTTGCATGCTTAAACTGCTTTACAGCTTTCCTTAACATGTCATTCATATGCCATGAAAAGAATCTAGGATTCAACTAGACAGATCACCATATAACTGTTTGCATTCACTATTTTACTTAGTGTCGGCTTAGACGAGTGGGTTATCCCGCTCACCAGTACGGTTGTGTACTGACCCACGTTTGTGGGCAATATTTCAGGTACACAGGCGTAGTGGCGCTGCTTGGATATACGGGACAAGATGTATGAACTGTAAGTACCTTTGTGGGCTAGAGAAAAGAGCAAGAGCATTTCATCGTCTTCCTGGCATCGCCTTTGTGGCATTGCCTCGGGGCATTTTATTTGGACCCTATCGTGAGCTTCGCTGCGTATTACTCTGATGTGTGCTTGGTACACAATACTTGACTTCCGCTGCAACTTGGTTGATTCAATGATAACATTTGGTGTTTGACAACATCGCCTTGTACGAGCGCAACTCCAGGCTCGTACGGCATCACGTCCCGATGAGAATGATTGTCCCGCGGGAGAGCTGCAACGTGGTGATTCACGTTCAGCGGGGACTATTGAGCTTGCGGGAGATTGGGGCGTGATAAATTGGTATCAGAGCGCCCGGTTCATTTCTTCGGACTTGGTCCTTCGCTTCATCACAAACTCTAAATAGCTTCCGCGTGTCGTCTAGCTCTTGACTCTACTCGGTGCCGCATGGGATGTTTCATGCAATAAGTCTATATATTGCTGGTTGTGGCTGCATTTTATTCTTAGTTGTGTTGCCTTGGTTGGTTTTCGTAGGATCGCTTAGCCTCGTTGGGCGTTGTTGCATTCGTGCAGCAGTTGGTTGGCGTTGTTGCATTCGTGCAACAGTTGTAGGCTTTCGTTGGGTTGGCTTGGCTTGTCGTTTGGAGAGATTCTGATTGCCTCAATGGATCAGTTGGTTGGCTAACAAGATTTGGTAAGGTGGCATGTTTTGAGTAGAAACATTCGATGAGAATGAATCCTTGCACGAGTTGCTCGTCTAGCGATTGTGTTGGATAGAAGTTGGAATGTTGGCTGTGGCACATCGGTTAGGCAGGTTTGAGTTTGGCTCGAGAATATCAGAATAGTTGGCACGAGTTGCTCGTATAACAAATGTGTGGAACCATTGGGAATTGGGTTGGACTACTTGGAATACAATCGTTCAGACGATTGCTTGTGTTGCAAAAGTATCAGACGGTTTGAGAATAGTTGGAAGCATCGAGAATGAAACATAGCACGAGTCGCATCGCAAGATTTATGGGAATAGTTGGATAATTCAAGCATTGCCTGAGTTTTGTGTCAAACTCGAGTTGGGAAAGGCAGGATCATGCATGAGGGATGGTTCGAACGAATTCTTGGACCGGTGCAAGAAATCGTAGTGTGAGTAGCGACTTGATTCGGAGTGGTATATGGGATACCACATAGTGCAAGGCATTGAAAGTATTTTTGGTTGGACATCAATGGGAATTGCCTGAACGGACTCGGATAACAAATACAAGTCGGTTGGCGCAAATCGACTGAGTTGGAAAGAATGAAAATGGAGCAAGTGAATATTGAGTTGTGATTCGACAGAATCACCTCGGAATAGTCGGTTTGGGATAGGCGCTGGTTGACGCAGAGTAAGCACGAGGGCAACTATATTTCCAAGTGGTATATAGTGCAATGAAATTTGACTCGGGTATCCTTAGATATATTAGACTCGAGAACTCAAGAACGGAATCGTGCAAATGGAAGCATCGTTAGGCTTAAGAGGTGGGACAGAATCGGAACGAGCATTTTGGGTTACGCTTGAGCAAAGTGATGGGATTATCGGAATGATATCGAGCACGGACTACGATTTTGGGAAATATATTTGAGCTGTTGGTTGAGTAATGAAACACGATTTGATTTCAAGGAACAATAAGATGGATTCACACAAACTCGAAAGATTTTGGATATTGTTGCTCGAGAAGTCGACTCAGGTTTAGCTGAAATAGAATTTTGGGCAAGATGGTGCAACAATGGTAGACGGATTCTCTGTAAGACGTGGACGGATCGTGGCAACAACGGAAGGCAAAAGATTGTGGCAGACAGACTTTAAAGATAGCTAAATGTGGGGGCAACGTCGGAACAAATCACTGTGCTGCTCGAGTAAGTTGGACGTGCATTATGGAACGCAGCAAATGGATAAGAATTGGAGCAAGTCCTTGGTTTTGAAAATCATTGCAATTTGTAGTGCGAGAATCGAACATACAACTCGGAAATTTGATGGATTCAGGGCAGAACGACGGATTGATGGAAGACGGTTTCAACGAGCGCGGTGCTCGGATTCGGAAGTTCGCTCGGATGGAATGGTTGGATTTTGATTCGGATTTACAGATGAGATATAGCATGGTTTATAGTAACTGTCCATTGTGATGATTACAATTATCGAGCGTAGCTTCGGGACAGCTGACCCTAGCGACTTGTCCGCTGAATCGGAGATGAATATGATAAAACCCATAGAACGACCCTTGAGGCGGCGTATTTGGGAATGCGTCGAGGGAAGATGTGAGCAATGATATTTGTCTTATTGACTGAGTGTTGGATTTGAGAGACCCTTGGGATAGTCTTCAGCTGAAGATGCAGCCGGAAGATCGAAGCGATGGTGGAAGTAGCCTAGTCAACGGATGAGATTCAGAGTCGCATATTTTTATCGATGGCATCGCCTCTGACTCATCGTACCCTGGAAGGGAATAGCATTCATATGAATTGACGACTGTGAAACTAGCTCGTGAAGTTAAAGCAGTGGCTCGTTCAGATCAAATCCTTGCGAATATTGGAAGGGACAGATTTGCCTCAGATTTACAAGATGCCTCGAAATTTAGTCTGGGAAGCGTGCTCGTTCAGAAGGCAAAGGTGATATCCTATGCTTCGAGGCAGTGGAAGCAGCGCGAAGGACTATTCCATCCGCAACCTAAGAATTGTGGCGAGTGTGTCCACGTCGAAATCGTGGCAACACTATCCCTTTGGCGTGGCGGCGAGATCTTCGTGGATCACACGAACCTCGATATAGATATTCACCCAGCGAGGTATTGAGATGGCAGGAAATGTGTTGGACTGAACTGATCTAAGCAAAGTTTGATATTTGGGTAAGTCGCCTAGTTGGGGTAGTATCAGTTGAGTTGATCGTTCGGTACACGAGATAATATTTGGAGATGTTGCTAGTACGGATTTCAGAAATAGTGGGATGGATTGAGTTGGAACACGAACTGATTGAGTCGGTGGAAAATCTTCATATTTGAGAATAGTGCTCAATCGAAAATGTTGGAATGGAAATCGGGATTGATTCAATTGGGAGCCAAGCAAATGGATGCCTCGGACATAAAGATACCCTTGTAACTTGTTCAAATTTGCTATCGCAAAGTTCGGCTGAAATGCATGTATTTTAGGGATGCCTTAAATATGTGTATGATCCAAAACTAAGCGATACGAAGAATTCGTATTGAGCTACAAGGAGGATGTAGGAATTCGAGAATTTGAACGAGCATTCAGCAGATGAGATGCTGAGTCAGAAATTGTGAATATGAGAGTTGCATAGAGCAGATCTATGGAATTGGATTGTGGCATACTAGTAAGGAATGAGTAACAGCACGGTTCGTGGACGAACCTGATTCTAAGTGGTATATTATGTAACGCCCCGCAACCGCTCGGAGCGTTACGCTGAGTCGGACTGAATGAATCAAATGCTGGTTACATTTGAAAAGTTGGATTTTGGGAAGAAGGATTAATCGAGTTGGTTTAATGTGCAGATGGCTAGCGGGTTCGATGGAAATCAGGTGTTCGTTCAGAACAGTACTGAATAGCTGGATGGAAGCGATAATGCCGTCTTCCTTAGTCCGATCGGTCGGATGATTTGGAAAGCACGGTCTGCTCGCACGGTCATACCAGTTGAGTAGATCGCGCTTGCATCGGACCACGGGTTCAAGGGATTGGCCGTATCGGCAGGACAGGATGCCTAACGGGATCAATCATTGTGAGTGGGCTCTTTCCCTTCTCCTCTACTCCTTCATGCCTAATAATATGGAAAACACGTAAAAGGCTTGAACACTTAGGCTGAAACATTGGGAATCACTACACTGAGGCGTGCATAGAGTGTACGTCGTTGGCTTAATAGGATTGTGGCTTGAAATGATTTACGCGTTGGCTAGTTGGAACTAGAGTTGGATAATACATTTGAGGCAGTCAGTTGGATACATTGGGATTATGCTTGGACGGTTGGAATTATACAAGTTGGAATGATACATTAAGGCAAGTGGGAATATCGGGAATTCGGGCGAGCGAGCGTGCATCCATGCACGAGTATCACTTGGTCGCTTTGTCTTGCAAAGCGAGCAGTTGCGGTTCGAAACCGAACAACTGCATCGGCGAGGGCGTTATACCACGGTTGGGGCATTTTGCCATGGGTTTGTCCCGAGTTGGGGTGTTGCATCCAATATGAAATATTGAGTTGAGCAAAGGCATTTGCCTATGGAAACACTTGATATTTTGGTGCCTTGGGCTATATATATTGAGGTCGAGATTTAGATTCTTTGGTTGGGTATGTTGGAAGAATGGTTATGGATGTTTTGGTTGGATATTCGGTTATGGGTGCTTCGATTGGATATTCGGTTGAACGAGTCTAGGATCGCTTGGTGGGGCGAGAATGTTCGATCCTCTCGTCATACCTACTTTCTGCATGTCACGGACAACCTGTGTACACAGGGTTTGACATTTCCTCGAAACGGCTTCCCGGGGCACTGGGACCGTATCGATCCGGAGGGAAATATTGATTCGTGCTAGTCACGATGCATTGCGGGACCTCCAGCGGGGCTTGCATCCCGGGCTGATAGGGCGCACCATTAATGCTTGGAATATGTCCTTTATGGCTTTGCCAGTGACTTCATATAGATAAGGTGTTGGCTTGCTTTTCTTTCATTGGTTTGGCTTTCGTGTAGGCGCGGCCACCTTGCCTCGGCAAGAGTGTGCACTCGAGATTTGGGATATAAACTTTGGTTGAGGATGGATATTGAGGCGAGACTGATGGTTTGTTATGTTATCGTGCAAACGATGGCATTGAGTAGGACGGGTTGCATGCTAGTTTACTTCGGGTTGGATATATATATAAATGCTTGTCGATTGGTTTGAGTTGAATGCTTGCATGCTTAAACTGCTTTACAGCTTTCCTTAACATGTCATTCATATGCCATGAAAAGAATCTAGGATTCAACTAGACAGATCACCATATAACTGTTTGCATTCACTATTTTACTTAGTGTCGGCTTAGACGAGTGGGTTACCCCGCTCACCAGTACGGTTGTGTACTGACCCACGTTTGTGGACAATATTTCAGGTACACAGGCGTAGTGGCGCTGCTTGGATATACGGGACAAGATGTATGAACTGTAAGTACCTTTGTGGGCTAGAGAAAAGAGCAAGAGCATTTCATCGTCTTCGTGGCATCGCCTTTGTGGCATTGCCTCGGGGCATTTTATTTGGACCCTATCGTGAGCTTCGCTGCGTATTACTCTGATGTGTGCTTGGTACACAATACTTGACTTCCGCTGCAACTTGGTTGATTCAATGATAACATTTGGTGTTTGACAACATCGCCTTGTACGAGCGCAACTCCAGGCTCGTACGGCATCACGTCCCAATGAGAATGATTGTCCCACGGGAGAGCTGCAACGTGGTAATTCACGTTCAGCGGGGACTATTGAGCTTGCGGGAGATTGGGGCGTGACAATAACATCTCATGACAGGATCTAACTAGTACCAGCTCGTGAAACAATATGTCAGAATCAAGTATTACCAGTTTTAGAATAGGTGATATATATGCTATCATGAAATGGAAACAATCAGAGGTAGGTACTCGCCTGACGTCCTGAGCAACTGGTGAGGATCGAGATTCGGACTGGCATCACAAAGACCTATTACGAAAAGCAAGGTTAAACGGGGTTCTAAAGAGTTAAACATATATATAATAACTAAAAATAAGCATCTAGGGTTGTTCTAGGTCAAACGGGTCAAACCGGTGAAATCTGGGTCAAAAGTCAACTCGGGGTCCAAAAAGTCAACTCTAGGCTGAAACTAGGTCAAAGGTTGACTTTGGTGGTCAACCGGGACAATTACAGTCAAGTCTAGGTCAAACTAGGGTGCACCTAAAATTCTAGGTCAAAACTACCTCATTAAGCTAGTAAACCCTCAAACTTGCTTCTTTGAGATACCGGGATACCCTCGGTATCCGATATATCAACCTACGCTATACACCCCGCCTATACTCTCTAATATATACCCTAACATGTATATATATATATATATATATATATATATATATATATATATATATATATATATATATAACCAACTCTAACCCCATTCCTAGGCAAAAGCCCAATACCTCGCCCCGATACCCATTACCTCAATACCTTGATATCTCAAGATATTGAGATACCTTACCTTACCCTTCTCATCTTACTAAACATACATCTAACTATACCTATATATATCTCTAACTATCTATCTATATAAATATATATATATATATATTTAATCTGCTGCTGCTGCTACTTGCTGCTGCTGCTACTACTACCTGCTGCTGCTACTGCTACTACTACTACCTGCTGCTGCTGCTACTACATGTTGCTGCTGCTACTGCTACTACTTATTGCTGCTCCCTCTATCTCAATCTCACTCCCTATCTCGATCCCTCTCTCAGTCCCTCTTTCTTTCCTCCAATCTCACTCACTCACTCTCCTTATCTTACTCACTCAGACACACACCTATCCTCAACACTCACACACACTACACACAAACACACACACAACCACACCTATAAACACTCAAACACACTCACCCCCAAACACACCAATACACACATACTCACCCATATACATATAAATACATATATATATATACAAATATAAACTCGAAAACCCTAATACATACTCCCCAAGGATAAACCAACACGCGCACAAGTCCTAAACCTAGAAACCAAGTTGAAATGGCCATTTGGTCATTTCGACGAACACTTGGAGTGCGGCTTGCGATACCTCGCAAAACGCACACCAAACCTAATTGAAATCGACCCAAAATTTACCTACGTGTTCTAAACAATGTCTAGAACCTCACAAAAATCTTAACTCTCCAATTTTAGGTCCGTGGCAAAATTCTATATGCACGTGGAACCCACGGAGAAGGAAAACCCCCAAACTATCTGAAACGCCCAAAACTCCATGATACGACCTTGCGTGTCCGAACGGGGACACAAACCTACCCTCAATACATCCAAGAACGTCTACCTAGGTCCGTCTAACCTAGGCCAACCCCCCAAATGGGCCAATCTCTGATTTTACCCAAAATTGACTCAAAACCTAGGTCAAAGTCTCCAAACCTATCCAAACAAGTTCTAACTTTCTCCCATGGGTAGCCCTAAGGTCTAGAAAGATTCTAAACTACTAATTATACTATATTAAAGTAATCACTAAGAGGAAAGTTAGGGTTTACCTCTTGGGAGTTAAAATCTCAAGGCCAAAGTCTCCAAAAACCCTAGAATTCTGCACACCAAGCCTCCAAGCCTCCAAACCAAGCATCTACACCAAATCTAGGCTCTACACACCTAGGTTAGAAAGAATAAAAGATTAGGGTTTGCATTAATAAGAGAAATAAATGAAGGAAGAGAGGGAAGGTGAAAACACTTACTTGGAATTGGAGAGAAGTAAATGTAAGAAGTAAAAAAAGAGAATAGAGGGAGGAAAATGAAGTGGAAGGGAATGAAAAGGAAGGGGGGCATATAGGAGAAATAGGGTTAGGGTTAGAAGCCTAACACAAAGACCATAATACCCTCAACTTAAGTCTTCCAAACTAGGGTTTTAGGTTTAGGGTTTCTTAAACCAATCTAACTAATCCAAAACAACTCAACTAGATAATTAAAGATAAAATAACTATTCTACACCAAGGGTTGAGTCTGACAAGGTCTAATAGGATCTGACACTGGTCCAAATTAGCCAAAATCCTAAAACAACCAATGAAAATAAATACATCCAACTAATTAAATATAAATATAAATATTTATGATTAATAAACAATTTACCAAATAAAAATAAAAAAATCCTATTTTTTAGAATTGGGTAGTGACACCGTTAGTTAGCGTCCGGGTCATATCCGGGTGCAGATGTTCATTGGTAACGTCTAGTATCGATTGATAGATGTTCACGATACCTTGATGTACCTACTTGGTTATATCGGAACCCTAGGACACATTCAGACACCGTCATCGTGCCAGACTTCCTATATCCTAATAGTGTCAGCATGACCAAAATCTTTGATGACTTTAGGGCCGTGATTATTGATAGTTACTTCAGTATGACGAGACAGTTAGATAGAGGTTCAGGTTCAGCGAGCACTCATTGACCGTATTGGGAGGGGAAGACAGTTACTAGACGTTTGGGCTACTTTGCATGCGCTATATATTTATATTCCCATTTATGTAAAGATCCTATATCCGGAGTCGTAGTATCACCCGTGTGACTCTGTGCTCGGAGCTACGGTACGCCCCGTGTGTCTCTGTGCCTCGGAGCTATAGTTTTATATTTAGAAAGCCCACGCATCGAACATTGTCTTCAAAAGTTGCGTCTTACTTAAGTGGTTATACTAGATTACACCGGCGTATCACATGTTCCTTTCTGTTTTACTAGGGAATATTATTTTGTACCTTGTTACATCCCTCTGAGGACCTGGTTCCCTGCCAGATTATAGGGTCGATGGCTGACGGAAGGCTGGAGCTGCTGATGGGTATTATACCGACATATAGGTATTGTTACTCGTTATTTGTATTCACTTCTTCATTGTTCAAATATTATGATCTTTGCTTATTTTCTGCTAGTATAGCCAGTATTTGTAGACTGATATTATTTTTTTCGAGTATATTCTGACGAGTGTAGTGTGGGGTGCATACCATGATACATGATATCTTTTCCTTATTACATATCCTTGTGGTTTCAGACATAGACATGTAGACCGTGTTATCTAGATAGTAACCCTCATTTACAACTTATACGTATTCAGAGTCAGACTGGAGTCCCCTTGGTACGTAGCTGGCCATTGCCACGTGGCCTAGTCCTTTATATTTTGGGACTGGGGCGTGACATAGTTTTTGTGGTGGCCCATACAGATATCAGAGCATATCGTTTCGGTTACATTACTGTACCAAACGAGCCTGCAATTTAGGATTTATGTTGAGTAGGATCTCAATCCATAATCGATTTTTAAAACTCCTTTTGTATTTGATTATCGCCCTTGGACTTCCCAATTGTATTCGTTCCTTTTTCATCAATATCGTTATCATTGTTTCTCATCTCCTTTTATTTCGGAAAGACGAATGCTTGTGCTTGATGGTTCCCTCCAGAAGAAGATCGTAGTCCAGACGACATAAGGCATGATTAATGTAATATTTTTTGAGAAGATTGTTACCCTTAGTAGGGTAGGTTGATATATTCTTTTTAGATTCTAGAACTAGTATAGATTGTTAGCAAGAGAATTGGATCTAGTATTATGTTCCTAGAACTAATAAAACCCTACCCTTACTTGAGATAGTAGTAATTTGGGAAGTACTGGAAGCTAGAAAGATTGTTGATCCTAACCCTCTAGAATAATTTATATAAATGCATAGCTATATGCTAGAAAATTAGTTGTAGCCCATGATAGCGATACAAGGAACGATATTATGAACTGGAGAAGATAAAATTTTAGGATCTCACCTGGAAGATGATTATCTGATACCAAAAAATTCTAGCATTTGCTTGGGTGATACCATTATTACACTATGGTGACTAGGAGTAATAAATAACGGAAAGAAAAAATTAAGGAATACAATTTTAGGGATAAATTTTGAGGAGAAGAATATTTATACATTAGGGAAGAAAATATTTTTTTTTAAGGAGGATTAGTATTGGTAAATAGAACGAGAGAATTTATATTAAGGTTAACTCCAGACTATGACATCGTCCTAGGCATAGATTGGTTGAGCCAATACCACACGATGCTAGATTGCCGACGTGGTTGCGTTATATTTAGACCACCAGATCATCCTGAGTTTGAGTTTCTTCGAAGAGCCCGAGAGCATGGTGTCCAACCTACCTTAGCGGCACACATTATAGAAGGTGAACCAGTGTACCCTTGCTTTATATCAGAGTTTAAGGATGTATTTCCAAAGGATCTTTCAGGCCTGCCACCTGACAGAGAGATAGAGTTTACTATATAGTTGACTCCCGGAGTCGAGCCAGTTACTTCCCCCGTCTGCAAACTAGCACCGAAGGAGTTGGTTGAGTTGAAGGTCCAAGTAGATGATCTTTTAGACAAGGGTTTCATTCGGGCTAGTATTTCTCCATAGCGAGCACCCATCTTATTTGTGCCGAAGAAAGATTGGACGGTACATTTGTGTAAGGATTACATGGCGCTAAATGTTGTATCGATAAAGAAAAAGTACCCTTTTCCATGTATTAATGACTTATTTGATCAGCTGAGCGGTGAATGTGTATTCTCGAAGATCGATCTCAGATCCGACTATCATCAAATCAAGGTGAGGAAGGAGGACATTCCGAAGACAGCTTTTTGGACGAATTACGGGCACTATGAGTTTTTAGTCACGCCGTTTTGTTTAACCAACGCGCTAACAGTATTTTGATCCTGATGAACAAGGTTTCCACAAGTACTTGGATAAGTTCGTGGAGGTATTTATCGATGACATCTTGGTATATTCCAAAAGCCAGGAGGATCACGAGGAGCATCTCAGGATCGTGTTGAAGACGCTGAGGCAGAAGAGGCTATATGTCAAGCTTAGCAAATGCGAGTTCTGCTTGGATAGGGTACCATTCCTGGGTCGCATAATTACTAGAGATGGACTATCAGTTGACCCGGAGAAGATCGCTGCAGTAGAGACGTGGCCTACCCCTACATCAGTTACGGAGGTTAGGAGTTTTCTTGGACTTGCCAGATATTATCGAAGGCTCGTATAAAAAATTTCGAGGATCGCTGCGCCTGTAACGCGTAAAGGTGAGGAGTTTATCTGGACTGAGGAGTGTCAGACAGCTTTCAATGAGCTGAAGAAGCGTCTGACGTCAGCACCGATTTTGATACTTCCTTCTGGATTTGGAGGATTTATGGTGTATAGTGATGCGTCTGGGAGCGGATAAGGATGTGTACTGATGCAGCATGGCAAGGTGATAGCTTACGCATCGAGACATCTGAGGGTTCATGAGAAGAACTATCCGACGCATGATCTAGAGCTAGTTGCAGTGATAATTGCACTAAAGCTATGGCGACACTACCTTTATGGAGAGCGGGTTGAGATTTACACAGATCACAAAAGTCTGAAGTATGTCTACACTCAGAAGGAGCTCAACATGAGACAAAGACATTGGCTAGAGTTGATGACAAACTATGATATTGAGTTACAGTACCACCTTGGCAAGGCGAATATTGTAGCAGATGCCTTAAGCAGGAAGCCCATGGTATCCTTTTTGATGACTCATCGATAATTGTTAGAGGATCTTCAGGAGCTCAGGATAGAGATTGTAATGCCAGGCATGGATGGACAGATAGAAAGTCTAGAAGTTCAGTCTACATTGGTTGAGAGGATCAAGACAGCCCTGCCTACCGATGCGAGAATTCAACGACTGCGAGAGAGGACAGAGGCCGACATGCAGACGGGACTCCAGATTCACGAAGATGGAACGTTGAGGTATGGAGATCGCCTATACGTTCCGAGTGGCGAGCTACGCCAGGAGTCGATGACCTAGGCCCATAGTCTCAAAATAACAATACGTGCCATGGAAGTGTACTAATCTAATACAATTCACAAGAAAGTCTAACCATCCACAACTGGGGGTACTACAATAAGTAGCTCTATGGGCATAGGCTCAACTAGCTCAACCTCCTGCGGTCTGTAGTGCGTAGGACACTAGTCCTCTAATGAATCATCTGAAAAATATATTCAATCAGGATGGAGCAAAGTACACCTCTAAGAATTGTTCCAATAATTGACAAAAACTATGCAATAACAATAGTAATAAAAATAAATAATGGGAAGTAACTAAAATAGTAAACACCACGGAAGAAAATATCATGACAAGATAAAGAAATAACTGAGAACCATATGTAAGGAACATCAATGCAATAAACTGGAAATAAAGAAATAATAACTTGTGCCTTAAAATATTAGCAAAATATATGATCGGCTTGGGTCTAACACGGGCTATATAAATAAAAGGGAGCTAACGTGACCATATGTGAGTTGCATGATCTGCTAGCTATCACGGGCTACACTATATCATGGCTATAAAGTTTTAGAAGCATAAAATATGCTGGGGAATTGTCCGCGTATTTTACAGTAAAAACCTCCAACATACATGAAGTCCCTCCCTGCGTAAAACAGAGCTTCAAGGTTTTTTGGCGTAAAAAAGGGCTTCAGAGCTGTCTGCATAAAACAGAGCTTCAAGGTTGTTTGGAGTAAAATAGGGCTTCAGAGCTGTCTGGGTAAAATAGAGCTTCAAGGTTGTTTGGCGTAAAATAGGGCTTCAAAGCTGTCTGCGTAAAACAGAGCTTCAAGGTTGTTTGGCATAAATTAGGGCTTTAGAGCTGTCTGTGTAAAAGAGAGCTTCAAGGTTGTTTGGCATAAAATAGGGCTTCAAAGCTGTCCGCGTAAAGCAGATCTTCAAGGCTGTTCTGCGTAAAAGGTTTCTATACCTTCCTGCGTAAAGTTTAAAATACGTTATTTTTAATGTAGCGTAAAGTTGTACGAGGAACTCTTTGTATTCCTCGGATGAATTTGTCAGTCAAATCAGTGAACCTGATATTTGACAAAAGTACTGCACAATGATCGAGAGAACGGCTGTGATGATGATTTTGCACAAAGACCCAGGTTGTCATTTTGTGATATATTTTTGATACAAGTCATTTTTACGCATTCAAAGGAAGAAAAATGGAGTCTTCTTAATACGGTGCCTATTCTACATTGACAGAAATGAGTTTTTACGCTCAAGACAAGACAAAATCAGACGCCACGTTAAAAGATGTTTCTTGTACAGAGCTCGAGACATATCTCTGCATTTAATGTACGAGATTGAGGCATATCTCTGCATTTAATGCAGGAGATTTTGTTCTATTTTTAAAATTTGTCATGACTGGGAAAGCTAAGACTGTGACTAATACGCTCACATCACCATCCTTGCATTTTACGCCAACCAGGCTATTTTCAACTATAGGAGTACGTCGTATGCTATCTCCTCGAAATATGCCAACTCGACTATATTTGCAAAGGTACGTTGATAAGGCTACTTAGCCCAGAATACGCTCAAGACCTCAGTCGTGAAGGATAATTGGCTATTTTATGCTGGTTATCTATATTCATGAATCATCAAGTTTTACGCAGGGGCAGTTACCTACGTGGCTTGCATGCCATGATCTTCGAGAAGCAGTTATACACGTTACCTTATAAAGGGATACGTGTCATATGCAGATTCAGAAGATTATTTGAACGTGGGTAGCAGTTATCATAACCGCAGCGTAAAGGAGGCAATCTTCTTCACAGTTTGGTCTTTTACGCCAACAAGACAGTCATTTGGATTTTACGCCAACCAGGCAGTTATTTGATTGATCTCTATAAATAGAAACCCCTGGTCACAGGATAAAGGGGGGAATTAGTTTTGGCTGACAACTTTGGCAACAAGAATTCGATCCTACTTGCAACTTTGCTTTGGCCGACTTTTGCCTTCAGTTCAGAGATAGTCTGAAGCTTCTTCTACAGCACTTCTTCATCATCGTATAGTCCAAGGAACAAAGTGATCGACTGCAGATCAGACTTCCATAGCAATACTTCCCAGAATCATTTTATTGTACTTAATATCCTCGTATAGGATTATTTGTACTTTTCTATTTTCTCGTTTGTAAGCAAAAGTTTCGTATAAACTTTGTTTATCCAAACAAAATGGCGACTCTTCTGGGGAAGCTAAGACTGTGACTAATACGCTCACATCACCATCCTTGCATTTTACGCCAACTAGGCTATTTTCAACTATAGGAGTACGCCGTATGCTATCTCCTCGAAATATGCCAACTCGGCTATATTTGCAATGGTACATTGATAAGGCTACTTAGCCCAGAATAGGCTCAAGACCTCAGTCGTAAAGGATAATTGGCTATTTTACGCTGGTTATCTATTATTAATGAATCATCAAGTTTTAACGCAGAGGCAGTTACCTACGTGGATTGCATGCCATGATCTTCGAAAAGCAGTTATACGCGTTACCTTATAAAGAGATACGTGTTATACGCAGATTCAGAAGATTATTGGAACGTGGGTAGCAGTTGTCATAACCACAGCGTAAAGGAGGCAATCTTCTTCACAGTTTGGCCTTTTACGCCAACAAGAGAGTCATTTGGCTTTTACGCCAACCAGGCAGTTATTTGATTGATCTCTATAAATAAGGACCCCTGGTCATAGGGTAAAGGGGGGAATTGGTTTTAGCTGACAACTTTGGCAACAAGAATTCGATCCTACTTGCAAATTTCCTTTGGCCGGCTTTTGCCTTCAGTTCAGAGAAAGTTTGAAGCTTCTTCTACAACACTTCTTCATCATCGTGTAGTCCAAGGAACAAAGTGATCGACTGCAGATCAGACTTCCATAGCAATACTTTCCCAGAATTATTTTATTGTACTTAATATCCTCGTATAGGATTATTTGTACTTTTCTCTTTTCTCGTTTGTAAGCAAAAGTTTCGTATATACCTTTGTTTATCCAAACAAAATGGCAACTCTGTTGGGAACGACTTTCTCCTCTGACAAGAAAGCAATTGCTCAATATGATGTTGTATCCATCGACGAAGAAGACTTTGGTCGTCCAGTTCGACCAATCTGACTATGAAGACATGCTTCATGCAGGGGGTAGTTCTCATTCCTCCTCTGTCCATAACAACATAAAGTTGCATAAAGTTTGGATGCCTAAGACGTCCTCTACCCTTCCTGCAAGTTTTTATTCACTGATCAACAAAGTTGTGACAACACAGCCAACACGCCCTGTGCGTAAAACATTGTCTCCCGTCTGTGACGTGGTAGACAAAACTTCTGGCAATGCCTCAGTGCCAATCCAGAAGTCTCAAACACGCCCAGCGCGTAAACCTTCATCTCCCGTCTGTGACATGGTAGACAAAACTTCTGGCAAGGCCTCAGTGCCAATTCGGAAATTTCAAACACGCCCTACGCGTAAAATTACATCTTCCGTCTATGATGAGGCAGATGTACCCTTTGATCACATCAAAGGAAAACAAGTGACGAATCCTTCAACCTCTAAGCTTTTACACCCACAAGAGAAGAAAGTTCCCACTTTACAGATTACGCGTGACGCTGAAAACCGTTTGAGGACTTTCCCTGTTTTACGCGAACCTATGCAAAAATCCAAATTACGCCAGGATAGGTCTATCCGCGTAAAGAAGACTCGTTTCACGGTAAGATACGCTCCTCAGACAGATGATGGATCATATGATACTCATATGGGTGGACTGTTGTATTTCTATGGCAGAGAAAGGGTTATGGTTCCTAATCTACACATTCCTACTAATGTAAAAAGGCAGAATGAGCCTTCTTCTTCTTCTGGTAATCTCCCAGATTATCGTGATTTCTTGATCCAGAAATGCAAAGACAGGGGATCTCCTAATATGTCTATCATACCCCCTAGAGAACATTGTTGTAATAGTCATAAGGTTGTAATTAACTGTTGTTGTTCTAAAGCAAAACGGTCAGTGTTCGACCGATTGAACTATTCTTTGTCATTACAGGAAGAAGAACCAATATTTGCTTCAGTAAACATGGCTTCGCATATTCCTAGAGGAAAGTCGAGTTCAAGACGTCATCCCTCTAGAACTCCAAGCCAAAGGAGATTTGACAGACTCATCGAGACTTTTGAAGAAGGTATTTTTCGAAACACTCGCTCGAGGTCACGACAATTAGTTTCATATTCTTCAGATTCTGACACTGGGAGTCACCATTTTTCTGAACCAGATGCTGAAAGTATAGATTCAATCTCTACAGAGATCTATACTAATCCCTCAGTGGCATCTAGAGAAATGGAAGTTTATGCTGTTGGAGATGAACATGAAGAAGCTTCCCCATCAGAAAGTACTGAACAACGCATCACTGCATTGGAAACATCACTTAAAAAAATACATACCATGATGGAGAGTATGCACCAAATGATGGTGACTCAACATACAACTGCAATAGCTCAAACACCTGTTCCTCCATCTCAACTACGTGTGGGGGTAGACATACCACCAGCCAATGCAAGCCAAGAGCTTGTTCAAAATCAATAATCAGCTGCTCCTCAACCTCTTAACACGGAGAATGTATTACCTCATGTTGGAGTTACAATACATCCAATCTCTCACCTTTCTGCTGTCCCTCTCCCATCTGAAGATCCAATACAAGCAGTTCAGGAATTGAAAGCCCAACTTGATGCTTTGAAATATAAAAATTAGCTCAAGAAGTTGGGAATTAACCAGCCATATCCAGCTATCTGGGATGAGATCCCTTTCCCAACAAAATATAAACCACAGGCTTGTTTGAGGGAAAGATGTCGCCAAGTCAGTATATGAACTACTTCAGCATGATGACGGTATTGTTGCAAGGAAATGATGCCCTTCTCACTCGAGTATTTAAAGGATGTCTGCCTGGAGTAGCTTACCAATGGTATCGTAGTCTATCTGATAACTGCATTACTTATTTTGAAGATTTCAAAACTCTAATTCTTTGCTCGATTCTACGAGGGAGGAATGGACATGTCTATGTCATCACTTATTGAAATAAAGCAGAAGGAAAAAGAAAATTTTCGTACTTTTATTGAACGCTTTCGTCAGGCTACTTTACAGATGCCTCCTGGAGTTCCAAATTCAGCCTTGGTGGACATTTGCAGAAAGAACCTACTCCCACTAATCTCAGTATTCACGGGACCATATCAGTTCTATGATTAGCCCTCATTTATCTTATCGGCAGTAGCCGCTGAAGATAATAGTCGGAAGGCTCGTGACAACGGAATCATGATCTCTACCTCTGATAAAGGGAAGCGTTCATCCTCCAATAATGATAATACTCGTAGTTCAAAAGGAAAGGAAGCCCTGGCAATCAATACGTCCAGACAAAATACTCCGGTAACTACATAGACGAATTCTGGAACTTCCAAACCTAAAGAAGAATATTCTTTTGACGACAATGATATTCCAAGCATATTTGATTGTCTAGTCAAAAGTGGCAAGCTTACTCTACCAGAGATAAAGCGTCCAAATGAAGTCGGCAGTACAGATAATCCTAAGTACTGTATTTTTCACAGATACATATATCACCCCACAAAGGCATGCTATGTACTGAAAAGGAAAATCCAGGAGTTGATCGACGCCAAAGCTATCACTTTGCATAATAACGAGAAGACGGTCACTGCAAATATGATCTCACTCCAATTTGGCAATTTTTTCCCTCAAGAAGTACCGGATGGTGTGGTACCTATTCCACGGGTAATAATGGATATTGTTAATCTCCCTCCTACCAGGGGTCAAAATCAATATTTAGTGCCCCTAACTACCAAGCGTGGGGAGATCATGTGGGTTCACCCTAATCTAGTATCAAAAATTGAGGAAGAAACTAAAGCTGCTAAAGCTAAGTCTAAGAAGAATTCAAGATGTAAACCATGTCATATGGTTGAAATATCCCTGACATCGAAAAAAGAGGCTTTAGCAACCAGAACACGGTCAGGAAAAGCCTACCTCAAAGAATATGAAGGGAATCAGGAAGAAGCAACGGCAGACACTTCAGCTACCAAACCTCCAGAGTCTGAACCTGTAATACCCGAGGCAGGTCCTTCTAAATCAACTTCTGTGGACAAAGGCAAACAAAAAGAAGTTTGTTTCGATAAACCTCTGAAGAATACTCAAAACAAAGGTTTAGAGAAACCGTATAACTTCGACATCTTGGCTCAGTTGGCTAATACTCCATCCAGATAGTCCATTTTTAAGCTACTTCGTTTATCCAAAGATACTCGTCAAGCCTTGAGTGAAGCATTAATGCAAGCAGATGTATGCTTGACTCAGCTCAAGTCCCCTGATAAAGAGCCTGTGGCATGTCTCAATGCCATAGTGTGATGGAAGTAATCCCTAACATCACTTTCACTCAAGAGGATATGTTGTTGAAGCATAACAAACATGACAGGCCTCTTTATTATACAGGATACGTCACCTTTATTGAGGTAGACCAGATTCATATAGATCCGGGATCGTCAATCAGTATTATCCCTCATAGTCTGCTAAGACCATTGAGAATTCCTACCAGTGAATTAGCTTACACTACCACTACAATTGTGGGCTTCAATGCGAGGAAAAGCAGACCATTGGGGAAGATTCGTCTGAGAATCCAGATTGGTGATCTTAGATCATTGGCTACATGCTATATCATTGATTCAGAGGTGTCTTACAATATTCTGTTGGGTAGACCATGGATCCATGATCACAATATTATTCTTTCAACTTTACATCAATGTTTCAAATATGTAGATACTCAAGGAACAGTAAAAACAGAATTTACTGATCTTAATCCGTTCAAAGGAGCTGAATCCTACTATTCTGATGCCATATTGTACACTCAAGACTATATAAAAGAGGTGTCAGGCAAAATGGAGGAAGAATTCCACCATGTGCTAGGAGAACCATCTGCTAAGCACCTTTGTCGATCCAAGTGAAAGGGCGGATTACCCGTCCAAAAGTCTTGGAACCTATGACTATTCACTTGGGCAAAACAAATTCGGGAGGAGGAAATGATCCTCTAGTGATCAATCTGAACAAGAAACCTCCACTTTTGGTCATTGACCTTAGGCGCAACAAGCAGTTAGCTGATGTAAATGTAATCGGGGACGTGTTTGCTGATGATAATAAAGATTCTTTTTTTCAGTATATTGACACCCAATTTCTTAATCAGAAATCTTCTATAGTAATATCATCGAAAAATGATGAAGATATGGATCAAGAGGAAATATGATATAATATAATTAATGAATTTTCTCCTCATAAAGATATAGAATCCATAGAACAAAAATTCTTGGAAGCTATATACTTCTATCATCCATGTGTGGGAAGTAGCGTCAACATCTAATGTCGTCATGACATATAGGCCACATGAAGATTCTGTCTTTATTGTTCCACCTACTCGCAACGATAAACATCAAATAGTCTTCGGTCAAATGCGGAATAGACCGATTGTACAAGAAGAATCTCACGAGTCCGATGTTGGGAAAATGCAAATCCATAGATATAGCCCACATGCTTTAAAGATTATGCAAAATATGGGTTATGATTTGAAGTTGAAGCAAGGCCTCAATTATGGAAAAGGCAGACGAATACCGTTGCATGGTGATCCTTACTGTCAACGAACTCGTTTCGGGTTAGGGTATACCACATCTCTTGCAACTCCAAACAACTCTGAGTCAAGTGATGAGACCATTTCCTCTTCTCAAGATGGTTTGTCATCCTCCGATTCAGATGATGAATTTGAACTGGGATTATCAGTAAATATGATTTTGACAGATTCCCTGGAAATAGAGGAACAAGAATCTGAACCATTTGAAAATTAATCTTGGGCACAGCAAATGGATACACAATGGGAACTCCGGTTCGAACAAAAAGAACCACCCACTGAAGATAAGGTTATCCAAGTTAATGTTGGGGATGAATTTTCACCAAAGCCGATATTTATCAGTAATAATCTTTCTAAAGAAGAAAGAGAAGAAATGATCCAGCTAATAAAAGAATATATCGATGTCTTTGCTTGGAATTATGAAGATATGCCAGGTCTTGATCCAAAAGTGGCGACCCATAAACTCAATATATTGTCTAATTCAAAGCCTGTAAAGCAACAACAATGCCGGTTCCGCCCAGATATGATGGATGCCATTGAAGCTGAAATTAAGAAATTAATAGCCTGTGGGTTCATCCGGGAAGAACAACATCCTGATTGGGTCGCTAATGTTGTCCTAGTTATGAAGAAAAATGGAAAAGTGTGTGTTTGCATCGACTTCCGAGATCTAAATACGGCCTGCCCTAAAGATGAATTCCCTTTTCCCATTACAGACGTCATGATCGATAATACGTATGGTTTTGAGCGCATGTCTTTCATAGACAGATTTTCAGGATATAATCAAATTAAAATAATTCCTGAAGATGAGAAGCATACTGCTTTTCGTACACCATTAGGAGTATATTATTATACAGTCATGCCTTTTGGATTGAAGAATGCCGGGGACACATATCAACGAGCTATGAGTAACATAATCTATGAGCATTTACGCAAAATGGTAGAATGTTACATAGATGATATTGCTGTCAAAAGCTGCCTCAAGGATAATCACATTCAAGACTTGAAGACAATATTTGATTTGATGCGCCAATATCAACTCAAAATGAACCCTACAAAGTTCTTTCTTGGTGTATCCAGTGGCAAATTTCTGGGATTTTTTATTACTGCTAAAGGCATTCAAGTTAAACCTGATAAAGTAAAAGCTATCCTAGAAATGTGACCGCCCCGTAATCTCAGAGAACTTAGAAGATTTCAGGGTCGTCTAGCTTATATCAGGAGATTCATATCCAATCTCTCAGGAAGATGTCAACATTTTTCTCGTCTAATGAAGAAAGGTGTGTCATTTGTATGGGACGAAGCCTGTCAACAAGCGTTTAATAACATAAAATGCTATCTTACTAATCCTCCAGTTCTGGTGCCTCCTATCATATGAAGACCATTTTTGCTGTATGTTCGAGCAATGGATCATTCTTTAGGGGCTCTCCTCGCACAGAAGAATAATGAGGGTCATGATCAGGCTATTTACTATCTAAGTAGGATGATGGTCGGAGCAGAACACAGGTATAATCCAGTGGAAAAAGAATGCTTGGCCGTAATATTTTCCATTCAGAAGACGCGACATTACGTGACAGGCCAAACTATTCATATCATATCCAGAATCAATCCACTTCGGGTATTGATGAATAAGCCAAGTATTCTTAATTCCCGACTCGCGACTTCGGCAATGCTATTGACACCGTATGATATGGTGTACGTCCCTCAGAAATTCGTGAAAGGTCAAGCCTTGGCTGATTTCTTAATGGCCCATCCAATTCCAGAAACCTCCAAATTATATGATGACATTCCCGACGAAGTTGCGGAATTTAATTTGGCAATGGAAGGTGATACATGGAAGCTATTCTTTGATGGTGCTTCCAGAACTGGTCCCAAGGGAAACGTGGTTTCAGGGGTAGGGATTGTTCTGGTGACTCCTGATAAACTCGTCATTTATCGAGCATATTCCCTTAGTGAACCATGCTCTAATAATGTGGCAGAGTATAATGCTCTATTAATTGGGCTTCAAGTTGCTAAAGAATTGGATATTGAATACTTGGAAGCTTTTGGTGATTCTCAGCTGATCGTCAATCAAGTTAGAGGAATATATGAAGTCCGCAATCCAGATCTCATTCCTTATCACCGAACAATAATCGAGATAGCAATGTATTTTAAATGATTCTTCTTAGAACATGTTCCTCGATCTCAAAATTTGGAAGCTGATGCTCTGGTTAGTCTAGCTGCAGATCTAGCTATTCCTGTAAGAAGGCAGAATTCGGTGATCCTTCTTAACAAAGATTTGTTTTATGTGAAAAATAATTTTCACATAGAACGCAGCTATGTTATAAACATGGTTCCTCCTAAGAGAGATTGGAGAAGTCCCTTTATAGACTTCGTGACATATGGAATCTTACCAGAGGATCCTAAAGAAGCAGCATCTATCAAAAGACGATCACTACGTTTCTATTTCGATGTTCTTCACAAAGTTTGTATCGCCGAACATATGATGGACTATTGTTACGATGTCTCTCTGGTGATGATGCAAGGCGGGTTATCCGAGAAGCTCATGATGGAGTATGTGGAGCACATCAACCCGGTCCTAAGTTACATGATCGTATCAGGAGGATGGGCTACTACTGGCCTACTATGATTGCAGATGCCGTGGAATATGCAAGAAAATGCAAAGCCTGTCAGGTTCATGCAGATTTCATATATCAACCTTCTGAATATTTACATCCTACTATTTCATCATGGCCCTTTGAAGCATGGGATATGGATATCATTGGTCCTATTCATCCTTCATCTTCTAGAGGACATCGGTTTATATTAGCTATCACTGATTATTTCTCCAAATGGGCGGAGACAATTCCTCTTGCTGAGGTAAAGATATTCAATGTGATCAGCTTTATCAAGCATCATGTAATTTATCGCTTTGAGATACCCCGAAGGATAATTCATGACAATGGGCCTCAATTCATCAGTCAAGCATTTCACCGATTTTGCGATAATAATCAGATACAAAATGTGGCCTCAACGGCATATAATCCTGCTGCCAATGGTTTGGCAGAACCCTTCAACAAAACCATTATCAAACTCTTGAAAAAAATTGTCTCTTCGAACAAAAAAGATTGGAACAAGAAATTAGGGGAATGTCTGTGGGCATACCGCACAACGGTACGAACACCAACGAGTTGTACTCTATTTTTATTAGTTTACGGGTGTGAAGCAGTTCTCCCTATTGAAATTCAAATTCCATCACTCAGAATAGCAGTAGCTAATGAGCTGACTAAGGAAAATAATGATCGTTTAAGACTTCAAGAGCTAGAAGGGTTAGACGAAAAATGCCTTCAAGCTCAACAACGCATTGAGTTCTGCCAAGCACGCATCTCTAGAGCTTTTAATCAAAAAGTGAAGGAAAGAGTGTTCAAAGTTGGTGAGCTACTTTTAGCTGTGAAGAGGCCAATGATCATTACACATAAAAGTAAGAGGAAATTCCAGCCCAAATGGGAGGGCCCTTATGTGATTGAAACAATATTTTCAAATGGCGCTTATAGATTAGCCAAGCCTAATGGAGATTTGATAATGGCTCCTATCAATGGCAAATTCCTGAAGAAGTATTATGCTTGATCTCCCTTGCTTAATGGAGTATGATAAAGATTTCATTCTGATGATACTATGTACAAAGATTAGTTGAATCATATTCTATCATGTTCATATTACCTCTGAATAGATATGTTTAACTAATTTGAAACTTCAAAACCTATCATGTCCATATTACCTCTGATAGTGTTTTGTATACAAATTTAGTTGGATCATATTCTATCATGTTCATATTACCTCTGAATAAATATATTCAGTAAAACCAGTTACCGAAAGTATATCATGTCCATATTACCTCTGATATCACTTTCATATTAGCCTATCATTTACATTTTAATAATAACTGATGGGTCCACAGAGTCAGAAAATGTGTCTTCATTATCTTTGAGAATAACAAATTACATGGTAAAGAAGGAGCAAAAAAGTACATAATCCATCATTGCAGAGAATATTTGCTCGAAGACGTCTCTTTTTACGGCTCCTTACATACTAGAAGAGCATAATCTTCTTCTTTCTCAGTTTAGCCCAATGAATCTCAGTAGTCATCTTTGTGGTGAAGGAAGTATGGAAAATCAACTTCATTTGCTTGCCCTTATATAGGCAGAAGAGAACATACAAATTCTAACGACTTCTTAAATATAGCCGAAAAAATTAGCCTTGAAGAACGAGTCAAATTTGACCATTTCATGCTTCATTCAAAGTATTTCAAATTCTAAGGAATTTGGAAACTTTGAAAGGGGTCTTGTAGAAGCATGAAATATGCTGGGGAATTGTTCGCGTATTTTATAGTCATAACCCCCAACATACATGAAGTCCCTCCCTGCGTAAAACAGAGCTTCAAGGTTGTTTGGCGTAAAATAGGGCTTCAGAGCTGTCCACGTAAAACAGATCTTCAAGGTTGTTTGGCATAAAATAGGGCTTCAAAGCTGTCTGCGTAAAATAGAGCTTCAAGGTTATTTGGCGTAAAATAGGCCTTCAGAGCTGTCTGCGTAAAACAGAGCTTCAAGGTTGTTTGGCATAAAATAGGGCTTCAAAGCTGTCCGCGTAAAGCAGAGCTTCAAGGCTGTTCTGGGTAAAATGTTGCTATACCTTCCTGCGTAAAGTTTAAAATACATTATTTTTAATGCAGCGTAAAGTTGTACGAGGAACTCTTCGTATTCCTCGGATAAATTTGTCAGTCAAATCAGTGAACCTGACATTTGACAAAAGTACTGCACGATGATCGAGAGAACGGCTGTGATGATGATTTTGCACAGAGACCTAGGTTGTCATTTTGTGACATATTTTTGATACAAGTCATTTTTACGCATTTAAAGGAAGAAAAATGGAGTCTTCTGAATACGCTGCCTATTCTACATTGACATAAATAAGTTTTTACGCTCAAGACAAGACAAAATCAGACCCCATGTCAAAAGCTGTTTCTTGTACAGAGCTCAAGGCATATCTCTGTATTTTATGCACGAGATTGAGGCATATCTCTGCATTTAATGCATGAGATTTTGTTCTATTTTTAAAATTTATCATGACTGGGAAAGCTAAGACTGACTAATACGCTCACATCACTATCCTTGTATTTTACGCCAACTCGGCTATATTTGCAAAGGTACGTTGATAAGGCTACTTAGCCCAGAATACGCTCAAGACCTCAATCATGAAGGATAATTGGCTATTTTATGCTGGTTATCTATTATTCTTGAATCATTAAGTTTTACGCAGGGGCAGTTACCTATATGGCTTGCATGACATAATCTTCGAGAAGCAGTTATACGCATTACCTTATAAAGGGATATGTGTCATACGCAGATTCAGAAGATTATTTGAACGTGGGGAGCAGTTGTCATAACTGCAGCGTAAATGAGGCAATCTTCTTTACAGTTTGGCATTTTACGCCAATAAGACAGTTATTTGGCTTTTACGCCAACCAGGCAGTTATTTGATTGATCTCTATAAATAGAGACCCCCTGGTCATAGGGTAAAGTGGGAGAATTGGTTTTGGCTGACAACTTTGGCAACAAGAATTCGATCCAACTTGCAACTTTCCTTTGGCCGGCTTTTGCCTTCAGTTCATAGAAAGTTTAAAGCTTCTTCTACAGCACTTCTTCATCATCGTGTAGTCCAAGGAACAAAGTGATCGACTGCATATCAGACTTCCATAGCAATACTTCCCCAGAATCATTTTATTGTACTTAATATCCTCGTATAGGATTATTTGTACTTTTCTCTTTTCTCGTTTATAAGCAAAAGTTTCGTATAAACTTTGTTTATCCAAACAAAATGGCGACTCTGCTGGGGAAGCTAAGACTGTGACTAATATGCTCACATCACCATCCTTGCATTTTACGCCAACCAGGCTATTTTCAACTATAGGAGTACGTCGTATGTTATCTCCTCGAAATATGCCAACTCGGCTATATTTGCAAAGGTACGTTGATAAGGCTACTTAGCCCAGAATACGCTCAAGACCTCAATCGTGAAGGATAATTGGCTATTTTACGCTGGTTATCTATTATTCATGAATCATCAAGTTTTACACAGGGACAGTTACCTACGTGGCTTGCATGCCATGATCTTCGAGAAGTAGTTATACGCGTTACCTTATAAAGGGATATGTATCATACGCAGATTTAGAAGATTATTGGAATGTGGGTAGCAGTTGTCATAACCGCAGCGTAAAGGAGGCAATCTTCTTCATAGTTTAGCCTTTTATGCCAACAAGACAGTCATTTGGCTTTTATGCCAACCAGGCAGTTATTTGATTGATCTCTATAAATAGAGACCCCTGGTCACAGGATAAAGGGGGGGAATTGGTTTTGGCTGACAACTTTGGCAACAAGAATTCGATCCTACTTCCAACTTTTCTTTGGCCGGCTTTTGCCTTCAGTTCAGAGAAAGTTTGAAGCTTCTTCTACAGCACTTCTTCATCATCGTGTAGTCTAAGGAACAAAGTGATCGATTTGCAGATCAGACTTCCATGATAATACTTTCCCAGAATTATTTTATTGTACTTAATATCCTCGTATAGGATTATTTGTACTTTTCTCTTTTCTCATTTGTAAGCAAAATTTTCGTATAAACTTTGTTTATCCAAACAAAGGTATGATCACATATTTACTAATACTTCCCCATACCCCGACTAGTACACGAATCCAAATCATGATATATTTTAACAGGTATATCATAATGCACGGTCTATAATATTATGCACTATGATCACGGTCTATATAATCACGGAGATATCACGTAATCACTAAATAATTATGAAACACGATACAGTGATCACTGAGTTATGACGCCAATAACATCTCATGAAAAGGATCCATGTATGCCAATCCGTGTCACCATCGTATCAGGAATCAAATATCTCAATACTAATACAAGAAACTTAGAGACTGTCAATTAAGAAAACTATAAGAGAATGTACTCGCCTCAGTCGGGAACAAATGATGTCACTCGGTGTCCGAGCTGGTGTAACACACACCTAGATATGAATGGCATGTCAAAAAGGGTATAATAAAGTGATAAATACTAAAATGAGCTAAAACATGATGTTCTAGGTCAATACTAAGTCCACACTAAGGTTATTGGCTCATATTGGTCACCAATTGGTTACAACCAGTATATTTAGCTCTACTAGGTTATTACCTAGGTTCTAAGTTAACACTAGTTAGTATACTAAGTATCTTATATAAAAACTGATATATATATGCTAGTTAGTCATTACCTAACTGATATACTACAAATACTGGTACTAAACATTAACTAGTTACTAACCACCCTAACTGATAACTCATATACACTAATTTACTAACAGTCATTAACTAATACGCTACTAACTAATACTAACTGATACTAGAATGTACTTGACTAACACACCAACTGAGATCACCAACTGCTAAAAATTAATAATTGATAACTAGCTACACTGAAACCTCCACTTCCCCTACTAATGCTAACATATATACTCGATTGAGACTCACAACAACAAGTGACCTGTTGTTGCTGCTACTAAACTGGCACATAGCCTGTACTTTACTCCTCTCCCCTTGACTGATTACCTGATACTAAACACAGTATCGCATCTAATTTACTCTCACAATCAACCCCAAACTAAATACCTGAACCCCTCTCCCTGAATTGCTACCCCCCTACACCTTAACCTCCAAATCTGGGTATATACCCATACCTTGGTACCCGAGTTTGCAACAAAATTCTTTAGAGCCATGAGTTTATAGTGGTCACAGACATGTAAAGCCAATTATCAACCTGCATCTCCACTGCCCGTAAGCAATTGGACTTGAACACATCTGCATACACCCAACCACCAAGAACTACTGCTGCCACTTCATTGCTTCTATTGCAGTTGCTACCATTTCTTAGTACTGCCACTATATGTTTTTCGTCCAACATCAAACCTATATAACCCTGAACTCGAGCCCTTGATACCTCCTCATCATACACCCAAACACCAGAACATCTCTCCCACCTGTCATCAGCAATTCCCTTTCCCACACTGTTATTAATATAACCCAATACACACGAACACACATAGTCTAAACTGAGCACACTTCCACTACACCCACAGTCTTAATAACTATATACACTCATACACACATCATCTAATAAAGAATATACTAATATATATAAACTGAATACTAACTAATTAATCAACTAGATATTCTAACAAGCACTTTGAGTGCATAGCTTAGGATACCTATGCTACGTATCTAAACAATGAGGCAAAATCTCTAATACAACACAATTAATCATTCCTACACATCTATTACACAATAATATAGCTAATACAACTTGTTACACTAAGAGTTGAATAGAAATAGTACAAATCACTCAAAATGAGTTCCGTATCACACCGTATCGCACCGCATCATGAAACGGCCTACTCGCTTCCAATTGTGGATACGTAGCTAGTTTCACAACTCCGATCTAAGTCTAATTAATCTAAATTGGTCTCATGACACACACGTGATGTGTCAATCCCGTAATTCTCCTAAAATAGAAACATATACCATATAAAAATTATAATACACCACCAATTTGCCTAGAACTTGTTCCTATAGGTAGCCTTATGCCATTGGAGTGTTCCTAAGATTCAAATGCATGATTTAGAAGCTAGGGAGAAGGTGAATTCAGAATTTTACCTATTGGAAGATGGATTCCCAATGAAAACATAATTGAACACGATCCGGACACGATATCTCCACCAAGGCTCATTCTCCTTGTGCTTTTTACTACTCCAAGCTCCAAAGTTCCTTGAGTGATGAGAATGAGAGAAGATGTGAACGGATTGACAGGAATTGATGGAGGAATAAAAGAATTAGGGATCTAAGAATTTGGGGATCTAAAATTGAGAGTGCAAATAAAGAGGAGAGAGAGAGAGAAGAGACCCCTCTTATGTGGATGTAGAAGCATGAAAAATACGCTGAGGAATTCTACGCGTAAAACCCTCAACATGCAGGAAGCCGCGTAAAGCAGAGCTCCAGCAACTGGGTGGCGTAAGACATGACTTCAGAGCCATTGGCGTACAACAGAGCTTCAACGCTATTCAGCGTAAAATATAGCTCAAGAACAACCAGCGTAATACAGTATTTCAGACTGCTTCGGCGTACAATGGTTGCTACATCGCCACTACGGCGTAAAACTTGTCCGCTTTTAATGCAGCGGGAAGTTGTACGAGGAATGCCTCGTATTCCTTGAATGAACCTGTCAAACAGTATAATGAACCTGACTCCTGACAAAGAGTACTGCACGACTATCAAGAGGACGGCTGTAATGATGATTCGGTACAGAGCCCCAGATTGTCGTTTAGTGACAAAACCTTGAATTAAGACGTCGTTTTACGCATTCAAGGAATACGCTGCCTATTTTTACACAGGCAGACATGAGATTTTATGCTCAGGATAAGACAAAGCTGACCGCCACGTCAAAAGCTGCTCTTCGTAACGAACTCGAGACACGTCTCTGTAATTAATGTACGAGATGGGGGCAGATCTCTGCATTTAATGCACGAGATTTTGTTCTATTTCCAATGTCTGGGTGAGCTATAATTAGGGCTACTACATCCACATTACCGTCCCTACACATTACGCCATCAGGCTATTTTCAGCTATAGGAGTACGTCGCATGCTATCTCCTCGAAATACGCCGACCTGGCTATTTTTAACTATAGGAGTACGTCGTATGCTATCTCCTCGAAATACGCCAACTCAGGCTATATTTGCAAAGGTGAGTGACAAGACTATTCGACCCAGAATACGCTCAAGACCTCAGTCAAAGAAGGATTATTGGCTATCTCTACACCGGCTACCTATCCGTGCAACATCAGGCTTCTACACCTATTTGGCTTCTACGCCTATATGTCAGCTGTTGGGATTCTATGCCTACTTGGCTTCTACGCCTATTTTGGCTTCTATGCCAACTTGACAACTATTTGGCTTCTATGCCAACCTTCTCTACGCGAGGGGCAGTTACCTACGTGGCTTTCATGCCGTGATCTTCGATGAGCAGTTATACGCATGACCTCATAATGGGACACGCGTCACATGTCGATTCAGGAGATCATTTATACGTGGGTTATAGTTATTACAACCGCCGCGTAAAGAGCGCCATACTCTCCACTGTTTGGCTTCTACCTCGACTGGACAGTTACGGCTACTTGTCTTTATAAATAGAGACCTCTATGAACAGAGGCAGGGGGAGAGAACGGAGAGAACAGAGAAAAGGTCGGAGACTTGGAGAAGGTCGATTTTCTTTGAGAGAAAGAGATCTGATTTTTATTGAGAGAGAAGATCCTAGAACACAGACAGAGGGGAGTGATTGACGACTTTGGCATCGAGCATCCAATCCCTCTTACGATTTTTGAAGCTTCTCCTTCTTCTACAGCACTTCTTCGTCATCGTGTGGTCCAAGGGACAAAGTGATCGACTGCAGATCAGACTCCTATAGCAATATTTCCTCAGAATCAAACTTTTGTACTTAATATCCTCATATAGGATTAATTGTACTTCTTTTTCTTGTTTGTAAACCAAAGAAAGGGTTTCGTATAAACCTATTTTCATTTCTTTCATTTATTATCAAACACAAGATGGCGACTCTGCTGGGGAGATGCTTTCACTTCTGACGAGAAAGCCATTGCTCAACACGATATTGTATCCTTCGGATCAACGAAGAAGACTCTGGTCGTCCAATTCGACCAGTCTGCTTATGAAGACATGCTTCGCGCAGGGGCCAGCTCTCATTCCATATCTGTTCAGGACAGCAGGAAGTTGCGTAAAGTATGGATGCCCCGGACATCCTCTACTCTTCCTGCAGGCTCTCTCTATCCGATCAGCAAGGTTGTGGCATCCCAACCTACACGCTCTGTGCATAAAAACCCGTCTCCCGTCTGTGACGTGGCCGACAAAGCTTCTGGCAATGCCTTAGTGCCAATCCAGAAGTCCACTCCGTGCCCCGCGCATAAAACTCAGTCTCCCGTCTGTGACGTGGCAGACAAAGCTTCTGATAATGCCTTAGTGCCAATCCAGAAGTCCACTCCGCGCCCCGCACGTAAAACTCAGTCTCCCATCTGTGACATGGCAGACAAAGCTTCTGGCAATGCCTTAGCGCCAATCCAGAAGTCAAAATCATGCCCTGCGCGTAAAACTTTGTCTCCCGTCTGTAACGTGGAAGACAGAGCTTCTGGCAATGCCTTAGCGCCAATCCAGAAGTCTGCACCGCGCCCCGCGCGTAAAATTTCATCTCCTACCTATAAGGAGGCAGATGATCCCTGCAACCACCACAAGGGAAAACAAATGGCAACTCGTCCAACCTCTGGAGTTATACGCCACCAAGAGAAGAAGTTAGTTGTTTTTCAGAACATGAGGGCTCTCCCAGTTTTATGCCAACCCGCACAAAACTCTCAAGTGGCAGATTTCCCGACCTCTCGGCTTTTACGCCATCAAGAGAAGAATCTGTCCGCCTTTCAGATTACGCGGAGTACTGACGGCCATTTGAGGACTTCTTCAGTTTTACGCCAACCCGGGCAAAGCTCCAAATTATGCCAGGATAAACCCATCCGCGTAAAGAAGACTCATTTTTCGGGAAGATATGCTCCTCATGGATCATGTGCTGCTCACATGGCTGAACTGTTATATTCCTATGGCACGGAAAGGGTTATGGTTCCTAACCTCCACAGGCCTACTAATATAAAAAGGCGGAGCAAGCCTTCCTCTTCTTCTGCTAATTCCCCTGATTTGCGTGATTTCTTGATCCAGAAACGCAATGGCAGGGGTCAAAACTGAGATTCAGTCCCCCTAACTACCAAGCATGGGGAGATTATGTGGGACGTAGCGTCAACATCCAATGTCGTCATGACAGATGGGCCATATGAAGAATCAGTCTTTATTGTCCTACCTACTCGCACCGATCAGCATCAAATAATCTTCGGTCGAATGCGGAATAGACCGGTTATACAAGAAGGTTCTCACGAGTCTGATGCTGGCAAAATGCATATCCATAGGTATAGCCCACAAGCTTTAAAGATTATACAAAGCATGGGTTACGATTTGAAGTTGAAGCAAGGCCTTAACCATGGAAAAGGTAGACGAACACCGTTGCATGGCGGTCCCTACTGTCAAAGAACTCATTTTGGGTTAGGGTATACTGCATCTATTGCAAACTCCAAACCTCCAGATTCTGATCCCGTAATACTAGAGGCAGGCCCCTCTAAATCAACTTCTGTCTATAAAGGTGGACAAAAAGAAGAAGAAGAACCAAATAACGACACGTCTGGGGGTGGTCTCTCTCGTCAAAACAGAGCAATTTCCCACGTTAGGGGTAAAGTTTCCTCAGTGTCCGAAGATGATGCAACTATGACCATCTTCCCTGAAGACCGTAAAACTCAGGCATCAGGAGCCCGAAGGCCAAAAGGGACTTTCTCCTTCAATAAAGATGACATCATTGAAATCTTCAATATATTGATGAAGGAAAACAAGCTTCGGCTGCCCAACATCAGATATCCTGAAAGGACTGGCAAGGTCGATGATCCAGAATATTGTCTCTTTCATCGGTACGTTCATCACCCCACAAGGGCATGCTACATATTGAAAAGGAGAATCCAGGAGTTGATCGACGCCAAAGTCATCACTTTGCATTTATAAAGAAGATGACAGTCACTACAAATTGATCTTACTTCAACATGGCAATTTGCATCTCCCCAGCGGAGCAACCTTCAGGTCTATCCCCATTAAGTAAATCACTCTCCAGTGAATTTTTCGGACTTGGTTCACGTCCATATTACCTCTGAACTGTTGTCCAAACGTTATTTTCCCCAACTGAGTTTGCTATGTTCATATTACCTCTGAGAAAATCTCCATGTTTGTGGCTATTGATTATTATGTCCATATTACCTCTGATATCGGTTGTCATCTCAACTTAACACCCATACTTAACCTAAAGTACGCTAGTGGTGTTGAGTTCACAAAAACTGCTATGTCCATATTACCTCTAAGCAGATATATACCTCCATTTCCAGTGGAGTCTCAACTCAAAAGTTTGTCATGTTCATATTACCTCTGAGCAAACTTTCTAATTTTTGGCTATCGATTATCATGTCCGTATTACCTCTAATATCAGTTGTCATCTCAACTTAACACCCGTACTTAACCTAAAGTATGCCAGTGGTATTGGGTCCACAAAAACTGCCACGTCCATATCACCTCTGGCAGGGCTTGTCTCAAACCTATTATTTGCACTAACGTGCACAAAAAGTAATGGGTCCTCAAAAAATTCCCCCAGCAAGATATCTTTATTAGCCAGGGACTTGTTTCGAACTTATTATTTGCACTCAACGTGCGCAACAAATAATATGTCCACCACAGTTCACCCAGTGGGATACCCTCAACAAACACGGTATTGTACTACGTCAATATTACCTCTGGTACAACATCCGAAATTCACACAAACAATCATAAAGGAATGGAGGACCTTTTCAAAAGGCGCTTACAGATGGGCCAAGCCTAATGAAAATCTGAATTTGGCTCCTATCAACTGCAAATTCCTAAAGATGTACTTTACTTGATCTCCTTTGCTTAACGGAGTATGATGAAGATCTCCTTCTAGCGATACTACATATAAAGGTTAACTGGATTATATTCTATCAGGTTCATGTGACCTCCGAATAGATATCCTTAACTAATTTGTAAACCTATCATGTTCATATTACCTCTGATAGTGTTTAGTACACAAATTTAGTTGGATTATATTCTTTCAGGTTTATGTTAACTCTGAATAGATTTACATTCAGCAAAACCTTAACGAGAGTATGTCATATTCATGATACCTCTGATATCACTTTCCCCTAGCCTATCATTTAAATTCAAAAATGATGGGTCCACCAAAGTCAGATAAAGTCTCTTTATTATCTCCAGAAAGAGCAAGTTACAAAAAAGAAGCAAAAAGTACATTATTGGGGAGGAGCAGTCAAATCACGAATCTGTTGTGCCAGAGCGACCATCCTCTCATTCTTGGAGTTTAAGACATTAGTGCGAGCCCGCTCCAACCTTGCCTCCTCATTGTTCAAGGCAGATAGTTCGGACCTAGCCTGAACAAAACCGGCGCAGGTGACTCCTGCATATGCCAAGTTCTGCTGAGCTGTATCCAGTCAGCCTTTCACCACATCTAGACTTGCCGATGACTGGAGAGCCCACTTCTTTGCCTGAGCGAGTTTGTCTTCCAGTTTGCGGACCCTCGCTTCGTTTCCCTCATGTTTGGCCTGGCACTTTGTTTGAAGAGTAATAACCTCCTCCAAGACGGCTCGCTCTGCCTCCATCTCTCACTGTTGTGTCTGGATGGAATTGTTCAGAGACTCCATCTGTTCAGCCAGCTTAGCAGTCAAGAAGTCATACTCATCCTGAATCATCTCATCGACGTTGCCTCGAGATAATTGCAAATACTCGTTAATGGGTTATTCTAAACTATTAACTATTTGCTCTAACGCAGTAGCTCTTTCAACGTCGTTGAAATATCTAATCTGCGCTATGCTGAGGTTGGAGGACATCTTCAAAGCCTCGAAGCCTAGATTCTTCTCCAGTACCATCGATATCAGCATTTTCAAAGTGATGTAGAAAATGCTAGTATACTGCTCAACTAGCATGGCAAAATCCTAATGGACGCTGGGAGTGGCTGCGATATTGGTGAATCCTCCTCCAGGAATGACTGCAGAGGATGTTGCCACAGTCGTTGCCTCCACAGTTGGCGCTACAAAAGAATGAGCACCAACAACAGTCGAAGCTGCTGGCATGCTCAACGAAGTAGGCACAGTCGAGACAATCGGCTCATCCTCCTCCGATATTATTTCCACTGGTGACGAAACAGCACCCGAAAATGTTACGGGCGAAGGGTCGACAGATTCAAAGTGTGCCCCCTCAAGGTCAAACACTGCCATTTCATCGGCAGGATCCACAACAACATCAAAGGTGGCATCGACTCCGTCCTCCCCTGAGATGTCCTCCCCTGAAAAGAAGACAAGAAAGTTAGTATCAACTTGATGTTAATTTTCCTAAAAGAGGCGTAAAGATGACATTTACGCATGGCCGATGGTATATATGTCGCATCCGCGGCCAGGATAGCTAAATCAATTCTTAATGATGCTAAGCGAGCTGTCATACCTGGGGAAAGGGGTGCACCAACTGACGTTGAAGGATAGTCCTCCAAGTCTTCACCAAGATCCACTCGAGGCTCATCGGGTGGAATCTCACTGGAAATACTTACAGACGAAGTAGGGGTTACTCCCAGTACTGGTCTAGATAAAGATATCCTTATTTTGCTCGGCCTCGTAGGCGATCTCGCAGCACTACCTGAAGCAGTAGTAGCAGCAGCGACCACGGGCAAAGAATCTCCGGCACTGCCGACCGGAACTATGGAGGTTCCCTCTCTAAAAGGAAAATGACCTCTTATCAAAGAATCATCCCCAACCGGGGTAACGACAGGCTCGCTCCTAGGAGCCTCCCTAGAGGAAATCCTTTTCGGACCTCTGGTCATCCTCTTCTTACGGGGAGAAGGTTCTTTCGGAATGGGAGCCTTCCTTTTATGGGGGATAACGAGAGGCTCTGCAGGCGGAGCTATTAAGCCTCTCGGTATTGTCGTCAAGATTTCGTCGACCCCGGTAGTGTCTTCATTCTCATCCGAGGAAACAGACGGAACATCCTCCCTTCCACTGGACCTATGATAGGGCATTCTAAAACTTCCACGCATATCAAAATTGTGATGGAAGGTGTTGATGGATGCGTAGAACTGTGCGTACGAATGAAGGATGCACAGCTCCATGGAAAGAGAAGTAGCGGGCACGACAAAAGTTGTGCCAGTACAACCCGTGATAAAGTACCGCCACCCTCTGGCTCCATCAATAAGTCCACCTCTGGACTTGAAGCTGGTAATGGCATTCCCCACATGCAATTGGTCATACCCAAACTGCCTGGCGAACCGACTGGGCAGATAGGGCTCCAAGAAGCAATTATCATCACTCATGTATAGCAAATGAGAAGGTCTAATGCAGACCAACCACTAGCAGGCTTCAGGAGAAAGAATGGTTCTCCCATGACCTTCATCCTTGAGCTTCCTCCCCTGCTGATTGAGGTGTACAGGGGGAACGATACAGAAGATCTTCCAGTTGTGGTCTACGTTTAACGCCCGCCGACAATCTGTGATGGTTACCACATTCCACGAGGAATTCTTGTAATTCAACAAGAAGATATTTCCTGAACTACTGGCGGAACCGGAAGACATCACCCGGGCATTATGAAGAACCAACCATCCTATCAGATACAGGAATGGTAATTCCACCCTGGGAAAGCTTTTACGCTGCGTCTCATCAGCGAGAAGCCCATCAGTAAGGGCCCTCAGGCCTGCTTGTATCCTACATATCATAGCAGGTAGCAGGCATAGTCTTGCTCCGAACACCAAACGTACTGCGGGCCATAAAGTGTTGCGATGGATGCGATCCGCAGACGCGATGCCCGGCACTACCCATCGGCGTAGCCAGATGGAGAGGAAGCCAGCAAATTGAGCTTCCCTTGACAGAGGCTTCCGGCAATGCCTCATATAACTGAAGGCTTTTGTGCCTGCAGGGTAACCCCCTATCTCCTCCTCAAAAACATAATCTGGATCCCCTGCATCTTCGATGAGGTCGTCGACCGTGTCAGCATTAAGCATGCTCAGGAGGTTCAAGGGCCTATCTCGGCTATCTACCACCTTGTCCGACTTAGCATTCCTAGCCTGGTGGAAGAAGAGGTATGTTGCCCACTTATTGGTGTGAGCCAAATCAGACGGCTCCTGATAGAAAGTGGTGCAAGCAAGGTAGTGGCACATTAGCTCCTGATATACTGCCACTTCCCGAGGGTTTCTATCCCTCAACTCCCTGTTTGTAGGGACATACTCTTCATATGGATCATCCCCCATTGGCAGCTTCAAAATCTCTGACATCTCATGAAGGGCTAAGCCCAACTCCCCCAGCGGAGTGGCAAAAGTCTCAGTGAGCGAATTGTATCGCTCCATCAAGGATAAGAACAAGTTAGGGTTGAGAGGCAACCCAACACTTGTGGCACTCACGGCCGCGAACAAGCCAATTCTTTCCAGCTCTATCTGGAAGTGCTTCAAGGCCCAAGCAGTCAAACTGGCCCATCAAAGGTTTCCCGGGATAAGCCATCCACTGGTCCGAGGATTGACTCTGGGGTACATTCCTCCCTGTCCCATGAAGTCGTTGCAGAAGGTCGATATCTGGACAGGCTGGACCAACGAAGTGTCCTCACTCGGGACACTACCCGACAGCAATCGCCTAAAGGGCACAACAGGGCCTGTAGGACGGCTCATATAAGATCCTCGGTCACCTCCCTTGTTGTATAAGATCTTCCCAGGTCAGCCGTGAAGATCTGGAGTCAGCACCCACACCATCTTCTTAGGATATGTGGCGTGAAAGAAAGCCGAGATAGGGTAATCCTGGGACATCTTCGGCAAATACATCACCGTGCCCTCAATAGTGAACACCCAGTCCTCCTTCTTGGGCTTGGTCTGGGATTGCTTGTCGATGACATCCCCAAATAAGAAACCCGGTTTCTTATACTCCGTCCCATCAATGTATGTCAGGGGCTCCCCACTGATCATACTCAGCAGCATGCGCTCTCCTTGGGACGATATCAGAGTTCCCCTCTCTTCAGGATAGTTGGCTCCAGAAATGGGGAATGTCACATGCGACAAGTCCTCCAGATAATTCGAGTTCAGCATCCCGACAGCGGACCCCATCACCTCAGCCAGAAGAGGGATCTGCAAGTCCACTACAAAATACAAGAGAACAAGTCAGTTTCTACACTAGACATTACACTCTTGCAGTTTACTCCAAAAGATTATCAGTCTGAGCTTTTTACGCCGAGACTGCAAAAACTGGATCTTTACGCCGGAACCTATGTCCGAGGCTTAAAATTCAAGGTTGGCAGTATACGCCAGATTGCCAAAATTTTAGCTTTTACGCCAGAATTTTCATCCTGCACGTAAAACCCAAAATTGGAAGTATACACCAAATTTTGACAGCCCGTGCTTTACGCCACACTGCGAAAATATGGAGTTTTTATGCTGATACATTAGGAATGTGGGCGTAATGATAAAACATCTATGTGCATCATCTTCCTCGAGGAGGCTCTCAGCACAGAAGATGACCTTGCGCGTTCACGTACAACATGTGCGAAGGGTTTTTCTCTTCCCAAAAATTTTACCTAGGACGTCCGGAGCACGGCTCGACGGAGGGGCGTCGCGTTCCGATCGAGGCTCGTTCAGCCTAATGGGAGTTGCTCGTGCTTAAGCAGAGGAGCGAGAAGAAGAGGCAACTTTCTTTCCCTTAGTGGTGGAAGCGTGTTTCGTTGCCATTGCTAAAACTCAGAGTGCTCAGAGAAGAAACGAAGAAGAGTTCTCGAAGCGACGAAAGTTTTTGCAAAAATACAGATGAAGGGTTTCTTCTCTGAAGGCCTTGGGGTATTTATAGAGTTCGGATAACTCTTCGAATTCCTAACCAAATCCGATATTTAATATTCGGTTATGATTTGTTGCCACGTCAGCCTATCAATTGAAAAAAGAAGACGGACAGTCAGTGATCCAGATTCTACGCGCAGAGCAGATCTATGATTTTACGCTCAAGAGATTTTACGCTCAAGAGGCTACAAATCTACGGTTTTACGCTCAGAGGCTATAAATCTATGGTTTACGCCCGGATGCTTTTATGCTCCGTAGATTTTATGCTCGAGAGGCTACAAACCTACGATTTTACGCTCAGAAGCTACAAATCTATGATTTTACGCCCGGATGCTTTTATGCTCAGTAGCTTTTACGCTCGGAGGCTACAAATCTACGATTCTACGCTCAACAGCTACAGATGGCCAATTGCAAGGGTTTACGCAGAAATGCTCCTTCTTGGCTACAGAATATTCTAAGTACCCAAAACATACAGAGTTCAACATTGAAGATGACTCTTCTTCTTGGGTCAATTGGAAGTTCAACAGAAGTTCAGTCTTCTACACAAAGTTCTAGTACGGCCTGTTTGACGGCCATTTCTAGCCCTATTTCAAAGGGACTTTCGGGAAAAAATTCTTGAAGATGATAGTCTGAACAAGAATTCTTCGTTTCAGAGAAGTGACAGTTCAGAAATTCTATGTGACTCCTCGTTCAAAACAGCATGACAGTTTGGATATTTCTACTTAAGTGCTAAGAAGCTTCTTTCTATGTGTCTTCAGTTACGCATAAAAGACGGGACAAGATCAGATACTTTTTATCAGAGTCGGCGTAAAGTTATCCAGGCGTGCTGAAGCTGCACATATTCAGACTTCCTCACAGCAAAATATGGCAAATCATCATATGCGTAAAAAAAGACAATTTTATTAATCATGATTACACATGATGGAAATCCAGTTTACAAAGGGTTTTTCATCTTCATGATTACATATGATAGAAATCCTTTTTCTACAAAGGGTTTCTCATTTTCATCAAAGATCACACTAAGAATCTGCTGAGCCAGGTCATCATATTGGTGGAGATCTTTTTCGTCTTCTACAGCAGTTAATCGGCTTCCGCGGCTGATTAACAAGAAAATGATTAATGACGGGAGGATACACAACTGGGCGTGTATCAATTACACAAGCTCACCCTCCATACGCCATGGCAGATTGTGTTGGGGGTTCAGACCCAACTCAATACTGGAAGATAGGTCCAGACTACCTACCATCGTCCAACTCCATGATGGGAGAAAATACAGCTTGCAAGATGTGTGGTCGAATGAGACCCTTCCTCTCTCCAGGACGAATCGCCATATGAAATTGCTGATCATCCCGAGCAAAGGAAGCTATGATATCCTTCCATGATCCATCGTTGCAGAGGACATTTGCTCGAAGACGCCTCTTTTTACGGCTCCTTACATGCTGGAAGAACATGATCTTCTTCTTTCTCAAGTCAGCAAGACGAACATCGGCAACCATCTCTTCTGTGGTGAAGGAAGTGTGGGAAGAATGAGTTAACTCATTAGCCTTTATATAGGCAAAGGAGATCACACTGAATCCCAACAAATTCCTGAATATTTGCCAAAAAAGCAGCCTCGCGGAACGAGTCAGATTTGACCGTTTCATGCTTTATTCAAAGTGTTTCAAATTACGAGGAATTTGAAAACTTTGAAGGGGGTCTTGTAGAAGCATGAAAAATACGCTGAGGAATTCTACGCGTAAAACCCTCAACATGCAGGAAGCCGCGTAAAGCAGAGCTCCATCAACTGGGTGGTGTAAGACATGACTTCAGAGCCATTGGCATACAACAGAGCTTCAACGCTATTCAGCGTAAAATATAGCTCAAGAACAACCCGCGTAATGCAGTATTTCAGACTGCTTCGGCGTACAACGGTTACTACATCGCCACTACGGCGTAAAACTTGTCCGCTTTTAATGCAGCGGGAAGTTGTACGAGGAACGCCTCGTATTCCTCGAATGAACCTATCAGACAGTACAATGAACCTGACTCCTGACAAAGAGTAATGCACGACTATCAAGAGGACGGTTGTAATGATGATTCGGCACAGAGCCCCAGATTGTCGTTTAGTGACAAAATCTTGAATTAAGACGTCGTTTTATGCATTCAAGGAATACGCTGCCTATTTTTACACAGGCAGACATGAGCTTTTACGTTCAGGATAAGACAAAGCTGACCGCCACGTCAAAAGCTGCTCTTCGTACAGAACTCGAGGCACGTCTCTGCAATTAATGCACGAGATGGGGGCATATCTATGCATTTAATGCACGAGATTTTGTTCTATTTCTAATGTCTGGGTGAGCTATAATTAGGGCTAATACGTCCACATCACCGTCCCTGCACATTACGCCATCAGGCTATTTTCAGCTATAGGAGTACGCCCTATGCTATCTCCTCGAAATACGCCGACTTGGCTATTTTCAACTATAGGAGTACGCCGTATGCTATCTCCTCGAAATACGCCAACTCAGGCTATATTTGCAAAGGTGAGTGACAAGACTATTCAGCCCAGAATACGCTCAAGACCTCAGTCAAAGAAGGATTATTGGCTATCTCTACGCCGGCTACCTATCCGTGCAGCATCAGGCTTCTACGCCTATTTGGCTTCTACGCCAATATGACAGCTATTTGGCTTCTACGCCAACATGACATCTATTTTGGCTTCTACGCCTATATGTCAGCTGTTGGGCTTCTATGCCTACTTGGCTTCTACGCCTATTTTGGCTTCTATGCCAACTTGACAACTATTTGGCTTCTACGCCAACCTTATCTACGCGAGGGACAGTTACCTACGTGGCTTTCATGCCGTGATCTTCGACGAGCAGTTATACGCATGACCTCATAATGGGACATGCGTCACACGTCGATTCAGGAGATTATTTATACGTGGGTGACAGTTATTACAACCACCGCGTAAAGAGCGCCATACTCTCCACCGTTTGGCTTTTATGCCGATTGGACGGTTACGGCTACTTGTCTTTATAAATAGAGACCTCTATTAACAGAGGCAGGGGGAGAGAACGGAGAGAACAGAGAAAAGGTCGGAGACTTGGAGAAGGTCGATTTTCTTTGAGAGAAAGAGATCTAATTTTTATTGAGAGAGAAGATCCTAGAACACAGACAGAGGGGAGTGATTGACGACTTTGGCATCGAGCATCCAATCCCTCTTGCGATTTTTGAAGCTTCTCCTTCTTCTACAGCACTTCTTCGTCATCTTGTGGTCCAAGGGACAAAGTGATCGACTACAGATCAGACTCCTATAGCAATATTTCCCCAGAATCAAACTTTTGTACTTAATATCCTCGTATATGATTAATTGTACTTCTTTTTCTTGTTTGTAAACCAAAGAAAGGATTTCGTATAAACCTATTTTCATTTCTTTCGTTTATTATCAAACAGTGGATGGCCCTTTTCCCCCTCTCCAAGCCACCATCAAATATCCAATTTACCCCCCACATGATGAATTATGATAATAATTAAGGATGACTATTTTGGAAAAAAATTACACTAATGCAAATTAGTCTAATCCTCCTAATTAATTATTGAAATGGGTCCATTGAGCTTGGTTCATGTTGGACTCAAATAATTGTCATGACAAGCCTAATTGGATTCACAAGTGTCAAGTCGAACTAATAGGCTAGTCCACTAAATAATTAATAAATAGCACAACCATAAATATTAATTATTAGCACAATATAAATAAATATTAATCTCTAAAAATAATTATATGCAAATTGACTAAATTACCTTCATTTGGAAAAGTGAGGGTGACACTTTCGGTCTAATGAACGCAGGTGCTACATACCATCGAGCGATGAGCACCATTTTTAGTGAACATCTGCGCAAGACGGTGGAATGCTACGTCGACGACATCACCGTCAATAGTCGCTCTAAAGATGATCACCTCCAAGACTTGAGGAATGTGTTTGACTTAATGCGTGCACATCGCCTCAAGATGAACCCTACCAAGTCCTTCCTGAGAGTCTCCAGCGATAAATTTCTGGGTTTCGTCATCACTTCTCGGGGCATTCACATAGACCCCGAAAAAACCAAGGCCATCTTGGAAATGAGCCCGCCAAAGAACCTCTGGGAACTCCGCGGCCTTCAAGGGAGGCTGGCATACATCAGGAGGTTCATATCAAACCTCTATGGACGTTGTCGACAGTTCATCTAGCTCATGAAAAAAGGTGTCTCCTTTGTCTGAAATAAAGAATGCCAATGTGTGTTCGACGACATCAAGGAATACCTATCAAATGCTCCAGTGCTGGTGGCCCCGATCATGGAAAAGCCCTTCCTACTCTACGTACGCGCGATGGAGCACTCTCTCGGTGCCCTGTTATCCCAGAATAATGATGTAGGCTACGAGCAGTCCATATACTACCTTAGTCGGATGATGGTTGGCACAGAGCATAGGTACACCGCTGTTGAGAAGGATTGCCTTGCTCTAGTATTCGCTATTCAGAAAACTCGACATTATGTGGCTAAACAAACCATTCATGTAATCTCATGAGTCAACCCCCTCAGGGTCCTCATGACCAAACCAGGGGTACGTAGTTACCGCTTGGCTACCTGGGAGATACTATTATCTCCATATGATATGGTATTCGTCCCACATAAGGACGTCAAGGGTCAAGTACTGGTTGATTTTTTGGCAGCCCACCCAGGGTCAGAAACCTCGAAGCTCTATGAGGAGATTCCAGATGTGGCGGCAGACTCCAACGTTACTTCATACAAAGTTGTGTGGCGAATGTTCTTTGACGGTGCTTCAAGAGTAGGGCCCAAAGGTGGCATCATCGCTGGGGTTGGGATAGTGTTGATCTTCTCCTACGGCCTCGTCATCAATCGTGCCTACTATCTCACGGATTCGTGCTCCAACAATGTGTCAGAGTACAATGCCTTAACCATCAGGCTCCAACTTGCTAAACAAGTTCGAGTAGAATACCTGGAGGCTTACGGTGATTCTCAACTAATAGTCAAACAGGTCCGGGGCGAGTATGATGTCCGAAATGAAGACTTAATCCCCTACCACCAAGCTGTGCTTGTAGAAGCATGAAATACGCTGGGGAATTATACGCGTATTATACAGTCAAAACCCCCAACATATATGAAGTCCACGTAAAATAGAGCTTTAGCGCTGTGTGGCATAAAATATGACTTCAGAGCTATACGCGTAAAACAGAGCTTCAGAGTTGTTTGGCGTAAAGTAGAGCTTCAGAGCTGCCCGCGTAAAGCAGCACTTCAAGGCTGTTTTGGCATAAAATATTACTATACCCTCTGGCGTAAAAAATGTTTGTTTTTAATGCAGCGTAAAGTTTTACGAGGAACTCTTCGTATTCCTTGGATGAATTTGTCAGACAAAACAGTGAACCTGACTCCTGACAAAAAGTATTGCACGATGATCGAGAGGACGGCTGTGATGATGATTTTGCAGAGAGACCCAGGCTGTCGTTTAGTGACATATTCTTGATATAAGTCATTTTTACGCATTCAAAGAATACGCTGACTATTCTACATGGGCAGAAATGAGTTTTACGCTCAAGATAAAGACAAAATCAGAGGCCACGTCAAAAGTTGTTTCTCATACAGAGCTCGAGGTATATCTCTGCATTTAATACACGAGATGGGGGCATATCTCTATATTCAATGCACAACATTTTGTTCTATTTTTAAATCCTGTCAGGACTGGGAAAGCTAAAACTGTGTCTAATACGCTCACATCACCATCCTTGCATTTTACGCCAACCAGGCTATTTTCAACTATAGGAGTACGTCGTATGCTATCTCCTCGAAATATACCAACTCGACTACATTTACAAAGGTACGTGACAAGGCTATTTATCACATAATATGCTCAAGACCTCAGTCGTGATGGATAATTGACTGGGAAAGCTAAAACTGTGACTAATACGCTCACATCACCATCCTTACTTTTTACGCCAACCAGGCTATTTTCAACTATAGGAGTACGCCGTATGCTATCTCCTCGAAATACGCTAACTCAGGCTATATTTGCAAAGGTATATGATAAGGCTATTTAGCCCAGAATACGCTCAAGACCTCAGTCGTATTGGATAATTGGCTATTTTACGCTGGTTATCTATTATTCATGAATCATCAAGTTTTACGCAGAGTTTGGCCTTTTACGCCAACAAGATAATTATTTGGCTTTTACGCCAACCATCTTTACGCAGGGGACAGTTATCTACGTGGCTTGCATGCCATAATCTTTGAGAAGCAGTTATACGCATTACCTTATAATGGGACACGTGTCATACGCAGATTCAGAAGATTATTTGAACATGGGTAGCAGTTATCATAACCGCAGCGTAAAGAAAGTCTTTTTCTTCACAGTTTGGTCTCTTACACCAACATGACAGCTATTTGGCCTTTACGCCAACAAGACAGGTATTTGGCTTTTACGCCAACCATCTTTACGCAGGAGCAGTTACCTACGTGGCTTGTATGCCGTGATCTTCGAGAAGCAGTTATACACGTTACCTTATAATGGTACACGTGTCATACGCAGATCCAGAAGATTATTTAAACATGGGTAGCAGTTATTATAACCATCGCGTAAAAGATGCAACCTTCTTCATAGTTTGGCTTCTACGCCAACTGGACAGTTATATTGACTGATCTCTATAAATAGAGACCCCTGATCACAGGGGAGGAGGGGGGATCGGGCAATCGATCGATAAAATAGAAGGATCGAGGATCAGGGAGAGAAGCACTAGGAAAGATCAGAGAGCACAGACATAGAGTGTTGATTGACAACTTTGGCAACGAGAATTCAATCCCACTTGCAACCTTTGAAGCTTCTTCTTCTTCTACATCACTTCTTCATTATCGTGTAGTCCAAGGGACAAAGTGATCGACCGCAGATCAGACTCCTATAGCAATTCTTTCCGATAATCATTTTTATTGTACTTAACATCCTCGTATAGGATTAATTGTACTCTTTTTCTTGTTTGTAAGCAAAAAAAAGAAAGGTTTCGTATAAACCCTCTTCTTCTCTCATTTATGTTTATCATCAAACACAAGATGGCGACTCTGCTGGGGACCACTTTCTCATCTGACAAGAAAGCAATTGCTCAACACGATGTTGTATCCATCGGATCGACGAAGAAGACTTTGGTCGTCCAGTTCGACCAATCTGCTTATGAAGACATGCCTCATGCAGGGGGTAGCTCTCATCCCCCTCTTTCTAGAACAACAGGAAGCTGCGTAAAGTGTGGATGCCTAAGACATCCTCTACCCTTCCAGCAAGCTCTCACTCTCTGATCAACAAAGCTGTGACAATACAGCCTACACGCCCTGTGCGTAAAAATTTGTCTCCCGTCTGTGACGTAGACTTCTGGCAATGCCTCAGGGCCAATCCAGAAGCCTCAAACACGCCTTGTGCGTAAAAATTTGTCTCTCGTCTGTGACGTGGCAGACAAGACTTTTGGCAATGCCTCAGTGCCAATCCAGAAGTCTCAAACACGCCTTGTGCGTAAAACTTTGTCTTCCATTTGTAATGTGGAAGATAAAACTTCTGGCAATGCCTCAGTGCCAATCCAGAAGTCTCAGACGCGCCATGCGCGTAAACCTTCGTCTCCCGTCTGTGACGTGGCAGACAAAATTTCTGGCAAGGCCTCAGTGCCAATTCGAAAATTTCAAACGCGCCATGCGCGTAAAAATACATCTCCCGTCTATGATGAGGCAGATGTACCCTTGGATTACATCAAAGGAAAACAAGTGGCAAATCTTCCAACCTCTAGGCTTTTATGCCCACAAGGGAAGAAAGTACCCACTTTACAGATTACGAGCACTTTCCCTGTTTTACGTGAACCTGTGCCAAAATCCAAATTATGCCAGGATAGGTCTGTCCGCATAAAGAAGACTCATCTCACGGGAAAATACGCTCCTTAGACAGATGATGAATCATATGCTACTCATATGGGTGAACTGCTGTATTCCTATGGCAGAGAAAGGGTTATGATTCCTAATCTACATATCCCTACTGATGTAAAAAGGCAGAATAAGCCTTCTTCTTCTTCTGGTAATTTCCTTGATTTGCGTAATTTCTTGATCCAGAAACACAAAGACAGGGGATTTCCTAATACGTCTATTACACCTCCTAGAGAACATTGTTGTAATGGTCGTAAGGTTGTAATTAACCGTTGCTGTTCTAAAGCAAAACGGTCAGTTTTTGACCGATTGAACTATTCCTTGTCATTACAGGAAGAAGAAGCATACGACGACATGTCTGGGGGTAGTCTTCCTCGATAAAATAGAGCAGCATTCGAAGCTGGGGGTAGAATTCCCTCTGAGTCCGAAGATGATGCAACTATGACCATCTTTCCTGAGGACCGTACGACTAAGGTATCAGAAGCCCGAAAGCTAAAGAGGACCTTCTCCTTCAATGATGAAGACATCATTGAAATCTTTAATATATTGATGAAGGAAAACAAACTTCGGCTACCCAACATCAGATACCCTGAAAAGGCTGGCAAGGTCGATGACCCAGAATATTGTCTCTTTCATTGGTACATTCATCACCCCACAAAGGCATGCTATGTACTGAAAAGGAAAATCCAGGAGTTGATCGATGCCAAAGTCATTACTTTGCATTTATAAACGAGAAGACGGTCACTCCAACGTGGCAATTTTCCCCTCAAAAAATACCGGATGATGAGTCCCTAAAATCTCCCCAGGGGAGCAACCTTCAGGTCTATCCCCACTCAGCAAATCACTCCCTAGTGAATTTTTCGGACATGGGTTCACGTCCAAACTGTTTTCTTTCCCCAGCTGAGTTTGCCATGTCCAAGTGACCTCTGAGCAAACCTCCCAGGTTGTTGCTATCGATCAGTTCACGTCCATATTACCTCTGAACTACGTCTCTCCACTTTCTCCAGCAGAGTAAATCTATCACCACAAAAATGGACACTTCCATATTACCTCTGTCCTATTTTTTTTTATCTCCACAAAGTCATATCTTACCACGTCCACATTACCTCTAAGTAAGATATTTTCAGAACTTTTTTTTTATGTCCATATCACCTATAAGTAAAGTTCTGCTCTGTGACTTTCTACTATCACATTTGCATAACCCCTAGTAGTGCTAGTCATTTCAGCTTATTATCTATACTTAAGGTACGCCATGGATAATAAGTCCACAACCCAGATGTACAAATTGACTCTTGGTTCTTCATCCCCAGCATGTGCCTATGTGCAACATTTTCTCGACCGTCGAAGATCGAGAATCATATTCTATCATGTTTATTTGACCTCTGAATAGATATGTCAAGTGCCTACGTGCAACATTTTCTCCTTCATTATAAATTCTTGTAAAGAGCCATCATCCATATCCAAAAGTCCCGGATACGCAATGGATGATGGATCCTCAAAATCTTCCTAGCAAAGCAATCCTTAGGTCTACTCGCACACTCCCGCAGTGACTATTCAAACCAATTTCGTTAGACGCTAGCCATGTTCATATTACCTCTGAGCTGTCGTCCCATTAATCTCTCCAGCGGAATAATCTTTTGGTCTATCTTCATGTTTGGATAGACCACACTCAACAAATCACTCCTCAATGAATTTTTTGGACATTAGTTTACGTTCATATTACCTCTGAACTGTTGTCATAATATTTCTCTCAGGCTGAGTTTGTTATGTCCATATTACCTCTGATCAAACCTTCCAAGTTTTGGCTATCGATCATCATGTCCATATTACCTCTGATATCGGTTATCATCTCAACTTAGCACCCGTACTTAACTCTAAGTACGCCAGTGGTGTTAGTTCCACAAAAACTGCCACGTCCATATTACCTCTGGCGGGGCTTGCCTCAAACTTATTACTTGCACTCTCGTGCAGAAGAAGTAATAGGTCCACCAACCCCCCCCCCCCCCCCCCCGTGGGATGCCCACAATGGAAACGAATAATGCAAGTCCACATTACCTCTCAACAGAAATATGTCTCCCCACTATCCCCACAGAGTCATATTTTACAGTGTCCGTATTTTCTCTGTCAGGACACGTCTCGAACCTATTACTTGCACTAATATGCGCAAAAAGTAGTGGGTCCACAAAAACTGTCATGTCTATATTACCTCTGGCAGGGCTTGTCTCAAACTTATTATTTGCACTCAACATGCGCAACAAATAATAGGTCCACCAAAGATCCCCCAGTAGGATGTCCTCAACAAACACGGTATTGTACTACGTCCATGTTACCTCTGGTACGATATCCGAAGTTCACACAAACAATCGTAAAGAAATGGAGGACCCTTATGTGATTGAAACAACATTCTCAAATGGCACTTTCAGGTTAGCCAAACCTAATAGAGTTTGATAATGGCTCCTATCAACGGTAAATTCCTAAAGAAGTACTATGCTTGATCTCCTTTGCTTAATGGAGTATGATGAAGATCTCATTCTAACGATACTACGTACAAAGGTTAGCTGAATCATATTCTATCAGGTTTATATGACCTCTGAATAGATATGCTTAACTAATTTGTAAACCTATCATGTTCATATTACCTCTGATAGTGTTTTGTATACAAAATTAGTTGGATTATATTCTATCAGGTTCATATTACCTCTGAATAGATTTACATTCAGCTAAACCTTACCGAAAGTATATCATGTTCATATTACCTCTGATATCACTTTCATCTTAGCCTATCATTTATATTATAAAGTGAGGGGTCCACAAAGTCAGAAAATGTATCTTTATTATCTCTGAGAAAATAAGGAGCAAAAAAGTAAAAAGTACATCATTGGGGAGGAGCAGTTAAATCCCTGATCTGTTGTGCCAAAGCAGCCATCCTCTCATTCCTAGAGTTCAAAATATTGGTGCGAGCCAGTTCCAGCCTTGCTTAGTCATTGCTCAAGAGAAATAGTTCGGACAGAGAATCAACAAAACTCGCGTGGATGACACCCACATGTGTCAAGTTTTGTTGAACTGTATTCACTTGGCCCTCCAATACATCACGAACTAGCGATGCTTTGAGAAGCCTCTCCCTCGTTTGAGCAAGTTCAGCTTCCAATTCTTGAACCCTCACTGCATATCCCTCATATTCTGCATGGCACTGAGCTAGCTGAGGAAACTCTCCACCAATACTGCCTACTCTTTCTCCATCTCTTGTTGATGTTCCTGGATGGATTTGTTTAAAGTTTCTGTCTTCTGAGCAAATTCTGCAGTTAGTGAGTCATACTCAGCCTGAACTAAGTTATTGATACTGCCTCGGGATAGTTGCAAATATTTGTTAATGGGTTATTCTAAACCATTAACCATTTGCTCTAGCGCATTAGCTCTTTCAGCATTATTGAAATTTCTAATCTGCGCTATGGTAAGCTTGGAGGACGTCTTCAGAGCATCAAAGCCTAGATTCTTCTCCAGCACCAAGGATATCAATTCTTTCAAAGTGAGATAGAATATGCTAGTGTATTGTTCAACTACCATAGCAAAGCTGGAATGGATGCTGGGAGTGGCCGCAATATCGATAAATCTCCTTTCTGGAATGGCTGCAGAGGATGTTGCCACAGTCTTTGCTTCAACTGATGGCGCAACAAAAGAAGAGACACCAACAACAGTTGAAGTTGCTGGCATGCTCGACGAAGGAGGCACAGTCGAGATGGTGGGTTCATCCACCTCTGATATTATTTGAACTGCTGCTGGTTGGGTTATATCCGAAAATGTTGCGGCTGAAAGATCAACGGCTTCAAGGTATGCTTCTTCGACGGTGGTCACCGCCGTTTCATTAGCTGGATCTGCATCAAATTCAGAGGTTATTTCAGCTCCATCCTCCCCAGAAATGTCTTCGCCTGAAAAAAAGATAAGAGAAAGTTAATATCAATTTGATGTTAAATTTCCCTGAAGAAAGCGTAAAGACAACATTTACCCATGGCCGACGGTATGTATAGTGTGTCTGCAGCCTGTATAGCTAAATTATTTCTTAATGATGCTAAACAAGCTGTCATACCTGGAGAAGAGGGTACACCAACTGACACTTGAGGGTAGTTATCCCAGTCATTACCCAGATCTACTCGAGGTTCATCGGGTGGAATCTCGCTTGAAATACTTACAGATGAATGAGGGGCTAGTCCCATTATTCGTCTTGGTAAAGGTATACTGATTCTTATTAAACTCGGCCTAGAAGGCGATCTAGAAGCACTATCAGTGACGGTGGTAGCGCCAGCAGTCGCGGACAAAGAATCTCCAGCACTTTCAACTGAAACTGTGGTGGCTCCTTCTCTAAAAGGCGAAGGACCCCTAATCAAAGAATCATCCCTAACAGGGGAAACAATAGGCTCACTCCTGGAAGAGGCTCCCTTGGTGGAAGTCTTTTTAGGACCTCTGGCAGTCGGCTTCTTCTTGCGAGGGGAAGGCTCTTTCAGAGTGGAAGCCTTTCGTTTATTGGAAATAATGAGAGGATCTGCTGGCGGATCTATTACGCATCTTGGTAATATTAAAAAATAATCATCTGCACCAGTAGTTTCATCACCTTCATCAGAGGAGACAGATGGTATCTCCTCTCTTCCAGTGGACTTATGGGAGGGCATTCTGAAACTTCCATGTACATCAAAATCACGATGGAAGGTATTAATGGACGCATAAAACTGTGCGTACGAATGAAGAATACGCAACTCAATGGAGAGAGAAGTCGCGGGAACAGCAAAGGTTGCTCCAGTATAACCCATGATGAAATACCACCATCCTCTGGCTCCATCAATAAGCCCACCTTTGAACTTGAAGCTGATGATGGGATTTCTCATATGGAACTGATCATACCCAAATTGCCTGGCGAAACGGCTAGGCAGATAAGGCTCCAAGTAGCTATGGTCCTCACTTCTGTACAGCAGGTGGGAAGGTCTAATGCAGACCAACCAGTAAAAGGCTTCAGGAGAAAGAATAGTCTTCTCCTGACCTACGTCCTGAAGTTTAGTCCCCTGTTGATTGATATGTACGGGGGGACGGTGTAGAAGAACTTCCAACTATGGGCAAAATTTAGTGCTAGTCGACAATCTATGACGCTAGTCACATTCCAAAGAGAATTCTTGTAATTCAACAAGAAGTTATTTTCCGAACCGCTGGCAGATCCGAGAGATATCACTCTGGTGTTGTGAAGGATTAACCATCCCATCAGATATAAGAATGGTAATTCCACTCTGGGATATCCTTCACGCTGTGTAGTATCGGCCAACAGCCCATCAGTAATAGCCCTCAGGCCAGCTTTTATCCAGCATACCATGGCAGGAAGCAGGCCCAATATTGCTCCAAACACCAAACGCACTGCGGGCCATAAGGTGTTGCGATGAATGCGATCCGCAGACGCGATGCCAGGTACCAGCCATCAGCGTAGCCAAATAGAGAGGAAGCCAGCTAGTTGAGCTTCTCTTGACAGAGGCTTTCGGCAATGCCTCATATAACTGTAGGCTTTGGTTCCTGTAGGATAACCCCCTATCTCTTCATTGAGAACACAATCTGGAGCCCCTGCATCTTCAATAAGATCATCGATTGTGTTGGCATTAAGAATGCTCAGAAGGTTGAAAGGTTTGTCTTTGCTATCTACAACCTTGTCCTGCTTGGCATTTCTAGCCTGATGGAAGAAGAGGTAGGATACCCATTTATTAATATGGGCTAAATCAGAGGGCTCTCTGTAGAAGGTGGTGCATGCAAGATAGTGGCTCATCAGCTCTTGGTACACTGCCACTATCCAAGGGTTGGTATCCTTCAACTCTCTATTGGTGGGGACATATTCTTCATAAGGAATGTCTCCCATTGGCAGCTTTGAGATATCTGCCATCTCATGAAGGGCTAGGCCAAACTCACCTATCGGAGTGGCGAAAGTCCCAGTGAGCGAGTTATATCGCTCCATCAAAGCTAAGAACAAGTTGGGGTTGATAGGCAGCCCAATACTAGTAGTACTTACAGCCTCAAATAAGTTAATACTTTCCAGCTCCATCTGAAAGTGCTTCAGGGCCCATACAGTTAAACTGGCCCATCGAAGATTCTGGGGGTTAAGCCATCCACCGGTGCGAGGGTTAACCCTGGGATATACTCCTCCCTGCTCCTTGAATTCATTGCAGAAAGTTGCCATTTGAAATGGCTGGATCAAGGAAGAGTCTTCACTCGGGACGCTGTCCGGCAGTAATCCTCTGAAGGGCATGACAGGGCCGGAGGGACTACTTACAAAGGATCCTTGGTTTAATCCTTTCTTATAAAAGATCTTCCCTTGCTGCCCATGAAGATCAGGAGTCATAGTCCATGCCATCTTTCTGGGATGTGTGGCATGGAAGAATGCAGAGATAGGATAATCTCTGGGCATCTTTGGCAGATACATGACCGTACCCTCAGTAGAAAATACCCAATCTTCCTTCTTGGGCTTTGTCTGGGATTGTTTATCAATAACATCCCCAAATAAGAAAGCTAGTTTCTTATACTCAGTGTCGTCTATATACGTCAAGGGTTCCCCACTGATCATACTCAGCAACATTCTTTCTCCTTGGGCCGAGATCAGAGTTCCCCTTTCTTGAGGATACTCGTTTCCAGATATGGGGAAAGTCATATGGGACAAGTCCTCCAAGTAGTTGGAATTCAGCATTCCAGTAGCAGAGCCCATTACTTCAGCTAGAGGGGGGATCTGTAGGTCCACTGCAAAAAGCAAGAGAATAAGTCAGTTTTACGCTAGAATTTTCTTTCAGCGCGTAAAATGTAAGGTGCTACACTCTTGCAGTATACGCCAAAACTTGACAGTCTGAGTTTTTACACCAGACTGCAAAAATTGGGGTTTTACGCTGAAATTTACTTCCAGTGCGTAAAACGTAAGATTTGCAGTATACGTCAAAACTTGACAGTCTGAGTTTTTACGCCAGACTGCAAAAATATAGAGTTTTACACTGACACATTAAGAATGTGGGTGTATTTGCTCATACACGTACAACGTGTGCGAAGGGTTTTATTCCTCTCGAAGTCTTTACCTGTGATGCTCGGTGCACAACTAGACGGCGGAGCACTTCATTCAGAACGAGGCTCGCTTGGCCTAGTAGGAGTCGCTCGTGCTTGAGCAGTGGAGCGAGATGATGAAGCAACTTTCTTTTCCTTAGGGACGAAAGTCTGTTTTGGTGCCATGGCGAATCTGAGAGTTTTCAGAAAGAGACGAAGGGTTTTGCAAAGAAAGATAAAGGGTTTCTCTCTCTCATGACCTAGGCCTATTTATAGAGTTCAAGTGACTCTTCGAATCCTTAACCAAATCCAATTTTTAATAGTCGGTTATGATTTGGGACCACGTCAGTCGATCATTTGAAAAGGAAGATAGATAGTCATGCTGCGTAACAGGTCCCTGATTTTACTCTTAGAAGCTTTTACGCTCAAAAGCTACAGATCTACGATTTTACGCTCAGAAGCTACAGATCTATCCTGAGCGTAAACCATTCTATCCCACTATTGAATCTATCTCAAGAATAACAATCGGTACCACTAGATCCGTTCAAATACAATTTCTTACTTGTTCCTTATATCGTGTCGCGTGTATGCTGGGTCTGTCTCGTTGAATGACTCTATCATTCAATCCAAGCTCTGACTCATTCTCTAATACGCCTTAGCACGGAACATATACCACTTAACGTGGGGTACTATGATCAATCTTGAATGATGATCTAGGCTGAGGCAAACTTATCTAAATGGTTATACTCATCCATGTGAATCTAACATATTCACTTGCACTAGCCTTCGAGATCGGCATATCATGAGTCTGGATCATGCACATACTCAAAGCGTCCCTCGAACATATGCATGTCAACCAACTTAGCGATAAGGAAGTCTTTGCACTCGAGTTTAATATATCATTGAGTCTTGGATCGTGCACACGTTCAAGGCATCCCACAAACATATGCATTCAACCAAACTTAGCGATAGTGAAATTGGACAAGTTACTTGCAAAAATCTCAAAGGTTCTCTCATCTTATGAATCACGATGATACCTCCAACATGGTCAATAAAATCCCAAACTATTTCCAAATTCCACGCAAAGTGATAAACATGACCTGTATGGGCCACCACTAAAACCATGTCACGTCCCAGTCCCAAAATACACGGAACAGGCCACGTGGCAATGGCCAGCTAATACGTCTCTGAGGGATAACCCAATTTAATGGACCGAACAAAATGTACTACACTATCCTAAAATACTAATAAGTCCAATACTAACATACATCAGGTAAATGTCTAATCTCATCCACAATATAAACAAGAAGTACTAAAATAAATACTGAAAAATAAGTGCAAGTCTAAAATGTCATAGTACAATCCAAAATATGTCTGATGGGAACAAATCCACTACAATGACGAAATAAGAGTACTGAAAAACAGATAAGAGAGTAATGACTAGGGCAACGGCTAACTAGATAAGGATGCTCCAGTCCTAGGCGGAAGGCCTACCAATGATCAAGGGAACTATGATGGAAGCACCTCTAGCTCCTCCTCGGATGCGTACCTCGTCTCCTGCCCGGGTCCGTACACGATAGGATTGTAAGCCTCGTCCAAATCTGGAAGGGAACCAGGTCCTCAAAGGGACGTAACAAGATACAAAAATATATGCCATATATAAATACTGAATAAAATAAAGGGGTGTGCTAACTATCTAAGTGAATGCAATATGAGGACAACCTTAGTATGTATGGGTAGGTGTAGGCATAACGTCCGCACTCCGAAGAGCGTGGCATCTGTACATGTAACGTCCATCATTTCGAAGAATGTGGAATCTGCATACTATAATGTCCATATTGTTCCGTAGAACGTGGAATCTGAATAGTATAACGTCCGTATCATTCCATAGAACGTAGAATCTAAATAAAAGGGGGTTATCATTTCCTGTAGCTCTGACGGATACTACGGATACTAATGAGTGTATCCCATACGCCTACCAGTTGTCCTTCCCGCCCAATGTAGATATACAAGTCGAATACACGACTTGCATACCACGTAACTATATGCCAAGTCTCAACTAATTTAAATAACCATGATTACGTACTAAACCATGATGCATGTCACACGCACCGATAGCTAGTCGGGTATGCGAACCCGCATTCCAACATGAGTTTGTCATCCTGATGCGTGTAAGAGTGTCAGGGTCTAGGAAGATATCAGAATATTCTCACCATGGTGGGTGAGTCTGCTAGTGACTAAGTCAATTACACTACACATCGACGTACTCGTCGACTACACCCGAGTCAATCTCGGACGCGCACAGTTATATGTAATATTGCAACAAGATATCATGCAACAATTTATAATTTAAATTAAACAGTAAATATGGCAAGGTATACTTGCATGGGTCCTCAAGCTGCGAGTGCCAATAACCTGCTCCAGAAGTCTCGCCTGAACAGTCCAGTGGCTGTATACCTTTAATATAATATAATATAATATAATATAATATAATATAATATAATATAATATAATATAATATAATATAATATAATATAATATAATATAATATAATATAATATAATATAATATAATCATTAGTCATTACACTAGTACGCACAGGAAATACAACACTGCCATTTGGAACTGACGCAGGGGTCATAACTGGTCATCTAGCAGGGTCGCGTGTGCACGTAGCTAAGATGTATACGTGCCATAACCTCAATTACCGTGTACATCAAGACAACAAATTATCCAAATTATGTTACGAAACTAAATATGTAATATACTAAATTATAAGTCCTAGCTAGCATGTTAGAGTACACCAGGACAAGGTCTAAACTCTAGGTCAACCATAAGTGTTTACATTAAAATAGTCATATATTTATTATGAGTAATTACTAACATTAATTTCTATTCTAAACATGTACACCTGTACATAATGAGGTATTCAACAACACTAATATTATTCTAAACTAAACACACACACCCACACATAATTAGATCAACAATACGATAACGTATTCGTACATGACGAGAAGAAGGACGTACGTGTACCTATTAGATCGTGGCCGAGGGGGTCTTTGGCTCGTCGGCGGCCTGTCTCCGACAAGGGAGGGCGGAGCTCCGGCGAGCACAGTACATGACAGCAGCAGCAGCTCCAGCAGCGTCTTGCAGCAATGGTAGCGGCGGCGGCTATGCAGAGGTGGCGGGTTGCTGACGGTGGAGAGGGTAAGGTAGTGGTGATGGTCGGGGTCGACGATGGCTAAGGTGGAGGGGGTGAACGGAGGTGAGCGGCGGGGAGTCGGGTTGAGGGTGTGGGTGATGGTGATGATGGAGTTGGTGATGGTGATGATGGATGGAGAAGGAAGAGGAGCTGACGGTGGTGGGTTAACGTCGACGGGCTGGTCAGGCGGTAGGGAATGGTGGCTGAGGCGGTGGCAGGCAGCATTGGAGGTGATCGGGGAAGGAGGGAGGTAGTGAGGGGAAGAAGCTAGGGTTTCGGTTAGGATTATTTTCTCGGTTTTGGAGAGAGAAAGAGTTGTATATATATAGGAGAGAGAGAGGGGACTGTCCTCGGGAATTAGGCCGGCTATGGCTCCTTGGGATGGGAGAAATGTTCATATGAAGGAATGTAGGGTGTAGATGGACTAGGTTGGGTCTAATTTTGGGTGAGGTTGGGTTCTTACACTAATTTAATTAAAATTAGTGTAAGTGATGCTTTTTAATTAATTAGGAATACATAGGTTTAAAATTGGGTAGGACACAAGTATCATGGACGTAGCAGACTCAGAATAGAATAATGTCAATATTTGGGTTGAATAAAATGGGTCGAGGTTGGGTCTCCAATTTCGATTGGAACGGACAAAGATGAAAATTTGGATTTATTTGGATTTAAAGATAGACGTTTGGAATGAATATTGTGCGACTAAAATAAAGCACAAGAGAGAGTATTTATGAGTTACACAAATATTAGAATGGAAGGTTGGCACGTCTAAGAAAAGTGTGCAAAATTTATTTGTAGGTAAATGCTAGTGTAGCGCTCCAAATATCGAAGTAACGGTAAGGTGCACAAAGTGATACAAATATTGCACAATAAAACCAAAATACTGTGTTCTAATTCTAATTAGATTCAAACTTACCCTAGTCTCTCTATCTAAGCTAAGTAGACCTAAATTTGGTCGAGGGAGTTTACAATCTACCCTCCTTAGTTTATTTCATCATCGAAATTAAAACATATATATGGTAAAAACTACTGACTGAAATTAAATGCTATTACATACCTAGGCCTTCGAAAAGATGGGAAAAGCACTGTCGGATATCATCCTCTCATTCCCAGATCGACTCGCCTAGTGCATGATGCCTCCGTGCGACACGAACTAGAGGGATAGTTTGACCTCACAATACCTTCTCGCTTCTGTCCAGAATCTCTACAGGTTCCTCTAGATATGATAAACTCGGCCCGACTGTGATCTCTGAGTGGTCAAGCACATGACTCAGATCTGGTATGTACCTTCTTAGTTGAGATACATGGAAGAGATCATAAACTCCTTCTAATGTTTGTGGCAACGCTAATCTGTAAGCAACCTCTCCGATGCGCTCCAACACATCGAATGGTCCGATATACCTCAGACTCAGCTTTCCTTTGCCTCCAAATCTGATGGTTCCTCGGGTAGGTGAGATTTTCAGAAACATATAATCTCCAACCTGGAACTCTAGGGGTCGTCGATGCACATTTGCCCAATGCTTCTATCTGTCCTGTGCTGCTCGCAGGTGCCCTTGGATCTTTTTTACCTTCTCCACTGTACGAACAACCAACTCTGGTCCAAGAATCTGCCTTTCGCCCACATCGCTCCAGCATACTGGGGAATGATACTTTCTGCCATATAACGTTTCATAGGGAGCCATCTGAATGCTTGCTTGATAGCTATTGTTGTAGAAAATTTTGACCAAATATATATGGTCCTCCCATGATCCACTGAAATCAAGCATGTACGCCGTCAATATGTCTTCCAATGTCTGAATGGTGTACTCGGACTGGCCATCTGTCTGCGGGTGATAGATGTGCTGAACTTCAGGTGAGTACCAAGACTCTCTTGCATACTCCGCCAAAAGTAAGATGTGAACCTCGTATCCCTATCAGACACTATACTGACTGGCACTCCATGCAGTCGTACGATCTCCCTCATATACATATCTGCTAAGACCTCTGTAGACTGCCCAACTCTAAAGGATAAAAAGTGAGCGGACTTGGTGAGTCAATCTACGATTACCCATACTGCGTTGCGACCACTAGGACTCCTCGAAAAGCCCATAACGAAGTCCATAGTGACATGCTCCCATTTTTACTATGGTATCGGGAGCAGTTGAAGTTAACCTGCAGACCTCTGATGCTCAGCCTTGACTTGCTGACACACCAGGCACTTCGCCACAAAGTAGGCTATCTCCCTCTTCATTCCATGCCACCAATAGTACTGCCTCAAGTCTCTGTACATCTTTGTGCCTCCTAGATGAATAGAGTATGTTGAAATATGCACCTCCGATATCAGCTCCTGACGAAGTTCTCCATTCGGAACATAGAGACGATCTCCATATCTTAAAGTCCCATCCTCGTGTATGCACAATCCTGTCTGCATCCCGGCCTTTGTCCTCTGTTGAAGCCTCTAGAATCTGGCATATGTTGGTAAGGTAGCCTTGATCCTCTCAACCAATGTCGATTGCACCTGAAAACTCGACAACTGGCCTTCTACTCCGGGCATAATGACTTTTATACCCAACTGCTCTAGATCTCTTAACAGGTGTTGCTGGGTAGTCAAAAAGAATGCCATGGGCCTCATGCTCAATGCGTCAGCTACCACATTGGCCTTTTTCGGATGGTACTGTAGCTCAATCTTAAAGTCTATCATTACCTCGAGCCAACATCTTTGTCTCTAGTTCAGGTCCTTCTGAGTATAGACATACTTCAGGCTTTTGTGATCTATGAATATCTCCACTCACTCTCCGTATAGGTAGTGCCTCCAAAGCTTCAAGACAAAGATCACTGCGGCAAGCTCCAAGTTGTGAGTGGGATAGTTCTTCTCATGGTCCTCAGCTTCCTAGAGGCATAGGCCACAACTTTCCCGTGCTGCATCAAAATGCATCATAATCCTTTCCCAGATGCATCGCTATAGATCACGAATCCTCCGGGTCCAGAAGGTATAGTCAAGATAGGTACCATAGTCAGACGCTTCTTCAGCTCATCGAATGTTGTCTGACACTCCTCTGTCCAGGTGAACTCCTGCTCCTTACGGGTCAAGCGGTTCATCGGCTCTGCGATACTTGCAAAGTTCTCTACAAAGCTCTGATAATATCCGGCAAGTCCTAGGAAACTCCTCACCTCCGAGACATTGGTAGGGGTCGGCCATATCTCTACTGACGAAATCTTTGCTGGATCTACTGAAATACCATCTCCTGAGATAACGTGTCTGAGAAAAGTGACACGATCTAGGAGAAACTCACACTTGCTCGTTTTGGCAAAAAGCCTCTCACGCCTCAGCGTCTCTAACACTATTCTCAAGTACTCTCCATGCTCCTCGTGGCTCTTTGAATACACCAAGATATCGTCGATGAAGACTACCATAAACTGGTCCAAATACTGGTGGAAGACTCTGTTCATCAGGTTCATAAATACTGTAGGCGCATTAGTCAGTCCAAAAGGCATCACCAAGAACTCGTAGTGACCATAACGAGTCCTGAAGGCTGTCTTTAGAATGTATTCTCTCTGCACCTTTACCTGATGATAACCCAATCTCAAATCGATCTTCGTGAACACCACTGCTCCAGTCAGCTGGTCAAAAAAATCATTAATTCGTGGCAGGGGGTACTTGTTCTTAATAGTCAAACCATTAAGGGCTCTGTAATCAATGCACATACGAACTATCATACCCTTCTTTGGTACAAACAACATTGGTGCTCCCCAGGGTGATGCACTAGGATGGACAAATCCCTTGATCTGTAACTCCTCTAACTGTAGCTTCAGCTCATCCAATTTCTTCTTCGCCAACCGGTACACATTTGAAGATACCGGCGCTGCTCCGGGTACTAACACAATAGTGTCATGCCCCAGTCCCAAAAGTACACGGGACCAGGCCACGTGGCAATAGCCAGCTGTCACATCTCCGAGGATATCCCAATTTAATGGATCCAACGAAGAGTGCTACGCTGTCCTAAATAACTAACAAGCCCAATATCAATATCAACAGGTAATCTATCTTATCCATAAATATAAACTGCAAGAATGTACTGATAATAATGCTGGAAGATAAACGCCAGTCTCAAGTATCATAGTACAACCAAGAATGTCTGGTGGAAACAAACCCACTACTATGACGAAATAAAGTACTGAAAAGATAGATAAAAGATAATGACTAGGGCATCGGCTGACTAGATAATGATGCTCCCAATCCTAGGCAGAAGGCCTACCAAGTGATCACGGAAACTCTAATGGTAACACCTCTAGCTCCTCTGCGGTAGCGAACCTTGTCTCCTGTCCTGGGCCAAACACTGTGGGGTAATATGCCTTGTTCAAATCTGGAAAGGTACCAGGTCCTCAGAGGGACGTAATAAGATACATAAAAATATGCCATATATAAATACTGAATAAAATAAATACAATGAGGGTGTGCTAACCATCTAAGTGCATGCAATGTGAGAACAACTTTGGTACATATAGGTAGGCGTAGGCATAACGTCCAACACTCCGAGGAGCGTGGTATTTGTAACGTCCATCATTCCGAAGAATAGGGTATCTGCAATATATATACGTTTGTATCACTCCGAAGAGCACGGTGTCTGCAATAAAGGAAGTCATTGGATCCGTGGCTCCTCCGGATACGACGGAGTCCAATGTGTGTATCCCATACGCCTACTAGCTTTCCTTCCCGCCAAATGTAGATACACTAGTCGAATACTCGACGTGCATACCACGTGTCTATATGCAGTCTCTAAAATAACATAATCCTGAGTTACGTACTAACCGTGATGTATGTCACACGCACCAATAGCTAGTCGAATACGCGGACCCGCATCCCAATATGAATGTCACAGTGAATACGTGTAAAAGTGTCAGATCTTGGAAGATATCAACGTATCCTCCTAACTGGGGGAGTCTACTAGTGACTAGGTCAAGTATACTACAACATTGACGTATCCGTCGATAGCACCCGAGTCAATCTCGGACGCACACAGTCATATGAAATAAGCAATAAAACATCATACAACATGTGTAATATTTAAGTTAGACAGCAAATATGGCAAGGTATCTTGCCTGAGTCCTCAAGCTGTCGGTTCCCGCAGTGTCCCCTGGATGGTCCAGTGGCCCTAAACACACAATACAATATAGCAATTGCTGACATCAGACACTAAGCAATATATACACCTGATTACGATGCTACTCTTGGGTACTGTCGCAAGTTCACGACTGGTCGAATACAACATCACGTGTGCACGTAGCTAGGATGTACACGTGTTCTGTCCTCGGTCAACGTGCCCTTGAGATAATAAATACTACATCTATGGTTTTACGAAACTACATTACACCTTGTTGAATTACTCGTCATCTAATTTCCAGGTTAAATGCACTAGGTTAATGTCCACGTTTCCAGGTGAATTTTAAGTCTTAATCACAGGTCATATTATTAAGGTAAATGCTGGTTGTAAAATAATTGTTAAATCTTTTGTTAACATAAATCTTCATATTCATAAATTCAGGGTTGTGTCTAAGACTACGATACTAGACACGATGACACGATGACACGAAGATCATAAATGAACACGATACGAGAGAAAGGACTATATAGGTGTTTACCTAGTTGGTTCGACGATGGTCTCCTCGCAGCCTGGTCGTCCTCTGGTGGGGCAGTGCTCCGGCAGCGGCCGGCGAGCAAGGCAGCGGCGGCAGCGGCTTGTAGCAGCAACTGCAGGTGGCCGCAGCAGCAGCAGTAGCTCCGGCAGCGACGGTGGCTGGTTAAGGCGGCACGGGGTGGCTGTCAGGACGCGAAGACGGTCGTGCTCCGCCTGGCAGGGTGATCGGGGGTGCTGGAGGCGGTGACCAGGGCCGGGACAGTCGGGTTTGGGTTAGAATGGTGGTGATGGCGGTTGGTTACCGGGGTCAGTCGGCGGTTGTTGGGTGGCTGAGGTGGTGGTTGGCGTCGAGGGGGTGTGACAGGCTGCGAGGTGGCTGAGGTGCCGACCGGTCAGAGTGGGGATAGGGTGCTCGGATGATGTGAGGGGGTCGACTATGGTTTTAAAGGAGGATGATCAATTTGTTTTAGGGTTTTTAATGATAGTTAGCATGTGTATTTATTAGGAGGATTTGATAGGCTGGCCTCGGGACTTGGGCCGGTCTTGACCTTGTTGGGGTGGGGCTGGTCCATGTGAAAGAGTGTATGTGGTTTGGTTAAGTTCTGATTAGGGTGAAATTGGCCTCCAAAATTTAACTAGATTAATAATTAACTGCGCAAGGCAAAAATTAATGAACATTGCGTAGCTAAGGTTACACCATGGTCAGAGGGGTACCTATAATTATCTCACATAATTCTAATTAAATTCTAAATAAATCCTAGTCTCCGGATTTAATTCAATTGAACCCTAAATTGGTTGAGGGGGTTTACAAATAGTGAACTCCACGTCTCTATCTGGCGGTAAGCCTGGCAATTCCTCCGGAAAAACATCCTCGAACTCCGCAACTATCGGTGGGGGTGCCGTCTCCATAGCCATGTAAGCTCCAGCTGTCTGCCCTACTCCTCGCTCGATAGTGCCCCGCATGTATTCGGACTTCGGGTGATCTGGCGGTCTAAAAATGACGCTACCTCTCTGGCAATCCAGTATGGCATTGTACTGGCTTAACTAGTCTATGCCTAACACAACGTTAAAGCTTGGCATCGAGAATACCAAAAATTGTGCTCTCATCTCCCTACCATACACGACTACTGAGCACGTTCTAATAGTGCTGTAACCGGCACGATACCTCCTCCGGTAAGAATCTTCCAACTGTTAGGTAAGGAAAAAGTAGCTACTCTATGCATAGCTATGAAACTACTAGATATGAAAGATAGTGTAGCACCAGAATAAAACAACGCAGTCGCAGGCAATAACGCAACAAAAATGGTACCTGTGATAGCTTCTCCTTCTGGTTCCTCCTCAGTCGCTGCTAGTACAAAGGCCTGCTTGTGCCTCTGCCCTCCGGCCTTCTGTCTGGCTCGATCAAACTATGCCTCCTACGGGGCCAAGGGTGGTCCCCTCTGAAATCCTTCGGGTGCTAGTAGATGCTGGCCTCCTGTCAGGGGTAGTATCCTCTGAATTGGTGCTGCTGGCCTCTGTCCTGTCTGCGGTGCTGCATCTCTGCGCTATGGGCAGCCTCGGGCTTAGTGCTGGCTCGCTCCACAAATCATGCATGTCCTCAGTCTCTTTCGACAGTCCTTCTGAAAATGCCCTCTCTTACTACAGTAATGGTAAGTCAGAAGCTCCTTTTGCTGGTATGGCACTGTCCTCTGCTGTGTCTGTGCTCTTGGACGACGGATCGGTCCTCTTGCTCCGGGATGAGCTCTGGCTGGTACGGTCGTACTGGAATGTCTCGCTCCTCTGCCAATGGCCTCCTGGATCCTCGCCTCTGATAGAATCTCCTCATAAGAAATCCTCGCCTGGGTGGTGGTGTACCTCTACAGCTCGAAAGTCAGGCAGTGATGGAATCTTCTGGCCTTCTCCAGATCGTTGGGTATTAAGGCGGCACCAAATCGGCTAAGTCGACTAAAATCCATGTCGTATGCGTCTACGGTCATATTCCCTTGCTCCAGGTGCAGAAACTGGGAGTATAGGGCATTTATGACTGTAGTCGGAAAATACTTCGCATTGAATTACTCTAAGAACTGCTTCCACGTCTGTGTCTTGCCGACGCTGCGCTCTATGGAGTCCCACTAATGATGGGCGTTGCCTTTCAGTTGGGCCCTTACTACGGTCATCCAAAGGTCTGGATGTAGCTGAGAAGCCTCCAGTAGCATCTCCGTGTTGGCGACCCAATCAGAGATCTCCTTTGCGGTCTCGCTGCCCGAAAAGGTATTCAGGCCCATCTGGCAAAATCCTCTAACAGTACCAGCTGGCTAAACTAGTGTAGGTGCTGGTACAAGTGTTGGGACATGTGTCCTCTCTAGAAATGCCATCAAGCTATGTCTCAACGTCTCGGTCTTATGCTACTGCGCCTGCATCATAGTCTGGAAGAACTGGAACATCTGCGATTATCCCTCCGGATGCGGCATCTGAGATGGAAAGGGTGGAGGTGGTGGCAATGGGACCTACGACTGCGTCGTAGGTGTCTCCTCCGATGTCGGCCTCTCGGGCTGTGGCATCGGCGTAGCCCTCAAAGTCTGGCCCTCGAAGTGCTGCATCGGGATAGTCTGAGAAGTCTGACCCTCGTGCTGCTACGTCGGGTCATCAAGAGAAGTTTGGTGCCAATGTATCGGTGGGGCCTGTGGGATCACCGGGGCCTGAGATGGTGGTTGCTCTCCGGGTGGTCCCTGGGATATCTCCTCCCTCTGTCCGGTGGCGGCTGGCACTATGGCACCGTATGCCCCGCGTCCGCTGCACAAGTTTATCTCGCTGCAAGAGATAGAACTTCATTAAAAGAGTACGAAAACAAGCAAACAGGATGCAGATATTCAAAAATACGAAGGAGGTTCAAAGACGTAATCAAAGTGGATGAGATCTAGTAATTTATATCTTATTGCAGACCCGCTGGGCATGTTACCATACCACAAGCGATAAACATGACCTGTATGGGCCACCACTAAAACCATGTCATGCCCCAGTCCCAAAATATACGAGACCAGGCCATGTGGCAATGGCCAGCTAATACGTCTCCAAGAGATTACCTAATTTAATGGACCCAACGAAACGTACTACGCTGTCCTAAAATACTAACAAGTTCAATACTAACATACATCAGGTAAATGTCTAATCTCATCCATAATATAAACAAGAAGTACTGAAATAAATAATAAAAAATAAGTGCAAGTCTGAAATATCATAGTATAATCCAAAATATGTCTAATGGGAACAAACCCACTACAATAACGAAATAAGAGTACTAAAAAATAGATAAGAGAGTAATGACTAGCGTAGCGGCTAACTAGATAAGGATGCTCCAGTCCTAGGCGGAAGGCCTACCAATGATCAAGGGAACTCTGATGGAAGCACCTCTAGCTCCCCCTCGGATGAGTACCTCGTCTTCTGCCCGGGTCCGTACACGGTAGGATAGTAAGCCTCGTCCAAATCTGGAAGGGAACCAGGTCCTGAGAGGGACATAACAAGATACAAAAATACATGCCATATATAAATACTGAATAAAATAAAGGGTTGTGTTAACCATCTAAGTGAATACAATATGAGGACAACCTTGGTACATGTGGGTAGGTGTAAGCATAACGTCCGCACTCCGAAGAGCATGGCATATATGCATATAACGTCCATCGTTCCGAAGAACGTGGAATCTACATAATATAACGTCCATATCGTTTCGTAGAACGTAGAATCTGAATAGTATAACGTCCATATCATTCCGTAGAATGTGGAATATGAATAAAAGGGGGTCATCACTCCCTGCAGCTCCGATGGATACTACGGGTACTAATGTGTGTATCCCATACACCTACCAGTGGTCCTCCCCGCCTAATGTAGATATACAAGTCGAATATATGACGTGCATACCACGTAACTATATGCCAAGTCTCAACTAATTTAAATAACCTTGATTGCTACTAAACTGTGATGCATATCATATGCACCGATAGCTAGTCGGGTACGCGAACCCGTATCCCAATATGAGTTTGTCACCGTGATGCGTGTAAGAGTGTCAGGGTCTAGGACGATTGTCAAGCCCCAGTCCCAAAATACGTAAGACTAGGAATACGTAATATGCCAGATACCCATTCGACTAGACTCTGGTCCGACTCGAATACGTATAAGCTGTATTATAATGGTCACTATCTAGATAATCAAGTAAATATAAATATTTATGTCTCAATCCATAATGAACAGAATACACAAGAATGAGCTACATGTGCTAAAGTCGGCCGCCCAGTAACACAAAAACTCGAATAGACTCGAGAAAGAAATATGAGTCTATAAAACTAGGCTACATCAGCAGATAAATAAAAAATATGAATAAATAACCATAACTCTGGTAGATATAATATAAGTACCTAGTACTAATGCCTGCAAGACAAGCAACTCCATCAGCAACTCCAAAGGCTCCATAATCGTCTATGCTGCAAAAACTGGAAGGGGACCAGGTCCTCAGAGGGACGTAACAAGGCACAAGAAACAGCATGCCAAAAGTAAAATAGTATAATGCCACATACTCAAGGGTAAACTACTGTGACCAACTATGTGATATACAAATGAGAGTATGGTATCGTACCCCGGGCTGGTACTCACGAAAGATCCCAATAGACACTTCCATAATCTAATATTACACTCAAGGCTCTGTATGGGGGAACCAGGAGGAAGTTGTATATATAAAGTACTCACGAAAGATCCCAATGGACACTTCCGTATGCTAATAGTACACTCAAATAGTAATAGTAAAATATGCCCAAAGCACGATGAAGACTCTCCCAACCCAATGTAACCTCACGTCTCAATCAAGACACGCAAGATCATGACCTCTAACTATCAACACAAGTCATAGTCAATATGTACAATTATAATTACCACTATAACATGCATCATGTAGTCCTATCTAGAGTCCAAGTACTACAATCAAGTCGAGAAAGACTCTGCCACATGAATATCGTGTCAAGTGTCCTACGGTCGGATGTGCAAATAACATATGCACAAAATATGGGTTCGGAAGAATGACTCTCTAACTACGATACTCGACTCCGCAGAGGATATCGGTACCCGAATCTTGTTCGAACACAAAGTATCGTATAACGGCCCTAGGCTCACAAGTACATCAATAAGCCACACAAATACAATATCCAATGCATAAATAATATCAAATAAATAATTTAGAACTGTAAACATCTTGGCAAGGTACACTTGCCTGGTTCTGCAGTCAGTGGTGGTAAAGATGATCTCGCGTCCACTCCTTCAAAATTTAATTGACCTAAACACTAATTAAATACTTAAGGGTACAATCATGAATTCTTGTAATTATAACTTAATTCTATAATTTCTTCGATGATATGCAAAACCAAGCCCGTTATTATTTCTAACAACTTTGCTTACTTTTACAGGGTATCGGGACCTAGTTTCTTGGTTTTTGACTTCCAAATTTTAAGTTTAAGTTCCCAATTAGATGACATGAACATAAATCATAATAAATCATATAATCTTAATTTAAATATAATTTATATTTATTTTAAAAATAAATTCTCAGATTTGACAAAATAACATATTTCAAGATTATGGCTACTTTAGGTTGACTAGTTTTGTCCGAAACTTGTTCGAGACATTGCTAGTCCATTAGTATGGTTTATATTTATAAAAAATTATTTTATATCATATTATATTCTGATTTAATCTTATAAAATATTCACCCATTTATTTCTTCCAAAATAACCTCTATTTACTAGCAAAATAATGTCATAAAGTCACCCAAAATATAGGCTAGTGGACCTTATTTTTAGGGTTCAGGTTTGACATGCAAATACCATAAATATAAATTAGAAATACTTTATTTCTAGAATTAAAACACATATAAATTCAGTTTTAGGAATTAAGATTAAACCCTCCAAGAATCGTATCACAAAGTCATGTTGTGCGTCGACTAGGTATTCTGGTTGGTTCTTATGGTTAGGATTGGATAAGATTTGGTTGTTGGGTTGGTTAGGGAAGTGGTTAGGTAGTTATTTGCCAACTAGGTTGTCACCTATACAACTTTCTATAGTTAGAACTCCTATAAATATAAATAAATTAATTTCAATATCATTTATATATATAATATATATTTATATGGGATTATTTGGGGTGCACTACATGCCTACATGTATTTGGGTTGGATTTGGGTCAAGTTCTAATCAAAAGGAGGTAATTTTACGGTAACCGTAATTCTAGACATTTTTTAATATTTTTGGAGCATGGGAAAGATCAAATAAATGCAACATCCATGTTCCAACTATATTGGACTTAATTAAAATTATTATTATAAATTTTGTTGGAAGAAAAAAGGTCGTGCATTGCTCAAAATATCAAAGCCATGACAAAGTGTCATATCTACAACAAGATTTTAGAAATTACTACTCTAATATATTAAATAAAATAAAATAATTAAATTAAATTAAATTAAAAATTACCAAAATAACCCTATTCAAAAATGCGGGGGCTTACAATCTACCCACCTTAAAAGAATTTCGTCCTCGAAATTTAAGATCTTCAATAACATTTTTTTTTTCTCCACAAAAATTCAAGCAATATAATCATGTAGTCAAATCACTTTTGTTATTTAACAAAATCCTCAAAATTTACTTCATCCTCACAGTTTAAAATTTTAAAGTAAATCTTTAAAATTCGAATTTATCTTCAAAATTTTAAAATCTAATATTTTTTTTTAAATCAGACTCTCAAGACATAACTATTAATTACTATCTAACATTATTTCCTAAAAATTTTAAATCTTATTTATGATATCTTTAAAATTTTAATAATTCAATCCTTCAAATTTAATTCCATATCCAAACTAAAAAATCAAATCCAAAAATTTATTTTCATCCTTAAAAATTTGTATCTCATATTGTAGTCATTTCTCAAAATTTTCTAATAATTTGATTTGTCCTTATAGCCATAATTTATCTTATCCTTACTGCCATTACGTATATATGAATTTTCGATATTTAAATTAATGATCATCCTCAAACATCAATTAATGAGTCATTCCTAAAAATATTAAAGTTAAAAATAATCCTTAATTTAAATCCTGCTAATGCATATCTCATGAATAAATTTAAATATTCAAAGTCTCATCATCAAAATTTGAATTCGAAATCTACTCCATCAAGTGTTTCTCTCAAAACAAAATCTTCAAATTTTGAATTCAAATTAAGTCCTTAAAAGTCAATTCTATAAGTGATAAAGTCAATCTTTATATTGTTATTCTATTCGTATATCACAATCCATAAATCAAATCTCAATATTATATTGAACTCCTAACACTCAAAATCCTCAACATTATCCTTGAATTTCTTGAGTTATATCTCAAACTTTTAATTAAATTTTTAAAATTAAATCTTCAAAATTTAACTACATCAAGATTTAAACTCCTCAAATTTAAATTAAACTCAATTCTCACCTTTAAAAATTATTATTATTCTACTCATTCAAATTTCTTTAAAATTCTCAAAATTAAATTCATAAGATCCCAAGTCCCTAGATTCTTAAACTTGAATTTTATTTCAACCTTTAAAAATAATTTGAATCCAAATCTTGTATTTCACTATCTATGATGTTAATCTTCTTAATTTTCTTAAAATTTAAATTTAATAACCCAATACTCAAAATTTTAAATCCAATCTCCAAAATTCTATTCTCCAAATTTAAATTCCAAAATTTAAACTCTGCTATATTTAAGCCCTTCAAATTTAAAAAGAAATCAAATCCATATCATGGCCTTTCCAGAATTTAAAATTCAATCTTACCATATAATACCTTTAAATTTCATCCTCAAAGTTTGTCTCATTTAACTATTTTAAAATTCAATTATCAAATAGTCTTCTCCTCAATTTCTAAAAAAAAAAAGTTAAATTTTTTTTTTAAAACGATAATACCGATAACTTAATCAATTTTACCCTCTATAACATCATTAAACCTAGCAATCATGAAGTTACCCAACAAAATAATTCATATATGGCATATCTAATTCTAGCAACTTCTAAGATCAAATCAAATTCCCAAAATTTATAATTTATATCTTTATCTCATCAAATCTCAAAACTTAATTTAATTCCATCTATTCTTAAAATTTAAATCCAATTACAATGTTTAAAATAATCTCATGTAAAATTTTAAATTCCAAAAATTGTTCCATCAAATTTTACTCCTCTATATTTTTTCTTTATATAATCAACCACAATTTCTGCACCATAATTTCTACTTACCTTTAATTCAACAGTTATCGCAAAACTTACTCAAATTCACCAAATATTATTTAACCTCTAAAATTTTCTCAAGAAAATATAAATCTATTTTATCAAACTCTTCTCAAAGTTTTAAAAGTTTAAATTCTATCATTTAAAATTTCTAATTTAAATCCAATTCCTCAAAACTTTATTTAATAACTCAATCTCAATAATTCAAGTTTAAATCCAATCCTCTAATTTAAATACAACCATTGCATATTTTCTTGAATAAATTTTAATTCAAATTCTTATCAAAAAAATTTGAATTTAAAACTATTCTCTCGATCTTTTCCTTTATATTATTATTTTTCACACAATACTCAAACAATAAATAATTATGAAATCTTCAAATTGAGATTCACCAATGTTCCACCTCATCATATCCTAAAATTCTTAAATTTAGATTCTAAGTCAAATCTTATCAAAATCTTCAAACTTAAACCCCACAAAATTTAAATGCCTCAAGATTCTTAAAATCTAAATTTAAACTCATCACATAATCTCTTTTAAATTTAAATACAAATTCAATCATATCATAATTTTTAAAACTTATGGTTTAACAAAATCGTCAATGCTGTCATATCAAATTCTCAACCCTTTATTTAAATAAATATTTATCCTTAAAAATTTAAACTCCACAATATTTAAATTTATCTAAAAAAATTTAATTTAAAATTTTAAATCCATTACATCATAATCGTCTTAAAATTTTAAATTAAATAAATCTTTAGCTCCTTATCACATCATTTTTTTCTCAATTCAAAATGAAATACCCCTTTTTTTTAAATCACATAGAAGTGTAAGCCTCAAAGCACCAAAATTTGACAATTCTCATATTTATCAGTTGATTAACCTCCAAACTAATTCGCTAGTCGAGAAGCCTATCCACCTTAGATAAAACTCTCTTATCAAAACACAATACTATATCCTAAAATTAAAATCACTCGCATACATCTAAAATATTTATCGAATAGTAACACATCACTTCTAATCTAGGCAATTAATAGAATCCATCTTGTTTTAGGTTCCTACTTGTAATGTCTTAATCTATTCTCACTCTAATATCTAGAAATTATCTACCATAATCTTCACTACTCAGGTAACCATCTACTTACAAATAATCTATCAAATATGTCTTCTCCGTCTTGACAAAATTCTCTCTTGGGGATATCATCGCGCACGAGTGTTCGTCTCTCCGAGTTAGCGAAAAACAAAAATCAAAGAATAAGAGTTCAAAGAAATTATGGATGATTATAATTTTGAGGTTCAAGGAAGATATTAGAAATCAAAGGAAGTTCCAATAGCAATTGTGGATTGAGATCTTAACAACCTTATCCTAACTGCAGGCTCGCTCGGCACAATAACGTAACCGAAACGATTGCTCTGACCTGCATGGCCACCACAAAAAAATGTCATGCCCCAGTCCCAAAATACGTAGGACTAAGAATACGTAATATGCCAGCTACGTATTCGACTAGACTCTGGTCCGACTCGAATACGTATAAGCTGTATTATAATGGTCACTATCTAGATAATCAAATAAATATAAATATCTATGTCCCAATCCATAATGAACAAAATACACAAGAATGAGCTACATGTGCTAAAGTCGGCCATCCAGTAACACACAAACTCGAATAGACTCGAGAAAGAAATATGAGTCAATAAAACTAGGCTACATCAGCAGATAAATAAACAATATGAATAAATAACCATAACTCCGGTAGATATGATATAAGTACCTAGTACTAATGCCTGCAAGACAAGCAACTCCATCAGCAACTCCAAAGGCTCTATAACCGTCTATGATGTAAAAACTGGAAGGGGACCAGGTCCTCAGAGGGACGTAACAAGGTTTGAAGAAATAACATGCCAAAAGTAAAACAGTATAATACCATATACTCAAGGGTAAACTACTGTGACCAACTATATGATATGGAAATGAGAGTATGGTATCGTACCCCGGGCTGGTACTCACGAAAGATCCCAATGGACACTTCAGTAATCTAATAGTACACTCAAGGCTCTGTGTAGGGGAACCAGGAGGAAGATGTATATATAAAGTACTCACGAAAGATCCCAATGGATACTTCCGTATACTAATAGTACACTCAAATAGTAATAATAAAATATGCCCAGAGCACGATGAAGACTCTCCCCACCCAATGTAACCTCACGTCTCAATCAAGACACGCAAGATCATGACCTCTAACTATCAACACAAGTCATAGTCAATATGTACAATTATAATTACCACTATAGCATGCATCTTGTAGTCCTATCCAGAGTCCAAGTACCACGATCAAGTCGAGAAAGACTCTACCACATGAATATCGTGTCAAGTGTCCTACGGTCGGATGTGCAAATAACATATGCACAAAATATGGGTTCGGAAGAATGACCTTATAACTACGATACTCGACTTCGCAGAGAATATCGTTACCCGAATCTTGTTCGGACACAAAGTATCGTATAACGGCCCTAAGCTTACAAGTACATCAATAAGCCACACAAATACAATATTAAATATATAAATAATATCAAATAAATAATTTAGAACTATAAACATCTTGGCAAGGTACACTTGCCTGGTTCTGCAGTCAGTGGTGGTAAAGATGATCTCGCGTCCACTCCTTCAAAATTTAATTGACCTAAACACCAATTAAATACTTAAGAATCCAATCATGAATTCTTGTAATTATAACTTAATTCTATAATTTCTTTGATGCTATGCAAAACCAAGCCCGTTATTATTTCTAACAACTTTGCTTACTTTTACAGGGTATCGGGACCTAGTTTCTTGGTTTTTGACTTCCAAAATTTAAGTTTAAGTCCCCAATTAGATGACATGAACATAAATCATAATAAATCATATAATCTTAATTTAAATATAATTTATATTTATTTTAATAATAAATTTTCAAATTTGATAAAATAATATATTTCAAGATTATGGCTACTTTAGGTTGACTAGTTTTGTTCGAAACTTGTTCGATATATTGCTAGTCCATTAGTATGGTTTATATTTATGAAAAATTATTTTATATCATATTATATTCTGATTTAATCTTAAAAAATATTTACCCATTTATTTCTTCCAAAATAACCTCTATTTACTAGCAAAATAATCTCATAAAGTCAACCGAAATATAGGCTAGTGGCCCTTATTTTTAGGGTTCAGGTTTGACATGCAAATACCATAAATATAAATTCGGAATAATTTATTTCTAGAATTAAAATACATATAAATTCAGTTTTAGGAATTAAGATTAAACCCTCCAAGAATCGTATCACAAAGTCATGTTGTGTGTCGATTAGGTATTCTGGCAACTTGATGCTAGTTTGTACATGCAACATTATCAACTTGAGTAATAAAGTATTTTTAATATGAAATTATATTATTTAATTTTTTTGTAATTTAATAATAAATTTATATATATATAATTATATCATATCAATCATGCAATCATCTCAACTACGCTATCTAGCTATTCTTGCAACTTGGTCAAGTAGTCTTTGCATTCCATCTTTTTGTCGACATAAAATATAATTAATTATATAATTATAATATTAATATTCTGAATTAATAACATATAATTTTCTGGAATTATTTAATATATATTTATCATGGCAATACTCATTGAACCTTGTCTACCATTGGTGCGTCGTGTCCGTGTCATGATTGTTCGATTTCCTTGGAATAGTTTATACATAGAAATACGGGTTTCTCATCTATGGAGTTAATCCTACTTATAATATAATATTATCATGACTTACACAATCTTTGGTTCATGGAGAATAAGAAAAAGAATCTAAGTTGGAAGACTTACCCGTATGTGATTACGGCGTGGTCCTTTCTCGCGACACGGACCCTTCGGAGCACCAAACAGACTCCAAACTCCACGAAACTTGAGGGGGTGATTGGGGACTTCATATAAGAGTTAAATATTCAGTTTGGAAGTGATTTTTAGGGCTGTGATGGAGGCGGACAACAGCTGTAACCAGTAGCAAGTAGTCGGCCTCTAGGGGTGGCTAATCTCTTGCTCTAGGGCTTGTCGGCTTATGGAGGATGAAGTGGAGGTTGGGAATGAGTGAAAAGGAAGTGGAGAAGAAGAGGGAGAGGCTGAAGGGGTCGTGGAAGAGAGGAGGGAGATATAGGGGAGGCCACAAAGAGGGAAGTAGATGTTAGGGTTAGATGATAAGTTTGATGATAAGTTGATATATATATGGCCTTTTTAAATAGATTTAAATAAAGGAGGTGGTTTATCCTATTGCTAAGGGGTTCGGCCAAGGGGGGGCTGATCTTGGCCAAAATTTTGAGAGTGGGGTTGGTTGTTATGGTTAGGATTGGATAAGATTTGGTTGTTGGGTTGGTTAGGGAAGTGGTTAGGTAGTTATTTGCCAACTAGGTTGCCACCTATACAACTTTATATAGTTAGAACTCCTATAAATATAAATAAATAAATTTAAATATCATATATATATATAATATATATTTATATGGGAATATTTTGGGTGCACTACATGCCTACATGTGTTTGGGTTGGGTTTGGGTCAAGTTCTAGTCAAAATGAGGTAATTTTACGGTAACCGTAATTCTAGACGTTCTTTAATATTTTTGGAGTATGGGGAAGATCAAATAAATACAACATCCATGTTCCAACTATATTGGACTCAATTAAAATTATTATTATAAATTTTGTTGGAAGAAAAAAGGTCGTGAATTGCTCAAAATATCAAAGCCATGACAAAGTGTCATATCTAAAACAAGATTTTAGAAATTACTACTCTAATATATTAAATAAAATAAAATAATTAAATTAAATTGAAAATTACCAAAATAACCCTATTCAAAAATGAGGGGGCTTACAAAGATATCAGAATATCCTCACCATGGTGGGTGAGTCTCTTAGTGACTAAGTCAATTACACTACACATCGACGTACTCGTCGACTGCACCTGAGTCAATCTCGGACGCACATAGTTATATATAATATTATAACAAGATATCATGCAACAATTTATAATTTAAATTAAACAGTAAATATGGCAAGGTATACTTGCCTGGGTCCTCAAGCTGCGAGTGCCAATAACCTGCTCCAAAAGTCTCGCCTGAACGGTCCAGTGACCCTATACCTATAATATAATATAATATAATCATCAGTCATTACATTAGTACGCACAGGAAATACTACGCTGCCATTTGGAACTGACGCAGGAGTCATAACTGGTCATCTAGCAGGGTCGCGTGTGCACGTAGCTAAGACGTACACATGTCATATCCTCAATTACCGTGTACATCAAGACAACGAATTATCCAAATTACGTTACGAAACTAAATACGTAATATACTAAATTATAAGACCTAGCTAGCATGTTAGAGTGCACCAGGCCAAGGTCTAAACTCTAGGTCAACCATAACTATTTACATTAAAATAGTCATATATTTATTATGAGTAATTACTAACATTAATTTCTATTCTAAACATGTACACCTATACATAATGAGGTATTCAAAAACACTAATATTATTCTAAACTAAACATACCCACACACCCACACATAATTAGATCAATAATACGATGACGTATTCGTACATGACGAGAAGAAGGACGTACGTGTACCTATTAGATCGTGGCCGAGGGGGGTCTTTGGCTCGTCGGCGGACTGTCTCCGACGAGGGAGGGCGGAGCTTCGGCAAGCACAGTGCACGACAGCAGCAACAGCAGCTCCGGCAGCGGCTTGAAGCAACGGCAGTAGCTGCAGCGGCAGCGGTGGTGGCTGTGCAGAGGTGGTGGGTTGCTAGCGATGGAGACGGTGAGGTGGTGGTGATGGTCGGGGTCAACGGTAGCTAAGGTGGAGGGGGTGAGCGGAGGTGAGCGGCGGGGAGTCGAGTTGAGGGTGCGGGTGATGGTGATGATGGAGTTGGTGATGGTGATGATGGATGGAGAAGGAGGAGGAGCTGACGGTGGTGGGTTAACGTCGAGGGGCTGGTCAGGCGGTGGGGAATGGTGGCTGAGGTGGTAGCAGGCGGTGCTGGAGGTGATCGGGGAAGGAGGGAGGCGGTGAGGGGAAGAAGCTAGGGTTTTGGTTAGCATTGTTCTCTCGATTTTGGAGAGGGAGAGATTTGTATATATATAGGAGAGAGAGAGAGAGAGAGAGAGGGGGGGCTATCCTCGGGAATTTGGCCGGTTAGGGCCCCTTGGGATGGAGGAAATGTTCATATAAAGGAATATAGGGTGTAGATGGGCTAGGTTGGGTCTAGTTTTGGGTGAGGTTGGATTCTTATACTAATTTAATTAAAATTAGTATAAGTGATGTTTTTTAATTAATTAGAAATACATAGGTTTAAAATTGGGTGGGACACAAGTGTCATGGACGTAGCAGACTCAGAATATAATAATATCAATATTTGGGTTGAATAAAATGGGTCGAGGTTGGGTCTCCAATTTCGATTGGAACGGACAAAAATGCAAAGTTGGATTTATTTGGATTTAAAGATGGATGTTTGGAACGAATATTGTACGACTAAAATGAAGCACAAGAGAAAGTATTTATGAGTTACACAAATGTTAGAATGGAAGGTTGGCACGTCTAGGAAAAGTGTGTAAAATTTGTTTGAAGGTAAATGCTAGTATAGCGCTCCAAATATCGAAGCAACGGTAAGTTGCACAAAGTGATACAAATATTGCACAATAAATCTAAAATACTGTGTTCTAATTATAATTGGATTCAAACTAACCCTAGTCTCTCTATCTAAGCTAAGTAGACCTAAATTTGGTCGAGGGGGTTTACAATGAACATAGAGTTACGCTCGCACAAGACAAGAACGTCGAACGTTATGGTTATCTTCGAAACGATCGAGGCACCTTTTCATTTCACTTCGCTCCAACCAAGTTATATATAAAATCTATCAAGTCATGTCCGTTCATGCCGTGATCATAATTTGTCTAGGAAAATTATCCAAATTCAATGTTACCGTTTGATAAATTGATATTCTACTACTGGCATGCCTCAAACAACTAAGTTTAATGCTCAAGCCAAAGTCTATCCAATTTTGATACGTTCCATTTCATCGAGTTCATTCGAATAATCATCGAGCATATTCCCGTGAGTTTGATTATCCCCGCTGGATGTGAAATCACCACGATGGCGCTCCCACAGGATAATCGTTCTCGGCTGGGACTGATTTTGAAGGTTATATTTCGAACTAGATTCAAGATCGTTCTTTTAAACTCCATATCGAATCTGTTATCGCTTACCTCTTCCATTGAACCACAATTTTTATTCTTGGGCTAACTTCTATCGAGCGATATCCTACTCAAGTTTTAATCCGTTTGATTCTATTTGAAATTGCTCGTACGATCCATCAAGTTTCCACCACATTTTCTTGACCAAGATATCGATTTTATTACCTTGAATCCCAATTTGATATAAGCCTTATCACTTGTTCAAGACATTCTCAAATCGTTCAAACCAACTATCGTGTGAGATCTCTGAATTTATTTAAACATTTCTAAAATGATACATACACCACTCAGGAATCAAGTCACCCAATTAAATCCTCATCGTATTCGCAACACTTGCTAGCATATTCACCAATTCGTTCCTTAGAATTCATGTACAACACCTAAGCATCGCCGGATAAATCTTAGTCTCATATATATCCTGTTGATAGTCATCCAAGTAAACCATATTTGATTTGTATCTGCTAACACAAAATATCGTCCAAGCTATTTCTCAAAATCCAAGCACGATTCTCTATATTCGCCTTAGCGATAAACTGATAATGTTCTATCGGTTGGCATTCTAAGTCTGGCTTATCCTTATCTAAACAATATCCCGATCTCGCTTGCAAACTTGCTCGTACCAAAAGGGTATTGGCGCGCAATACTCTACACAACTTAGTTGAAAGGTTGTGTGCATAGCTAACCGTTCGAACAATATTCTATCTCGCACACTAACCAGCTTGGGATTCATGTATAGGTATTCGGGTTCACACATAACATATAAATTCTAGTACGAGTCTATTCCCACAAAGTCTAACACATGTCGGAACAAGGGTCATAGCATAACTATCCAGTACAAGCAATCATATCATTCACATGCACTTTTTTTGAAATTATTTAGACTCATTGTATGGAACATCCCGTTGGGACATTGAGAGAGAGAGAGAGAGTGTGTGTATGCACATAACTACGAACAAGCTTTCAAAACTGAGAAAATCGATACGAAGTCCAAATGTGTAAAGCCATGCTTTGATACCAATATGTCACGCCCTGATCTCCCGCAAGTAATCGATCATCCCCGCTAGGCATAAATCACCGTGCCAGCGCTCCCACGGGATGACCTTTCCCATCTGTACGTGATACCACACGTGCACAAGCTGCACCCGTGCAAGGCCATGATCCGAACAGGCAGTAAAATATCTAAGCCACAGAGTCGCACACATAGTCCGAATGCAGCGAAATAAGAAATAAACAAACGATTGGTAACAGGTTCATAGAGTCTTTAATAAAGGAAGTATTAAATAACATAAGTATAGAAGTAAAATAAGCACTTTATTGATATTGAACAAGTGTTACAAGCGGCGGTAGGCCAAATTATAAGTTGCTCAAGCCTCTCTCTCTCTGAAACGATAAAAGTGTGCCAAGTGGCTACATTTGTGGAATGATACATAGGCAATGTTCTAACATTATGTCTTGTATATGTGCTTCAGTTTTGGATGCAATATTCCAAGTCTCCAAAGCGAACTTCACGCCTTAGCACGCACGAAGGGGGTTTCCGCAATGAACGAGGTTCTTTCGCACCCTGCAAGTAATCTGGTAGATTATCAGTACATGAATGCACTGGTGGGGAGGCTTCTCGCTCGCTCAACAAATTCAAACACGTTATATAGGTTTCATGCACAATCTATTAAGTTATCTTTCTATTCTTGCCTTAGGATCAATTTTATGGCATAATGAAAAGCCTTAACTCGTGTGGTAGCGCGTCGTGCGATATAAAGAAACACAGCGAGACTTACCCACTTTCTATTTGTCCTTCCCTATCCAAGATAAACTAAGTTAAACCAAGCACGAGCATATATCATGAAGTCCAAGTAATCGCATAGCGAACACATGTATACTACGAGTGTGATTCTAAAACAGGCATATGAGTTTGCTTCAATAGTGAAACACAAATTACTTTGTTACTTAGATTCAGGCATGTTACTTAGGTTATTCAAATGATTGTAAAACTCAGGCTACATAGATTACTTGTTCTTTTCTCAGGTTACTCAACTAAGATTTCATAAACGCAATGCAATAACTCGCACGATTGCCGCAACCAAGCCTGACTAAATCTATATGAACGGGTCACTGGCCTACACCCTATTATGGACATAGTCGCAATAAGACGGTGGTCCCGGTGCCCCGGCTACTGACCGAACTTATCCGTGCTAGCTACAACTAGTGCGACTACTGGATTTCTTCCTAGGTTGGATCGGTCCTGGTGCCCCGGCGCCCTGTCCGTAGAAAATCAAGCTTGTGCACAAGCATTCGCGATCAAGCGAGTCTCTTTTATTTGTTCTTTCTTTTTCTTTTAATATCTCCTTATTCTGAGTAAATGACAATGGTTGTAGGCACAGGTAATGAGCCTTGCTACAAACCATCCCAGATCGTTCCTGACTCATTGGTTCTTTGTATCTTTCATTTATTACGGACTCCTTGAGCCATTCTTTTAGTGCCATTCACTTAGTGCCATTCTTTAGTGCCGTTCATTTTATGCATTCTTTACTTGCAACTTACTTTTAAGTTTTCTTATCATCTTTGTAGCTTATGGTATGGGAACTACCCTGGCGACCTAACGGTTCCGAAGCCGTTCCACGTTTTCTATTACTTGGCTCTGAACGACTATTTTGATAGTCTTCCTGCCTCAGGTGAGTGAATCATGTTTCATGTTGTGTTCCAGGCCGTGGCATGAATCTACGAGACTAGCATTGAAATAAGACAAGCGAGTATTAGTTAGCACATGAAGCAGGCAAGCATCGAAACCATGGAACCATAAACTGCTACGCTAGTACGAGTCTAATAGGGTTAGTGCGTGGGTTGAAACTGTATAGGGACATATCAAGCCATTCATATTCTTAAGACAAGCAGTGTAAAAAAGTAAAGCAGTGCACTACGAATAGTCTATAATGATCTATTCGAGGCATAGCGGGCTCTACTTGCACAAGCTAAAGTAGCATACGAGGGTCCATTTATAAGTCATTTTATTTTCATGTTCTAACACAAGCAATACAAGATGGAATTATTTCCTTATCTAGGTGCGTTGTATTCTTTATTAGCATGCAGGGGGTGATTCACCTAGCGACTAGCATGTATCGTCCATATTTTAAGTATACTGGCTAAGCAAAGACAAGTTCATCGTAGCCATCCACCTTAGTGATGATTCGTCTCGGTCAAGCGATCCTCCGAGCGAGCTTTTGAAAGTCTAAGTCTAAACTCATGAAGGGCCAAGTCCAAAATTATTTGCCTCAAATGAGTCCTCTCGCTGAGTGCAAAGTGGGTCGGGTCATTGCACTTGCACCGTTTGAATCGGTTGTCCGCTTGAACGAAACAGATCGTTACACCAACTAAGGTGTCAGCCTCAATATTTTGCAACCAAGGGATATGCTTAATAAAGAACATCTCGAAGGTTGCGATAATACTAAGTGCAGCTTGGTGGTAAGGGATCAAGTCTTTATTTCGGACTTCATATACTTCCTAGATCTGATTGACGATTAGCTGAGAATTGTCGTAGCCCTCCAGGTACTCTATTCCGACTTGCTTGGCGAGCTAGAGTCCGATGATTAGGAAATTGTACTCTGCCACATTATTGGAGCACGGCTCCATTAGGTAGTACGCACGATTGATGACGAGGTTATATGGGGAGATCAATACTATCCTGACCCCAGCGATGATGTCACCTTTGAGCCCTGCTCTTGAAGCATCATCAAAGAATATCCACCAGACAGATTCGTGTGAAATAACGTTAGAGTCTGCCACTTCATCTAAAATCTCTTCATAGAGCTTTGAGGTTTCTGACCCCGGGTGGACTGCCAGAAAGTCGGCCAATGCTTGATTCTTGACGACCTTCTGTGGGATGAACACCATATCATATAGGGATAATAGTATTGTCCAGGTAGCCAAACGGGAACTGAGTACCCCAGGTTTGGTCATGAGAACCCTGAGGGGATTGACTCATGGGATTACATGAATGGTCTGTCCAGTCACGTAATGTCGAGTTTTCTGGATGGCGAATACCAGAGCAAGGTATTCCTTCTCAAAGGGCGGTATACCTATACTCTGGGCCGACCATCATCCGGCTGAGGTAGTATATGACATGCTCGTAGCCTGTATCACTATTCTAGGCTAACAAGGCACCGAGAGAGTGATCCATTGTGCGTACATAGAGAAGAAATAGATTTTCCATAACCGGGGCTGCCAGCACAAGAGGGTTTGATAGGTATTTATTGATGTTGTCGAATGCTCGTTGTAAACCCCCTCGACCAAATTTAGGTCTACCTGGCTTAGATAGAGAGAGTAGGGTTATTTTGAAGCTATTTAGAATTAGAAAATAGTATTTTAGATTAATGTACACAATATCCGTGTCACTTTGTGCACCTTACCGTTGCTTCGATATCTGGAGTGCTACACTAGCATTTGCTTCCAAACAAATTTCACACATTTTTTCTAGACATGCCAGCCTTCCATTCTAACATTTGTGTAACTCATAAATACCCTTCCTTGTGTTTCATTTTAGTTGCACAATATTCGTTACAAATGTCCGTTCTTAAATCCAAATAAATCCAACTTTGCATCTTTGTCCGTTCCAATCGAAATTAGAGACACAACCTCGACCCATTTTGTGCAACCCAAATTATGACAATATTCTATTCTGAGTCTTCTGTGTCCATGACACTTGTGTCCCACCTAATTTTAACCCTATGTACTTCCAATTAATTTTAGAACACCTATTACATTAATTTTAATTAAATTGGTGTAAGGACCCAACTTAACCCAAAACTAGACCCAATACCAAACCAAACCCCCCTTTCACACCCTCAAGGTTCATACTAAACACCACACACCCTTTTTAGCCACTACATCACACCAAACATAGTATTTTCCCTCATTCAATCTCAAATTCCCATTTTTGTGCAATTTTCCAATTGTTGGGGACTTTTATGCAAAAGTACAGTGAGGTGTCCACTTCCCATTGGACCCAACACATGAAGAAACTCCTCCCCTCTCCTTTTACCGGTCATATACAATTTTTCTCACATTTTTGGAGTGTGCAACACTCAAACATCACCCCCTCACCATCTTGGCCCTCCATTCAAACCCACTCAATCCTAGCCCTCCAATTTTTCTTCATGTAGCATCCAACCCCAATCCCTAGGAGGCATGACCGGCCCTAATCCCTAGGCTAGCATCCTCTTTTCTCTCTCTTACATGAAAACTCTTCCTCATTATTTTCTACATCATCAACCACCATCCTCCTTCATCAAACCCAACCCTAACCCTAAACTTTACAACCGATATCACCCTCACCCTCACCATCCCTATCCATCCACCGCCCGATCCTCCACCACCGAGCACCACGACATACCGTCGAGCCCCGCTGTCATCAACATCACCACAGGCCAACTCCGGCCATCCCCAAGTAGCAGCCGACTGCAACTCAGGCCAGTCCCTGAGCAACCGGCCGACACCCATCCCCATCACCGACTTCGATTACAGTACCGGTCAGCACCCAACCACCATCGCCCTCGACCTCGGCCAACAGCCGCCACAGTGCCACAGCTCTGCCAGCCACCTCCTCCTCCATCACCGTTCACCTTATCAACATCACCACCGCCATCCCAACCTTACACCCGACTTCTCTTCTTCTCCGGTCATCTTAACCCACCACCCTCACCACCATCTCCACCGCCACCAGCATCACCATCTTTACCACCTCATCGTCTCCCCCACCATCAACATCACTGTTACCAACATCCTCGTCACGATCACCATCACCAACACCATCATCACCATCACCATCACCCGCACCCATCCTTTCTTTCTCGACTTCCGTCGGAGACCACCACCACCCTAGTCGCCGTCCTCCCACGGCCATTCCCCACCGCCAACAACCTGCCACCGCTGCCACTGTCGCCGCCGCTGCCGCTGCAAGCTGCTGCCTTGCTGCAAGTTGCTGTCGGAGCTGCTGCTGTTGTGTGCTGTGCACGCCGGAGCTTCGCCCTCCCTAGTCGTAGGTAGGCCGCCGACGAGCCGCAGACACCCCCCCCCCCAGCCACGATCGACTAGGTATGCACACTTCCCTCTTGATGTATTGTCGAATGGACATATGTAAGGTGAACCCTTGTGTATAGGTGTACATGTGTTCGAATAAAATTTGTGTTAGAATTTACCATATAGAAAAATATGGTTATTTAAGGGGTTATACTTGTGCTGACCTAGGTGTTTAGAAGACTGACTTGTGCACATTTCCCTGTATTTAGGACTGGTGTTTTGTGTAATATATTAATTTGCTATTGTAGCATATTTTGGTAATTAATTTTTCATCGTGCACAGTATTTGAGGACAGGACCCTTGTGCATGTTAGCTGCGTGCACACGCGACCATGCTAGTTGACCAGTCGTGACCCCCCCTACGTCAGTTCCTAATTGCAGTGTAGTTATAATTCTCGTGCATGGAGACCTAGATGGTTACCCACATCAGACGTGTACTGGAAATAAGTAGGATACCTAGTACCCTTGTGTCAGAGGTGCAACTTAGCACCTACAATAATCATAGCTGTGACCATGATTATAACATGTGAGAAATGTTACTTAGTGTACACCTACCCTCTTGACCCGTGACTAGTCAACCCTAGTCATCATATTTAATTAGAATGTTTAATTGGTATCTGCGCAACTTGTGACGTTGCGTAAGTCGTACTTGTGTACGTAATTAGCATAGTGTAATATAGTGAGTAATATTTATTGTTATTTATTCGTAGGCATCCAAGACGATTCTACCTTGGCTGTTGGTTCCAGATCCTTGCTTGTTCATATCGGAGTTCCAGGCAAGTATACATTGCCTTGTTGTACTGTTTAAATTTAGACATTATTAGTTGCATGTTTTATTCTTTAAATATTATATAACTGTGCGTGCGCGTCCGAGAAAGACTCGGGTGCAGTCAACGAAGGCGTTGATGTTAGGACTTGTGTCTGACCTAGTATCTAGTGGACCCACCTAAAGTTGTGGAGTTATCAATATGACTCCTCGGGCCTTGACACGTATCATTTCACGGCACAGAGTGAGTTCATGTAGGGACGCATGCTTCATGCTTGACTGGCCATCGGTTTGAGCAGTACGTGTGACGGTATTTAGCTTAGTCGTATATTTTTTTAGTAACTTGCATTATAGTACAAGATGTCCATATCTCTCTTGAGATTTGTACATTGGCATTGGGCAGAGAGGACAACTAGTAGGCGTATGGGACACCCACCTCTTTATTTATGCAGATTTTGCGTTCTTCGGAGCGATACGGACGTGATTATTTATACAGATTTTGCGTTCTACGGAGCGATACAGACGTTATTACTTGTACAGATTTCGCGTTCTACGGAGCGATACGGACGTTACTATATTCAGGTGCCACGTTCTTCGGAGCATTACAGCCGCCATTATATACGCGAGGGCCCTCGTTATGGGGGCATATGTGGCATATACTATCCAGTCTCGGCGATTGGTGAATTACGTCAGCATATGTCTAGCCTACACTTTCCATACGCACTAAGTTATCCTCAAATTGCATTTCACTTAGCTGGTTAGTTCACCCTCGATTTTTCACAGTATTTACTTTATGGCATGTATTTTTGTATCTTGTTACGTCCCTCTAAGGACCTGGTTCCCTTCCAGGTTATTTGTACAGTTTGCATGATGCGTGATCTAGTGGAGTATGGACATCGTTGCAGGTATCTTTACATTTTCAGCTATTATAATCATGTACTACTTTCTATTTTTTTGATTATGCTTTTATAGCTTAGTGTTTATAGGCCTATATTATTCTTTTGGTCTATTCGAATGGATGTATTATTGGGCTGCAAACTGATGATGCGTATCGTTCTTTCTTGAGATTATTTACCAGAGATTAAGATTTAGTTTACTTGTTGAATGTTAGAATTGGATTATTATTTGGATCACCTAACCATGGATAGCATAAGTGCACTTTATCGGGTCCATTAAATTGGAAAGCCCTACGGAGATGTACCAGCTGGCCAATGCCACGTGTCTGGTCCCACGTGTTTTGGGACTGGGGCGTGACACTCGTTGGCACTCTTCATTCCAAACAAAGGAGACCCCTTTCTTCATGAGCTGTGTGAATAGCCGACAACGTCCAAAGAGGTTTAATATGAACCTCCTAATGTATGCCAACATCCCTTGAAGGCTGTGGAGTTTTCGGAGGTTCCTTGGCGGATTCATCTCTAGGATGACCTTGGTCTTGTCGGGGTCTATGTGAGTACCCCTGGAAGTGATGATGAAACCCAGGAATTTGCCGCTGGAGACTCCCAAGAAGGACTTGGTAGGGTTCATCTTGAGGTGGTGTACGCATATTAAGTCAAACACAGTCCTCAGGTCTTGGAGGTGATCATCTTTGGAGCGACTCTTGACGGCGATATCGTCGACATATTATTCTACCATCTTGCGTAGATGTTCATAGAAAATGGTGCTCATAGCTCGCTAGTATGTAACACCTGCATTCTTTAGACCGAAAGGCATGACCGTGTAGCAGTATACACCTATCGGGGTCCGGAACGATGTATGTTTCTCATCGTCAAAAAATATCTTGATTTGGTTATAGCCTGAGAAGCCATCCATGAAGGACATGCGCTCAAAGCCACAAGTATTTTCGATCATTACGTCGGTGATTGGAAGAGGGAATTCGTCTTTGGGACATGCCATATTTAGATCACGGAAGTCGATGAAGATTCAGATCTTCCAATTCTTTTTAACAATATGTACGATGTTGGCTACCAAGTTGGGGTATTATTCCTCGCGAATGAAGCCACTACTATCAGCTTGTTGACTTCAGCTTCGATGGAATCTATCACGTCTGGCCGAAACTATCGTTGCTATTACTTGATTGGTTTGGCGTTTGGCAGAATATTGAGTTTGTGGACTACAAATTGGGGATCCAGTCCTGGCATGTCTTCGTACCTCCAGGCAAAGATACTGATGTATTCTCTGACGAGTTATAATAGGAATTCCCGATCTTCGTCGGGCAAGCTTTGACTGACGAAGATAGGTTTGGGGTATGATTCATCGCCAAGGTCGATTTGTACGACTTCATCCTCTGTGGGAGGCTTTCGTTGTTCGAGTCGCATCTCCTATTGCGAACCAAGGTGTTGGGCCAAAGGTTCCATCTCAAAGGGCTCGGGTGGATCCTCGTTGTCTTTCTCAAGGTCGGCAGACACCATGTTGGAGGATAGTATTTGTCTGAGCATACCCCCGATGCTTATAATGATCTGTTCCGTTCAAGCGGATAGCCGATTCAAATAGCACTAGTGAAACGACCCGACCCGCCTTGCTCAGCGAGAAGACTTGCTTGAGCCAAAGGATTCCAGACTTGGCCCTTCAGGAGTTCAGACTTAGACTTTCAAAGGCTCGCTCGGAGTATCGCTCGACCGAGACGAATCATCTCTAAGGTGGGTGGCTACAATGAACTTATCTTTACTTAGACTGCACACTTAAAATATTGATGATACATGCTAGATTGCTAGGTGGTAACCCCTTGAATGCTAATAAAGAATACAACACACCTAGCTAAGGGAATAATCCCATCTTGTATTGCTTGTGTTAGAACATAAAAATAAAATTTTGCTTATAACATGGACCCTCGCATGCTACCTTAGCTTCGTGCAAGTAGACCCTGCTATGCCTCGAGTAGATCATTATATACTATTCGTAGTGCACTGCTTCACATGTTTACACTGCTTGACTTATGGATTATGTCGCTCGATATGTCCATGTACGGTTTCATTCCTCGCATTACCCCTTAGACCCGTGCAAACGTAAAGGCTTATGTTCTAAAGTAGACCATACCGCTCGTTTCCTTATGCTTATGTTTCACATAAATGCATGCTTGCCTGCTTAAATTATAACCTGTACTCATTGCCTCATTTTAATGCTTGTTACTTATATGCATGCCACAAATCATCGTACTTCACTATCTATGATTCGCTTAGTTGAGGCAGTATGGCTATCAAGATAATCGTTCTGAGCCAAGTATAGAAACATTGAAAGTAGTCACCAAGGCATTTTCTGAACTAGGGGACTACACCATGGACAGTTAAGCAAGATAACATCATGACATCTCTAAAATCAACACTCGTTCTGTACTGAATCTGAATGCTCGGGGAGTCGATACTGTACTTGATAGATCATGACTGAATCTGAATCTGAATCTGTAACTGTATCTGTACCTACGAGAATCTGGAAAACTTAAGAATACGCATGGTCACGGACTACTTATGCACAAGGTAGATTTTCGAATCCAGTTCCATGGACGGTCGTCGGGGCACTAGGGTTGATCTGATCTAGACGAAACCAACTTGTAGTCATCTATTATCGACGGAATGGGTGCAATTCCAACCGTATTATATATTTCTTGCACACCATCTTCGTCTCGAGACAACACAATGTAACACCCGGGTTTTTTCTAAATTTTTAAAATGAATTTTTGGGTTTTCTGTGATTTTTAATTAATTATAATAAATATTCTTTAAAGGATTCATATTTTTATGTATTAAATTAAATATTAAAATATTACAAAAATTATATTTTTTTGGTGTATAATTAATTAGTGGATGTTGTGTAATTTTTCTGGAATTTATTGGGCTCAAAAACTATTTTTAAATGGCTAAAAACCAAGTTCCTAATTAAACCAGCTTGAACCGGACCGAACCCACTCGAACCGAGCCAAACCAACCCAAGCAAATAAACCCAACCGACCCAAACCCTAACCTAACAGGTCGGGTCTGGACCTGACCCGCCTACCCGCTAGCCCGTCACACATTAACCCAAACCCCTCTCCCCCACGATCCCCGATCTCCACAGCTCCGCCGCACGACCCCCCTCATTTCCAGCCATGACCCCGCTCCCGACTTGGCCGTTCGACCCCCGGCCACCCCCACGACTCCCCGCTCTACCGCCTCTCCCTCTCCCATCGCCTATATAAGACCCCGAGCCCTAAACCACAGCCACCGCCATCTCCCCCTTCATCCACCGCCGCCACCCGACTCCGCCGTGACCCCCAGCTCCACTCAGGCCGACGAGCTCCCCCGACGACCACCGTCCACGACCTCCGCCCCAACCTTCGGTGACGAAGATGAGCCCCCGGTGACCCTAGCGCCACCGCATCAGCCCTAACCGCAGTCGTACCCCACCGCGCTGCCCTGTCACGAACAACGGCGAGGTATACCCCTTCCCGCTGGCGTAACTCCCTGTACGTAGATCAATTTTCGTTTTGTTGAATTGTACGTGTAGACCTCGTGACCCTCTCGAACCCCATGCAATTTGTGCAGGGTATCGGGTCCTGTGTCGATCGCAAACTGTGACACAAAATCAGGAAAAATAACCCAATTTCTGTAATTCATAAACTGTCCCGAACTCACAAGTTCATGGCCGATTTACTCCCAGCCTGTTTATTATTTCTAAATTATGTTTGAACAGTTAATTAGAAAACCTAACCAAGATACAGTCCATGTAATTATTTTATTTTATTGTGGTGTATGTTGTATTTTATTCGCGGGTGAAATCGACCAAAAACTTGGTTTATAAAACCCGAATTCTCTTAAAATGGGGTGCATCCCGCTAAACGAGGCGACTTCGTCCAAAAGGCGCTTGCGTTCTTGAAACTTCAAAACTCAAACCTCAACCGTCAAAAGAATGCTACAATCTTCGACAACAAGAATTGTTACCTAACCGACTCGGTGAATCAAAAATTGTGTAAGAATTGCACCGAAAGGTGCGTATCATCAATACGGACGTGTGGGATTTTGCAGAAGTTGATTTGGATGTGCGTGCACACCGAAATCAACGCGTATCCGTCAAAAATACGCCGTATCGGGCCTGTTCTGAAACTTGTTGTAACTTCGTGTATGCTTGTCATTTCGCAACGAAACTTACGCCATTAGATTCGTAGCATTACGCTGGTCCTGTGACCCAAGTTTGGTTTGATTCTGAGAACGTTGACGAAACCCCGTATCGTGGGCCCCACGGCTGCACTTGACGGGCGATTTTGTGACTGGCTCATCGGAATCCAGTTCTAGATATTTCGTTGGGTTCGTATCATCGTTCTGGACTTGTAGACACTAAGTTTGACGAATTTGGAAAACTTTGTCTCTGACACATTTTTTGGTACGAACTGGGCCACAAGTAGACCCCGCTTTGACCAAAAACTGTCATTTCTGCCCCTGTGTCCAAATTGGACTTATGGGTAGTTAATCCTAGCTATTTTATGTCTTTTGAGAGTGATTGTAATGTTTATTTCAGCATCCGGAGGCGTTCCTGGAGATTCCACCTACACCGGAGCAACTGAAGGAATTCAAACCCTAGACTGGTGTACATTGCCAACTTGCAGTAGTTTTTGTTATATTATTTGCTTGAGTTATTTCTATATATATATACTTCTGTGATGTACCTATTCAACCTAGGAACGTGAGACGTTGGTTAGCGTCCGAACAAGATTCGGGTGTCGACGTCGTACGCGGAGTCGTGTAACGTCACCTAGAGAGTTGATATTATGAACCTATTTTCGTGCTTGCTTTATCAAGTACGTCATACCATAGGACACTTGACACTATTCATGAGACAATCTTTTCTGAGTATTTATGGTGATTCTGTATAGGCTTACAGGATTCGTGACATATGTCTTGCATATACGTAGATATTATTATGACTCGCTATGCTAGCTAGAGGTCATGATCTTGCGTGTTATGGACATAAGACATAGTGGACATGAGACGTGTTATTACATTGGGTGGGAAGAGACACACAGGCTACAGGATGATTATATACATATATATTTATTATTGCGGTGCCGTAGCCACTATAGTGCTAGGCCCACTACATATATAACTACATAGTATAACTGCTACCGGCTCCCCGACACAGAGCTTGTAGTAGTCTCAGCCTGAGTTCTAGTGATGCTCTCATTTTGCATATCACTTAGCTGGTTACATTGTTTTGCCTTATTGATACATTTTATATACTGTATTTATTCTGACATGTTGTTTCTTGTACCTTGTTACGTCCCTCTGAGGACCTGGTCCCTTGCCAGTTTTGTAGCATAGACCGTTGTGAAGCCTGCCTGGAGTTGCTGATGTATGTTGCTTTGTCTTGCAAGAATTGGTGCCAGGTACTTATATCATTTCTTCCGGAGTCATGGTTATTATTCATTTTGTTTATTCATCTGCTGATTTAGCCTAGTTTTATAGACTCATATTCCTTTCTCGAGTCTATTCGAGCTTATGTGTTACTGGCGGCCGACTTTAGCTTATATAGCTCATTCTTGTATATTCCGTTCATTATGGATTGAGGCATAGATATTTATATTTACTTGATTATATAGATAGTGACCATTTTAGTACAGCTTATACGTATTCGAGTCGGACCGGAGTCTGGTCGAATGCGTAGCTGACATGTTAAGTATTCCTAGTCCTACGTATTTTTGGACTGGGGCATGACATATTTTACTGGTGGCCCATGCAGGTCCTGATTAAATCGATTCGGTTACTTTTCGGTACTGAGCGAGCCTGCAATCAAAGTTAGCAATGTTAGCATCTCAATCCACAAGTTGACTTAAAAATTCTTTAGCATTTGATTATCGCCCTTGGACTTCATAATTGTACTCTTTTAATCCCCTCGACATCCTTATTATTGTTTATCATCTCTTCCTATTTTGAAGAGATGAATGTTCGTGCACGGTGGTTCCTCCAAAAGCAGATCCTTGTCAAGGCGAAAGAAGATATGCTGGATATAAATTTTTAAAGACGGTTACCCTTAGTAGGATAGTAGATATGTTATTCCTATATGCTAGAGTTAGTGTAGATTTTAGCATGAGAATTGAATATAGTATCAGAGGCCTAGAACTAATAAAACCTTACCCTTGCTTAAAGGTAGCAAGTAATTTGGAAGTATTGGAAGAAAGGAAAGAGGGTTTGATTCTAATGCACTGTAATACTTTAGGGAATACATAGCTAGATGCTAGGGATCAGATGTGGCTCATGATGGTGATACAAGGAATTGTATTATGACCTTAAGAAAATAGAACCTTGTGTAGCAGGCCATAGTGGTTAAATCCTTAGTTGTCTTATGACTTTTAGTATCAAAATTAGATCTTATGACCCAGCTGTTACACCCATACTATTTGTGCCAAAGAAGGATGGGACGGTACGCCTATGTATTGACTACAGGACACTGAATGCTGTAACCATCAAGAACCGGTATCCCTTGCCACACATTGACCAGTTGAGTAGTGCGAGTGTATTCTCAAAGATAGATCTTAGATTCTGGTTATCACCAGATTAGAGCGCGTAGAGAGGATATACCAAAAATAGCCTTCAGGACCAAGTATGGACTCTATGAGTTCTTAGTGATGCCGTTTGGTTTAACCAATGTGCCAGCTATGTTCAAGAGTTTGATGAACAAAGTTTTTTATCAGTACCTGGACAAGTTCGTGGTTGCGTATTGACGACATCTTGATATATTCCAAGAGCCACGCAGAACACGAGCAGCACTCTTTCAGCAGGCCCAGCAACAGAAGAGGACACCACTGCAAGGGCGTGGACAGGCTTTTGCGATGACAGTGGAGGACGCACAGACTCGAGGAGTAGCAAATACGAGTAAGATTTGAGTTTTAGCATAACTATCGGTTCCTAGTAATGCTTTAGCATGTGCCTGTTAGTTCCATTCCCTAGCCTAAGCCTAGTATTATGCTAGCATGAACTTGTTAGTCTAGATTAGTAATTGGTACCCAAGTTTTTATAAGCTGTAGTTGATCTTCATTCTAACCAGACCCTTTTTCCTCTTAAGTTACTTATCTCTCTTTGCCTAGGAAAATTTTTTATTCCTTCCCTACGAGTTCTGCTTGAACAAATCCCTCACCCTTCCTCTCGATTTTTCCTTGTTCATAATTTTTTATTCACTGTGTCGTGCTTCAACAAACATATCTTGCAACTGCGTCATCTCTTTCGACCAGTTATGTTTTGTTTCCTTAATTGTGAGAATGCAATTCTTTTAAGGTGGTTAGATTATAACATCCAGTTTTTTTCTAAATTTTTAAAATAAATTTTAGGATTTTCTGTGATTTTTATTTAATTATAATAAATGTTCTTTAAAGGATTCATATTTTTATGTATTAAATTAAGTATTAAAATATTAAAAAAATTATATTTTTGGGTGTATAATTAATTATTGGATGTTGTGTAATTTTTCTGAAATTTATTGGTCTCAAAAACTATTTTTAAATGGCTAAAAACCAAGTTCCTAATTAAACCAGCTTGAACTGGACCGAACCCACTCGAACCGAGCCAAACCAACCAAACCAACTAAACCCAACCGACCCAAACCCTAACCTAACGGGTCAGGTCTGGACCTGACCCGCCTACCCGCTAGCCCGCCGCCCATTAACCCAAACCCCTCTCCCCCACGATCCCCGATCTCCCCCGCTCCACCGCACGACCCCCCCCCCCTCGTTTCCGGCCACGACCCCACCCCCGACTCGGCCGCTCGACCCTCGGCCACCCCCAAGACTCCCCGCTCCACCGCCTCTCCCTCTCCCCTCGCCTATATAAGACCCCGAGCCCTAAACCATAGCCACTGCCATCTCCCCCTTCATCCACCGCCGCCACCTGACTCCGCCGCGACCCCCAACTCCACTCCGGCTGACGAGCTCCCCCGACGAACTCTACCCACGACCTCCGCCCCGACCTCTGGCGACGACGACGAGCCCCCGGTGACCCCAGCGCTACCGCAGCAGCCATAGCAGCCCTAACCGCCGCCGCCACAACCGTGCCCCGCTGTGCTGCCCTGTTATGAACAACAGCGAGGTATACCCCTTCCCGCTCGCGTAACTCCCTGTACGTAGATCAAATTTTCGTTATGTTGAATCGTACGCATAGACCTCGTGACCCTCTCGAACCCCGTGCAATTCGTTCGGGGTATCGTGTCCTGTGTCGGTCGTAAACCGCGACGCAAAATCAGGAAAAACAATCCAATTTCTGTAATTCAGAAACTGTCCCGAACTCACAAGTTCATGGCCGATTTACTCCCAACCTGTTTATTATTTCTAAATTCTGTTTGAACAGTTAATTAGACAACCTAACCAAGATTCAGACCCTGTAATTAGTTTATTTTATTGGGTTGTATGTTATGTTTTATTCGCGGGTGAAATCGACCAAAAACTTGGTTTATAAAACCCGAATTCTCTCGAAATGGGGTGTGTCCCGCTAAACGAGGTGACTTTATCATATGCAAATTGCACCAAAAGGTGCGTATCATCAATACGGATATGTGGGATTTTGCAGAAGTTGATTTGGATGTGCGTGCACACAGGAATCAACGCATATCCATCGAAAATACCCCGTATCGGGCCTGTTCTGAAACTCGTTGTAACTTTGTGTGTGCTTGTCGTTTCGCAATGAAACTTATACCATTAGATTCGTAGCATTACGCTGGTCCTGTGACCCAAGTTTGGTTCGATTCTGAGAATATTGACGAAACCCCGTATCATGGGCCCCACGGCTCCACTTGACGGGCAATTTTATGACCGGCTCATCGGAATCCAGTTCTGGATATTCCATTGGGTTCGTATCATTGTTCTGGATTTATAGACACTAAGTTTGATGAATTTGGAGAACTTTGTCTCTGGCATGTTTGTCGGTGCGAAGTGGGCGACATGTGGACCCCGCTATGACTAGAAACTGTCATTTCTGCCCTTGTATCCAAATTGGACTTATGGGTAGTCAATCTTAACTATTTCATGTCTTCTGAGAGTGATGGTAATATTTGTTTCAGCATCCGGAGGCATTCCTAGAGATTCTACCTACAACCGGAGCAACTGAAGGAATTCAAACCCTAGGCAAGTTTGCCAACTTGAAGTAGTTCTTGTTATATTATTTGCTTGAGTTATTTCTATATATATATACTTCTGTGATGTACCTGTTCAACCTAGGACCGTGAGACGTTGCTTAGCGTCCGAATAAGATTCAGGTGTCGACGCCATACGCGGAGTCGTGTAACGTCACCTAGAGAGTTGATATTACGATCCTATTTTCGTGCTTGCTTTATCAAGTACATCATACCATAGGACACTTGATACTATTCATGAGACAGAATCTTTCCTGAGTATTTATGGTGATTCTGTATAGTCTTACAGGATTCGTGACATAGGTCTTGCATATACATAGATATTATTATGACTCACTGTGCTACCTAGAGGTCATGATCTTGCGTGTTATGGACATGAGATGTCGTAGACATGAGATATATGATTACATTGGGTGGGGAGAGACACACAGGCTACAGGCTGATTACATACATATATATTTATTATTGCGGTGCCGTAGCCACTACAGTGCTAGGCCCACTACATAGTATAACTATATAGTATAACTGCTACCGGCTCCCCGACACAGAGCTTGTAGTAGTCTCAGCCTGAGTTCTAGTGATTCTCTCATTTTGCATATCACTTAGTTGGTTACATAGTTTTGCCTTATTGATACATTTTATATACTGCATTTATTATGGCATGTTGTTTCTTGTACCTTGTTACGTCCCTCTGAGGACCTGGTCCCTTGCCAGTTTTGCAGCATAGACCGTTGTGGAGCCTGCCTAGAGTTGCTGATGTGTGTTGCTTTGTCTTACAGGAATTGGTGCCAGGTACTTATATCATTTCTTCCGAAGTCATGGTTATTATTCATTTTGTTTATTCATCTGCTGATTTAGCCTAGTTTTATAGACTGATATTCCTTTCTCGAGTCTATTCGAGCTTATGTGTTACTGGCGGCCGACTTTAGCATATGTAGCTCATTCTTGTATATTTCGTTCATTGTGGATTGACGCATAGATATTTATATTTACTTGATTATATAGATAGTGACCATTTTAGTACAGCTTATACGTATTCGAGTCAGACCAGAGTTTGGTCGAATGCGTAGCTGACATGTTAAGTATTTCTAGTCCTACGTATTTTAGGACTGGGACGTGACACCCCATCCACTATGAAAGTCATGCCAGTGACCTTCTGTCATATAGATTAAGTTGACTCGATTGCGGCAACCCCGTGCGAGTCATTGCATTGTAGGCGACTGCTCTGAGTAACACATTTGTATCTATATCTGAATCTAAAACACCTGAACTGATATGAGTATTAGACATTTGTTCATACTTGTATATAATTGAACACTTGAACATCTTCTGCAACACACCTGAACATCCTTGTAACTCGTTCACCTGAGTCAGAACGCCGCTCGTGACACTTGTGTTTGCTTATGCAATTGCCCCTGGATTTTATTATATATATACTCGTGCTTGGTTTAACTTAGTTTACCTTGGACAGGAAAGGACGGATGGTAACTTGGTAAGTATCCCCGTGTTCCATTTTATATCGCATGGAGCACCACCATACGAGTTAGGCTTTTCATTATGCTATAAAACTGATCCTAAGGCAAGACTAGAAAGATAACTTAATAGATGGTGCATGGAACCTATATAACGTGTTTGGATTTTTCGAGCGGGTGAGAAGCCTCCCCACCAGTGCATTCATGTACTGATAACCCACCAGATTGCTTGCAGGGTACAAGAGAACCTCGTTCGGTGCGAAAACCCCTTCGTGCGTGCTAAGGTGTGGAGTTCGCTCTGAATCCTTAGAACGTTGCATCCAGAGCTGAAGCGTATTTACAAGACATAATGTTGGAACATCGCCTATGTATCATTCCACAAATGTAGCCACTTGACACGTTTTATTGTTTTGAGAGAGAGGTGCTTGAGCGACGTGTAATCTCGGCCTAGCACCGCTTGTAATACTTGTACAATATCAATAAAGTGCTTATTTTACTTCCATACTTGAGTTATTCATTGCTTCCGCTATTGACGACTTTGTTAACTTATTACCAATCACATGTTCGTTTCTTATTCCGCTGCATTCAGACTATCTGTGCGACTCTGTGGCTTAGTTATTTTACCTCATGTTCAGATCATGGCCTTGCACGAGCGTAGCTGTGCTCGTACGACATAACATCTAGATGGGAAAGATCATCCCATGGGAGCACTGGCGTGATGATTCACGCCCAGCAGGGACGGCCGATTCCTGCAGGAGATCGGGACATGACATATTGGTATCAGAGCGTCGGCTTTAAGTCTTTGGACTTCGTATCGATTTTTCTCAGTTTTGAAAGCTCGTTTGTGGATTATGTGCATACAATCTCTCGTTGACTCATTGGGATGTTCAATACAATGAGTCTAAATTCAAAAACTGCATGTGATTGATATGATTGCTTGAACTGGATAGTTATGCGAAGACCCTTGTTCCGACCTGTGTTAGACTTTATGGGATAGACTCGTGCTAGAATTGTAATTTGTGTATGAACCTGAATACCTATACGTGATTACCCAGCTGGTTAGTGTGCGAAATAGTATATCTCTCGGATGGTTAGCTATGCACACAACCATTTGTCTAAGTTGTGTTGAGTATCGCGGACCAAGATCCTTTTGGTCCGAGCAAGTTTGCAAGCGAGATTGGGATATCATTCAGATAAGGATAAGTTAGACTTAGAATGGCAACCGATATAAACATTATAATATTATTGCTAAGGCAAATATAGAGAATCGTGCTTGAATTTTGAGAAATAGCTCGGACGATATTTCGTGTCGGCAGATACAAATCAAATAGGGTTTACTTGGATGATTATCAATATGAATATATACGAGACTAAGATTTATCGTAATGATGCTTAGGTATTGTATTGGAATTCTAAGGAATGACTTAGAAAATATGCTAGCGAGTGATGCGAATATGATTAAGGATTTAATTGGGTGACTCGATTCCTGAGTGGTATATGGATCATTTTTTGGAAATGTTCAAGCAAATTCATAGGTCTCGTACGATAGTTGGATTGAACGATTGAGAATGTCTTGAACAAGTGATAAGGCTTATATCGAATAGGGATTCAAGGTAATGGAAATCAATATCTTGGTCAAAGAAAACTTGGTGGAAACTTGATGGATCGTACTAGCGATTTCGAATTGAATCAAACGGATTAAAACTTGATTAGGATATCGCTCGATAGAAGTTATCCCGAGAATGGATATTGTGGTTTCAAATTAATAGACTTGATATGGCATCGATAATTAGAAGATAACACGGATTGATACAAGTAAGAAAATATTATGGTTCGATGAAAGAGGTAAGCGATAACGGATTCGATCTAGAGTTTGGAAGAATTATCTTGAATCTAGTTCGAAAGATAACTCTCGACAATCAGTCCCAACTGAGAACGATTATCTTGCGAGAGCACCGGTGTGATAATTTTACGTCTGACGGGGATGATCGAACTCACGGGAACATGCTCGATGATTATTCAAACGAACTCGATGAATAGATTGTGTCAAAAGTAGATAGACTTTGGCTTAAGCATTGAACTTAGTTGTTTAAAGAATTCAAGAAGTAAGACTACAAAATTATCGAATGGTAATATTGAAGTTGGATGATTTACTAAATGAATTATGATCACGACATGAACGAATATAACCTAAAGTATATATCTTGGATGGAGCAAAGCATAAGGATAAAGGGCATTGCATTAATCGAGGATGAACGACATGAACAGACATGACTTAGTTGTGCAGCTTCTTGCCCGTTTTACTTTCAACGAAGGCCTGAAACTCCTTAAAATTTGGCAGCACCTGATCCTTTGTCTTTAATGTCACATCCCGATCCTGCAAGGTCGGTCGTCCTCGCTTGGGTCCTTGCGGGACCGACCATCCTCGCACAGGCATGATGACGTGCAAGCCTAAATTGTGCTCGCACAAGGCCAAAGCTTGAACAAGGGCAAGTAAGCTATTCAAGACGGAAGCAGCGGCACATATTGCAGAAAAGTAAAGAACACAATGGCATAAGGAAACAAGCATCTTTATTGATATTCAAAAGTGTTACAAGCGGTGCTTGGCCGAGGTTACAAATCGCTCAAGCACTCTCTCGATTTCAATAACAGCGTTCCATACATTACATCCATTTATACAAAAGCAGCTCAAAGCCCAACTCAATACGGCTCAAGGCATCGACACCAGATTTTTGGGTCCTGGGGATGAGATACGGCTATCGCTTCCTCAGACAATCCAGTACCTGCGAACAAGCAAATTGTTGGTGGGTCAGCACTTTGGAGAAAGTATTGGTGAGTATAAATCAACAAACAGAAGCAACACTCCCTGAAACCAACACTAAGTAAGCATGTGGCAAAATATTACATTACTAGTGATCTTGCTACTTTTACCTAGGTTCATTTCATGCAGCACGACTTTAGAGTCAGTTTACTTCTTTCGAAAACATAGCTTGTAAACAGTTGCATATTCAAACATTTAAGCATACAATAGGGATAATGTTCTATCGTACAGTATGCAGCATATATCATGCACCATATTAATAACTCTTTAGGAACACAAGTTATTCTAGTGGACTGATCAATTCATTATTAAGGGGAAGCAGTGAACATCAAGTAAAACATGCAAGTCTAGGGACAAAACGAGATTCAAAGCATAATCAAAAATCAAAAATTACTTATTCACTGATTATTACTCTTTGTCGAACGGTTATCCCTACAGCAGACATACAAGTTAGCAACAATTTTCATAAACATATATGATATATTCCATGTCCGTCTCTGCATCAAACAATTAGGTATGCAAGAAGGCTAACCTAGTATGCGCCCTAACTAAATGATGGTCCATGGGTAGCCCCATGATTGGCAGCGGTGACTCAAGGTTCAGCTCTGCACTAGCACGTGCGTGTGTCGGCAGCTGTGACTCAAGGTTTATCTCTTCACCAACACACACAAATTCTAGTAGCTGTGACATCATGGGTTTCGCACAACACTAATAGACAAAATACCCCAATAGATCCTGTAGGACCGCATCCTCAGGATGCACCAAAATCTCTTTCGGACCGACCGATTCTCAGTGCCCCTGGAACCGTTCGAGAGATGACCCTTGTGCACAAGTTGTCTGAGACCAATGCATGACATAAATCATCTATAATGCAAGCAAATAATGATCAAACAAAACATATATTTTCTTCTTTTCAAAAAGGGCGATAGGTTCAAACTTCTTTTCACACAACTAATAGCACACCCCACTAGATCACAAGGACCATACCTCAGGGCGCACTATTAGTCTCTGCTTATACGAATCAATAACTTTTTGTAGTTCGATATACGAAAACAGGCAAGCGAAACATATATAAGCAAGCACGATAACGATTTTATAAAAACTAGCATGCAATTTCTATCTCTTTAAGTACGATAGGGAACCGGCGAGAAATCTCTATAAAGCAAGCATGATAGTAGTTCTTCTATCTCTTTTTTACTAAAGCATGAAATTCTACTCTTACTTAGAATATGACAAAGGGACTTGTTCAAGCAATTCATTTACTTATCTTTTTAGCATGGCAAGGGTTCGTTTGATAGCGGTGTCAATGTAACTAAGCATGCAACATTTCTTTCTTGACTTAGCATGACAAGGTTCTATCTCTTTTAGACAAGCAATACAAGTTCTTAGTTAAGCATGCAGGTTCTCGTTCTATCATTTCCAATACGAACATTAATTACTTAGCAACAAGCATTTCAAAAACTCAGATTTATTATTAAGGCGTGCAAGAATCAGAGAATGAAGTTCTGCCCACTTACTTAGATCAATCGTCTTGTGTTTCAATCAAAAACTCTTCGAGAAGGCTTCCGTTCGAGCAAGCAAAGCGATATCACTTGTACATAGTGCCTACACAGAGCGGGATACTACATTTAAAGCATAGACCCAAACCTTCCTGGAACAATCATCAATAAAAGTTATAAAGTAAGAAGCACCACCAATAGATTTTACCTTCATAGGACCGCAGACACCCAAGTGAATCAACTCGAGCAACGTCGGCTTCCTTGAACTTGTGTAACTTTGGAAAGACACCATATTTTGCTTTCCTACCAAACAATGCGTGCACCTCTCCAGCTTTGTAGACTTGAGTCCTGGAATCACCTTCCTGTTCACCAAGTAGCTCATCCCTTTCTAGCTGATGTGACTGAGCCGCTTGTGCCATAACTCGGTAGATGCATCAGTAGCTGTGTTTACTTCATGTGTCCCATGTGTGCTCCCTTCCATATAGTAGAGTCTGGACCTCTTGCTTCCTCTGGCAATCACCATCGGACCTCTGGAAAGCTTCCATTGATCATTCCCGAAGAGATTGAAGAAACCCTCATCATCTAACCTTCCAACGACACCAGATTAAAACGGATATCAGGGACATGGCGGACATCTTTGAGAATAAGAATTGCACCCATCTTTGTCCTCAAATGTACATCTCCAACAGCAACAACTTTCGACACATCTCCATTGCCCATCTTCAACACTCTACAGTCGCCTGTTGTGTAAGTAGCAAATAGTGCCCTATTGTAAAATACATGTGCTGAAGCACCTGAGTCCACCAGCCAAGAGTTGTCATCGTAGGTGAGGTTCATGACTACCTTATCACCTATAATGATCATATCGCCTCCATGTGCCGAGGCTGCCGCTGTATTGTTCTTACTTTGCTTCCCCTTATCGCCCTTCTTCTCTCTCTTTCAAGCGAAATAATTTTGCTTGATGTGACTCTTCATGCCACAATGATAGCACTCGAAGTTCTCGTACCGATGCTTGGACTTGCTCTGCCAATAGTGGTAATTCGAACCGTTTTGGTTTATCATGCGCACCGGCTTCGCGTCCATCTCTCCTTTCTAGTTTGCCTGTCAACTCCTGACACCCTTCTGAAATTCCAGAACCTGGCTCTGATACCACACCGTTAAAAATGAAACACAAAAATCGTTTTCCAAACCAGAGAGTACCTATGAGAGAACCGAGCAAAACGCACAAACCAAAAAATACCAAACATAAATCACAGACACAGTGATTTTTACGTGGAAAATCCAGATAGAAAAAACTACGGGACGATCATAGTCCAACCCTGAAGAACCTCCACTAATGGAATAAAGAGATTATACCCTCTGTGTTTGATAATAAATGAAATAAATAAAACTAGGTTTATACGAAACCCTTTATTTGGTTACAAACAAGAAAAAGAAGTACAATTAATCATATACGAGGATGTTAAGTACAAAAATTTAATTCTGGAAAAATATTGCTATAGGAGTCTGATTTGCGGTCGATCACTTTGTCCCTTGGACCACACGATGACGAAGAAGTGTTGTAGAAGACGAAAAAGAAGCTTCAAGGGTTGCAGGAAAGATTGGACTCTCGTTGCCAAAGTAGTCAATCAACACTCTTTGGATATACTCTCTTGAAAAATCCTCGACCTGATCCCCGACCTTGGACAGTTTTTTCGACCTGGATTTTAATCTCTGAATTTGACCCCCTTGAAAAATCCTTGACCCTGGTTCCGACTTTGGAGTATTTTTCTGACCTGGATTTTACTCTCTGAATTTGACCCTGGACCTCCGTGGCCGGAGGTCTCTATTTATAGAGTTTGGTCACAGTCGGCGTAGAAACAGAACAGCGGAGAGAGCTGCACCTTTTACGCGGCGGTTATAATAACTGTCACCCACGTATGAATGATCTCCTGAATTGGCGTGTGACGCGTGTTCCATTATGAGGTAATGCGTATAATCGCTCATCGAAGATCACGGCATGCAAGCCACGTAGGTAACTGCCCCTCGCGTAGAGAAGGTTGGCATAGAAGCCAAATAACTGTCACATTAGCGTAAAAGCCAAATAGTTATCTTGTTGGCGTAGAAGCCAAGTAGCTGTCTGGTTGGCGTAGAAGCCAAATAGCTGTCATGTTGGCGTAGAAGCCAAATAGCTGTCATGTTGGCGTAGAAGCCAAATAGCTGTCATGTTGGCGTAGAGGCCAAATAGCTGTCATGTTGGCATAGAAGCCAAATTCTGCGTAAAGCTATATACTGCATAGATAGGTAACCGGCGTAAAGATAGCCAATTATCCTTCTTTGACTGAGGTCTTGAGCGTCTTCTGGGCCAAATAGCCATATCATGCACCTTTGCAAATGTAGCCTGAGTTGGCATATTTCGAGGAGATAGCATACGGCGTACTCCTATAGTTGAAAATAACCAGGTCATCGTATTTCGAGGAGATAGCATACGGCGTACTCCTATAGCTGAAAATAGCATGTTGGCATAATATGCAGGGATGATGATGTGAGCGTGTTAGCCCTAATTATAGCTCTTCCAGTCATTAAAAGTAGAACCAAATCTCGTGCATTAAATGCAGAGATCTGCCTCCATCTCGGGCATTAACTGCAGAGACGTGCCTCGAGTTCTGTACGAAGAGCAGCTTTTGACGTGGCAGTTGATTTCGTCTCATCCTGAGCGTAAAATCTCCTCTCTGCCTGTGTAAAATAGGCAGTATATTCCTTGAATGCGTAAACGACGTTTTATATCAAGGATTTGTCACTAAACGACAGTTTGGGGCTCTGTGCAGAATCATCATAACAGCCGTCCTCTTGATCATCGTGCAGTACTATTTGTCAGGAGTCAGGTTCACTGTTTCGTCTGACAGGTTCATTCGAGGAATACGAAGAGTTCCTCGTACAATTTCCCGCTGCATTAAAAGCAGACAGGTTTTTACGCCGTAGTGGCGATGTAGCAACCTTTTTACGCCAAAGCAGCCTGGAAATACTGCATTACGCGGGTTGTTCTGGAGCTATATTTTATGCTGAACAGCGTTGAAGCTCTGTTGTACGCCAATGGCTCTGAAGTCATGTTTTACGCCACCCAGTGCTGGAGCTCTGTTTTACGCGGGCTTCCTGCATGTTGAGGGTTTTACGCGTATAATTCTCCAGCATATTTTTCATGCTTCTACAAGACCCCTTCAAAGTTTTCAAATTCCTTGTAATTTGAAACACTTTGAATGAAGCATAAAACGGTCAAATTTGACTCGTTCTGCGAGGCTGATTTCTCGTCGTATTTTTAGGAATCTGTTGGGATTTGGTGTGTTCTCCTCTGCCTATATAAAGGTGAATGAGTGAACCTGTTTTTCCCATACTTCCTTTACCACAAAGAGATGGTTGTCGAGCTTCGTCGGGTTGACTTGAGGAAGAAGAAGATCATGTTCTTCCAGCATGTAAGGAGCCGTAAAAAGAGGCGTCTTCGAGCAAATATCCTCTGCAACGATGGATCATAGAAAGATATCATAGCTTCCTTTGCTCGGGATGATCAGCAATTTCATATGGTGATTCGTCCAAGAGAGAGGAAGGGTCGTATTAGACTTCACAGCTTACAAGCTGTATTCTCTCCCATCGTGGAACTGGACGAAGGCAGACAGCTTGGCCCTGTCTTCCAATATTATGTCGGGTCTGGATCCCAAACACAAATCTAGGGCATGCCTGCCATGGCGTATGGAGGGTGGGCTTGCGAAATTAATACATGCCCAGTTCTGTATCCTCCCGCCATTAATCATTTTCTTGTTAATCGGCCGCGGAAGCCGATTAACTGTTGTAGAAGACGAAAAAGATCTCCACCAATATGAGAACCTGGCACAACAGATTCTCGGCGTGATCTTTAAATGAGAATGAGAAACCCTTTGTAGAAAAAGGATTTCTATCATATGTAATCATGAAGATGAAAAACCCTTTGTAAACTGGATTTCCATCATATGTAATCATGATTAATATATTTGTCTTCTTATACGCATCTGATGATTTGCCATATTTGCTGTGAGGAAGTCTGAATAGTGTGCAGCTTCGACACGTCTGAATAATTTTATGTCGACTCTGATAAAAGAGTATCTGATCTCGTCCCGTCTTTTACGCGTAACTGAAGACGCGTAGAAAGCTTCTTAGCATTAAGTTGTCTTTGAAGATCTAAACTGTCATGCTGTTTTGGACGAGGAGTCGCATAGAATTTCTGAACTGTCGCTTCTCTGATACGAAGAATTCTTGTTCAGACCATCATCTTCAAGAATGTTTTCCCGAAAATCCCTTGAAATAGGACGAGAAATGGCCGTCAAACAGGCCATACTTGAACTTTTGTAAAAGATTCTGACTGGACTTCGGATGAACTCCCAATCGACCCAAGAAGAAGAGTCATCTTCAATGCCGAACTCTGTATGTTTTGGGCACTTGGAATATTTTGTAGCCAAGAAGGAGCATTTTCTGCGTAAACCCTTACAATTGGCCATCTGTAGCTTTTGAGCGTAGAATCGTAGATTTGTAGCCTCTGAGAGTAAAAAGCCTCCGAGCGTGAAATCATAGATTTGTAGCCTCTGAGCATAAAACCGTAGGTTTGTAGCATCTGAGCGTAAAACCGTAGGTTTGTAGCCTTTTGAGCGTAAAAGCTCCTGAGCGTAAAAGCATCTGAGCGTAAAACCATAGATTTATAGCCTCTGTACGTAAAATCGTAGATTTGTAGCCTCCGAGCGTAAAAAGCTTCTGAGCGTAAAATCATAGATCTGCTCTGTGCATAAAATCTGGATCCACTGACTGTTCGTCTTCTTTTTTCAAATGATAGGCTGACATGGTCCCAAATCATAACCGAATATTAAATATCGGATTTGGTTAGGGATTCGAAGAGTTATACGAACTTTATAAATAGCCCAAGGTCCTGAGAGATCAAACTTTTATCTGTCTTCACAAAACCTTTATTTTTCAAGAACCCTTCTTCTTCGTCTCTTTCTTGAGAACTCAGATTCGCCATGGCACCTAAACAGGCTTCCACTGCTAAGGGAAAGAAGGTCTCTTCCTCTTCTCGTTCTTCTGCTCAAGCACGAGCAACTCCCCTTAGGCTGAACGAGCCCCGATCGGAACGTAGTGCTCCACCGTCGAGCTGTGCTCCGGACGTCATAGGTAAAAGAACTTCGAGGGAAAATTTTAGAGGACCTTTCGCACACGTTGTACGTATATGCGAACCAATACATCCATATTTCTAATGTGTCAGCGTAAAAACTTCATCTTTTCGCAGTCTGGCGTAAAAACTCAGACTGTCGAATTTTGGCGTATACTATAAACTTTGAGTTTTTTACGCGCTGGATGTAAATTCCGGCAAAAAACTCAAATTTTTGGCAGTCTGGCGTAAAAACTCAGACTGTTGAATTTTGGCGTATATTGCCAACCTTGAATTTTACGCCTCAGAAAATAGGTTTCAGCGTAAAATCTCAAGTTTTTGCAGTCTTGGCATAAAAAGCTCAGACTGATAATCTTTGGCTTAAACTGCAAGAATGTAGCGTCTAGTATAGAAAATGACTTGTTCTCTTGCATTTTGTAGTAGACTTGCAGATCCCTCTTTTGGCTGAGGTGATGGGTTCTGGTGCAGGGATGCTGAACTCAAACTATTTGGAAGATTTATCCCATGTGACATTCCCCATTTCTGGAGTCAACTATCCTGAAGAAAGGGGAACCCTGATATCATCCCAAGGAGAACGCATGCTGTTGAGTATGATCAATGGGGAGCCCCTAACGTACATAGACGGGATGGAGTATAAGAAACCGGGTTTCTTATTCGGGGATGTTATTGACAAACAATCCCAGACTAAGCCCAAGAAGGAGGATTGGGTGTTCACTGCTGAGGGCACGGTCATGTATTTGCCGAAGATGCCCAGGGATTACCCTATCTCGGCCTTCTTTCATGCCACACATCCTAGGAAGATGATGTGGACTCTGACTCCAGATCTTCACGGCCGACCGGGGAAGATCTTATACAACAAGGGATACGACCGGGGGGGCCTATATGAGCCGTCCTTCGGGCCCTGTTATGCCCTTTAGGGGATTACTGCCGGGTAGTGTCCCGAGTTAGGACACTTCGCTGATCCAGCTGGTTCAGATATTGACCTTTTGTAATGACTTTATGGGGCAAGGAGGAATGTACCCCAGGGTTAACCCTCGGACCAGTGGATGGCTTAGCCCGGGGAATCTTCAATGGCCAGTTTGACTGCCTGGGCCCTGAAGCACTTCCAGGTGGAGCTGGAACATATTGGCTTATTCGCGGTCGTGAGTGCCACAAGTGTTGGGCTGCCTTTTAACCCTAACTTGTTCTTAGCCTTGATGGAGCGATACAATTTGCTCACTGGGACTTTTGCCACTCCGCTGGGTGAGTTGGGCTTAGCCCTTCATGAGATGGCAGAGATCTCAAGGCTGCCAATGGGGGACGCTCCTTATGAAGAGTATGTCCCTACAAACAGGGAGTTGAGGGATACAAACCCTCGGGCAGTGGCTGTGTATCAAGAGCTGATGAGCCACTATCTTGCCTGCACCACTTTCTATAGAGAGCCCTCTGATTTGGCTCACATCAACAAGTGGGCAACCTACCTCTTCTTCCACCAGGCCAGAAATGCTAAGCCGGACAAGGTGGTAGATAGCAGAGATAAGCCCTTGAGTCTCCTGAGCATGCTTAGTGCTGACACGGTCGACGACCTCATCGAAGATGCAGGGGCTCCGGATCATGTTCTCGATGAGGAGATCGGGGGTTATCCTGCGGGCACAAAAGCCTTCAGTTATATGAGGCATTGTCGCAAGCCTCTGTTAAGGGAAGATCAACTGGCTGGCTTCCTCTTTGTCTGGCTACGCCGCTGGGTAGTGCCAGGCATCGCGTCTGCGGATCTCATCCATCGAAACACCTTATGGCCCGCGGTACGTTTGGTGTTCGGAGCAAGACTGGGCTTGCTTCCTGCTATGGTATATAGAATACAAGCAGGCCTGAGGGCCCTTACTGATGGGCTGCTCGCTGATGAGACGCAGCATGAAAGCTTTCCCAGGGTGGAATTACCATTCCTATACCTGATGGGATGGCTAATCCTCCACAACACTAGGGTGATGTCTCCTGGCTCCGGGAGCGGTTCAGGAAATATCTTCTTGTTGAATTACAAGAATTCCTCTTGGAACGTGACGACCGTCATAGATTGCCGGCGGGCGTTAAATGTTGCCCACAGCTGGAAGCTCTTCTGTATCGTCCCCCCTGTACATATCAATCAACAGGGGACGAAACTTAAGGATGAAGGTCGTGGGAGGACCATTCTTTCTCCTGAAGCCTTCTACTGGTTGGTCTGTATTAGGCCTTCCCATTTATTGTACAGAAGTGAGGACCATTGCTATCTGGAGCCCTATCTGCCCAGTCGGTTCGCCAGGCAGTTTGGGTACGACCAGTTACATGTGGGGAATGCCATTACCAACTTCAAGTCCAAAGGTGGACTTATTGATGGAGCCAGAGGGTGGCGGTACTTCATCACGGGCTGTACTGGTACAACTTTTGTTGTGCCCGCGACTTCTCTCTCCATGGATTTGCGCATCCTTCACTCATACGAGCAGTTCTATGCGTCCATCAATACCTTCCATCGCGATTTTGATGTGCATGGAAGTTTTAGGATGCCTTCTCATAGGTCCACTGGAAGGGAGGAGGTTCCGTCTGTTTCCTCGGATGAGAATGAAGATACCACCGGGGCAGACGAGTTCTTGTTAATAATACCGAGAGGCGTAATAGCTCCGCCAGCAGAGCCTCTCGTTATCCCTCATAAACGGAAGGCTTCCACTGTGAAAGAGCCTTCCTCCCGCAAGAAAAAGATTGCCAGAGGTCCGAAAAGGGCTTCCACCAGAGGGGCTTCTAGAAACGAGCCAGTCGTTTCCCCTGTTGGGGGTGATTCTTTGATTAGAGGTCCTTCGCCTTTTAGAGAGGGAACCTCCATAGTTCCGGCTGGCAGTGCCGGAGATTCTTTGCTCGAGATCGCTGCTGCTACTACTGCTTCTGGTAGTGCTACGAGATCGCCTTCGAGGCCGAGCATTTTAAGGATACCTTTATCCAGACAAATAATGGGAGTAACCCCTCCTTCGTTTGTAAGTATTTCCAGCGAGATTCCACCCGATGAGCCTCGAGTGGATCTTGGTGACGACTGGGAAGACTATCCTCCAACGTCAGTTGGTGCACCCTCTTCTCCAGGTATGACAGCTCGCTTAGCATCATTAAGAAATGATTTAGCTGTACAGGCTGCGAACGCGACATATATACCATCGGCCATGGGTAAATGTTATCTTGATGCCTCTTTTAGGAAAATTAACATCAAGTTGATATTAACTTTCTCTTGTCTTCTTTTCAGGCGAAGACATCTCTGAAGAGGGCAGAGTTGACGCCACCTTTGACTTTGTTGCGGATCCTGCCGATGAAACGGCGGTGTTTGATGCCGAAGAGGCATGCTTTGAAGCTGTCGATCCTTTATCCGCGATATTTTCGGGTGTCGTCTCGTCAACAGCAGTTCAGATATCATCGTAGGAGGATGAGACCACTATCACGACTATGCCTCCTTTGTTGAGTACGCCAGCAACTTCAACAGTTGCTGGTGTTCCTTCTTTTGTAGCGCCATCTGTAGAGGCAACGGCCGTGGAAACATCCTCCGCGGTCATTCCTGGAAGGAGATTTTCTGCTATCGCAACCACTCCTAGCGTGCATCCGGTCTTCGATATGCTGATTGAACAGTATAACAGCCTATTCTACCGCAGTTTGAAGGTGTTGATATCCATGGTGTTGGAGAAGAACTTGAGCTTTGATAATCTGTTGACGTCCTTCCAGCTTGCGATAGTGCCAATCAGAAATTTCAACGACGCTGGACGAGCTGATGCTCTGGAGCAAATAGTTAATGGTTTAGAACAACCCATTAACGAATATTTGCAACTATCTCGAGGCAACGTCGACGATATGATTCAGGCTGAGTACGACTCCTTGACTGCGAAGCTTGTTGAACAGATGGGATGCTTAAACAAATCCATCCAGGCACAACAGCAAGAGATGGATGAAGAGCTGTCACTACCATATTTTTTAGGAAAGGATATTTTAGTCATTTGGTAATTAATTAAATATTGTGCATATTAAATTTTATTTATTATATTATTTATTTATTATTAGCATGTTAGATTTATTTTTGGACTTGTGTTAGTGGACCAACTAGTTTAGTTTAGACTCATGGACCAACATTTAATTCTAGTTAGAATTGAACCCAATAATTAGAAGCCCAATTATTAGGAGGATGATTAATTATGTTAAACCCATTAGACTAGAAGCTTTCCTCCTTAATTAATTTCTTCATGAGAGGCCCCAAGGGGTATTTTAGACTTTACATAGTAGCTTGAGGGAGGGGGCAAGTGAGGCCTATATAAATGGGATAAAAACTTTCTCTCTCTTCATTTTTTATTCCAAATCTAGATCTAGAAAATTTTCTCAACCAAATCCCTACCAAATTTCCATCCAATTATTTCCCAAATCACCATTGGAGGCTGTTAGAGCAAGGATCTACAAGGAGGAAGCATGGATCTACAAAGAGGAGCAAGGATCTACAAGTTGGAGGCCAATTTCACCAATTTTGGAGGTTTTATTGGGAATCCATCTCCCAATAGGTATAATTCAGTTTTTTTCCCTTAATTTAGGTTCTAAATATGAGATTTAACTATGGAAAATCAACCCTTATGCATAGGCTACCCATAGATTTTGGTTTTGTGTTCATAGGAGGCCTATTGAGAAAGTTATGGTGCTTTTTGTGTCAATTTTGGGGGAATTCCGAAAATGACATTTGTTGCATGTGTCAATTGGTCCTATAGATCAATTTGGCATGTGCTTGTGTGTTTGGGGCTAGTGTCGTGTCTATAATTGGGTACGTGTTGGTCGTATCCCATTAATTTGGTGATACGTGTTAATTTGGAGATTTTCCCTCCGACACGGGACTTTGACTATGTCACATTTTGACACGGACACGTAGATTTATATTTGACTCTTCGTATTGTTCATAAATAATATATATGACTTGTTCATGTCCTTCGGGGTATGTTTGGATGTGTGGTGGACTCGTGTCGCATGCGTATCCTAAATCTAGTGGGATACGGGGTGATACGGTCCATGTATGTGCAATTTAATTATAGATCTAATTCTTTTGTGTTTTATTTCATGGAAAAGTATAATTATATATATATATATATATATATATATATATATATATATATATATATATATATATATATAATATTGTGTATATATATTTATGTAATGTTGTGTCTTAGATCTATGTACCTATGCATATACTATATGTGTATATTTATTATCTAGCTATTTTTCTACATGTAGATATATATTTATAAGTGGTAGTATATGTATATATAATATAGTAGATATATTTATATGTGGTTATATATATAGTTATATTATATATTGTTATGTATTTATATAGTGTATGATTTTATATACGTATACATATATGTATAGTTATATATACATATTAATATGTATGTGTGTGTATGTTACTATGTGGTATTTTATACAATTTACTATGTATAAGTGTATGTATAGTTATATATATAGTTTTATATATATATTGTATAAATATATATTGTGGGTTATATATATGTATTTAAATATATATTATATAAATATATATGGTGGGTTATATATATGTATTTAAATATATATATGGTAATTAATATATATATAAATATGTTCCTAATTGCTATTTGTATTATACTATATATGTATATATTTAGTTGTAGCACATAATATTATTGAGTAAGTTAGTATATTTTAGTTATCAATGGTTATGAGTATCTTTTATATATTATATATTTTTAGGTATGTATGTACGTATATATGTATTAATAGTTAGTGTGTAGTTGGTAGTTAGTATTTATTCTATTAGTACATACTAGAGTTATATTGGATTGATATATGTAATTATTGTTGGGTAGTTAGTACATATATGAAGTTTTGGCAATTACCTTGAGATACCAGGGTAAGTATCAAGATATACCAAGGTATGAGTAGTAGGTATTGGCATAGTAATATGATAATTGTAAACTAATTATGGGTTGGTATTAAGGTGACTAAAATAAGGTATATAGTATGGTATAAATACTAAATACATGGTAGTTTATAGTTATAGTTGGATAGTTAATATATATATACTAGAGTGACATTACCTTGAGATACCAAGGTAAATGCCAAGGTATTAAGGATATCCAAGGTATTGGGTTTGGGTATCAAGATAGAGGTTTACTATTGCGATACCAAGTTGGTTCAAAACAATGATAATCATTTAGCATTTGTAATTATGATTTATATATTTAATATTTCTTTATTATAGATATGTGATATTTACCTATTGTTTGAGTATCCTGAGATACGGTATCTTAGTATCATAAGTTGTAGCTTGTATGGCCTAGATTCATAGTATGTGAGCCCAAAATCTTTGAGTTAGACTTATGCAACCTAGAAATAGGTAGTTGGCCATAGTTGACCATAGTTTGACTATAGTTTGACCGGTTTGACTTAGAATTGACCTAGTTTGACTTTTGACTTAGAATTGACTTGTTGACCTAGAAGTTGACTAGTTTAACTTATTTTCTTCCAGATCCTTGTATTAATGCAATATTCCATATATAGGTTTGTGTGACACCAGTTCGGACAGTTTGACATTCATTGCTCTGGACCGCAGGCGAGTACATTTCTCTGATTGTTTTAATTCATAATATTGTATATGTGCATGTTCTAGAATTGTATACATTGATTCCCGACACAGTGATTTCACGGACTGGTGCTATATGGATCCCGTCAGGAGATGTTATCCCCTACCGTATGCAACGGGTACCCAGTCACATGTATTTCATCGTGTACACCGGGTATTGACTTTCATGTACTTCTTGTGCATCCACTATTTCGTGTGCTAGTGTGACTATCGTGATCATGTACGTAACGTATCGTGATTGGATCCATGAGTATTGGTTGGGGAGGGGGAGTAGGAGTTGGTTATGTGATCAAAGCCCTCTTGATCTCATGTGCATGTCGATTATACACCTCACGTATAATGGAGTTATCTTTATACCTCATGTGCAACCTAAGCCGATGACATACGAACTTGCACTCTAAATCACATAGCTAGTATTCTTGTTTTCTACTTGCAGTTTATTTCTCGTATTTACTTTTCAGTTCTTATTGTGCTTATTGCCTGTTCTTTCTGTATTGTATATTCTTATTACTTGTGCATCTTGTATCCTTTTTCTATTGCTTGTTATATATGCTCGATTATGTTATTGGAACTGCTTTCAGAGGTATGTACTTCGCTCCATTCCTGACTGGAAAATATTTTTCAGAGGATCCGAGAGATTGGTGTCCGACATACTATGGACTTCGACTTATAGATGGTGCAGACTTGGATCCACTAGTTATGGAGTGATTGCCGGAAGGTTTATCCGGATCACTAGTTTTCATAGTTAGTCTCTTTAGCATTTTGGTACCGAATTTGTTTTCGGCATAGAGTATGAGATTGGATATTGTTTCTATTATTGTTTATATATATTGAATGGATAGTTATGTTAGACTTCCTTGATATCTTCTCGTGCTTTAGAATGTGATTGAGTTTTGTGTTGAGATTTTATTGGCAGACTTCATATTATTGTGAGATTTTAGATAGTATAATAGACCAAGACAGCGTTCTACCGCCGATTCTACGGCGTAGGCTGGGCGTTGTTTTCGACTTGCATCCCTACATCGGGTGCGGGTCGTAACACGTTTTTAGTGGTGGCCCATGCAGGTCAGGCTTCGCAAGTTTTGCGATGTCGTGGTAGTGCGACAACTTAGTTGTACTACTGCGTGCCTGTGATAGGATATAGGATATAGGACATAGGACATTAGGATGAGAGAGGATACTCAATCACAAATATCTTGAGAGATTCCTGGGATGACCCTTGAGAATCTTATTACAATTCCCATTTCAAATCTTTTCTCTTGTTTCTGTTCGCTCTCACTTGTTGTTGTTGAAATTAATTCTTGGTGATCTATTATTGAATTTGATTCTTGGTGATCGGATGATTCAAAATTCTTGGTGTTCGTTATTTAGTTTGTTTTATGTCGAGAGAAATTTTACGGACTAAGTTACGGTATCATCTGATGACATATGTTGATGAGGACAGTAAGAAAGGTAAAACGTCTACTTTGGTTATGGAGCCTAGAGTTTATCGCAGCCATATTAGCTAGCGTAGCAAAAAACGTAGGGACCTGACTTCGGATGTACATATCTTAGTTATGAAATTTAGAGTTTTTTGCAGCCATACCGGTTGGCGTGGTGAGGATTCTAGATAACATGATTATAGAGTTGCATATCCTAGTTATGGAATCTATCGTTTATCGCAGCTATGTTTACTGGCGTGGCAAGGATTCTAAGTGTCATGATTTCGGACAGACGTGTATGATTATCAGATTGTATCTTAAATTGGTTCTTAAAGTATCATCTCAATACTTATTCATTTCTGTTATTGTAGGACTTTGTTCCATCATTCTTTAGCTAAGCAGTAGAGATACCTTCAGTTCTCTAGTTCCTTATATAGCTTATTTCTATTAGAGTCCTTGTTAGTGTGATAATTGGTGAGTTACAATTAGGTCTATATCTTGAGTATTAGTATTGACTATTGAGAGTGTGACTTATGAGTCTGTAAGTGGTTCTTGGTTAGGCATGTGAGCAATAGGCATAAATCTAGGGATAACCCATATCATAGTACTTTATAGCATTAGTTCTATGATAGGTGTAATTATAAGTTAGTAATTACTATAGGTAGAAGAGGGAATAGAGAATATCAGTAGTGGTTCCATGAGTTAGTATCAAGGTCATCATACCAATTTAGGATAATCATGCATTTATGTAGTTGGGTGATCCATGTAAACAATTAAGTATCAAGAAAATTGTGTTGGAAATCAATGAAGTATGATATTCAAATTGGTGGTTGATACTTGGGTGTGTTAAGAGTATAGATATGTATATGCATCAAGAGTATTAATGAGTGTGCCATAGTGGAAGGGTACCCATAAGTGTATGGGAGAGCATGAGGGAATAATAATACATTGTGCTAAAGTAGTAAGACTTGTGTTAAGATAAAGTAGAGCATTACTGTGAGTAGATATGAGTGTACCATTATATGATTAGTGATGGGTATCTCACCTAATATTGAGGCTAGTGATGTGTTGGAAGCAATATGTGGGAGAAGTATCGAGAAATTGTGTGCAGGATATATAGTGGATGATAAGTGTCAGCGTGGAAGTTCATGAGTATCAGAAAGTGAAAGCTTGAGTGTTAATATTATGCCATGGGTTGAAAAATATCAAGATTGGTCGTAGAAGATATATAGTACATCACTGATTTGCATATCCGTCTGTAAGGTTTGAGGAGAGATACATATACATCAATAGAGATATGGAATCATATGTCGACCTTTGAGAGTGAAGTGAAATATGTGTATTATAGAAGTTAATAACTAGTGCATTGGATGCAAGTGATCATGATTTTCAGTGAGTATTATGAGGTGATCTAATGATGAAGCTAGTACCCTAGAACCTTAAGGACATATGTTGTGTAGTTAGGAAGCTAGTGTTACTATATCAAGAGTGCTAGTATTTCTATATCAGGGATTAGCTGAGTAATGTGCTAGTAACAGTAAGTACATTGTGTAATGACATTGGATTGGTGTATCATTTAATATAGATAGAAAGATATTTGGGAGTAATAGTACAAGTGATCCAAGCAGTAGAGGAGGGAGACAATATATATAGAGAAGTAAGTTTAGTAGATATAGTACCTTGCCAATTTTGAGTATAGAGGTCTTATGTATCAGAAAATAGTCCGAGGGGTATAAGGATACCAGTGAGATGTCATGGTGTTATAATGGCTAGAAGGTAATTGTGTATGTATTGTGATACTAATGTACAGATGAGAAGCTTAAGATGATTAAACAAATGTTAGAGGATGAGTTGCACCAAGTATCAGATAGAAAGAGATACCCTAGTAACAAGAAACAAAGTACCTCAAGAATTATGAAAGTTTAGGCAAGCATTTTAGTGACTAATATAATAATATAGAGGTGAGACATGAGTAACTTGGTATACGGATATCATCAAAATGCATATGAGAGCTGATGTCTTGTGTAGATAGTAACAAGATTTAAGTAAGGCATCCTATAGGGAGTGATAAGTTGGATGAGGGTGTGCTAATAAAACACATGATTGAAAAGGTATAGAAGTATTTCTTGTAAGAGAATGATTGAGAAATTTTGGTGATTGAAATAGAACAAGGAGGTAGTATCTTAGCAGTATCTTGAATAGTATCCTAAGTAGCAAGTGCCAGTGAGCTAAGCATGTCCATGACCTAGAATTAGAGTATATCACTAGTATTTAGTAACCCTCAGTATTAAGAATATCTTGACAAGATTGATGATTAATAGTGTCTGATGGAATATGCCACATGTGGCATAGCAGATTACCTTACCAGTAAAGGAAGATATCTCAGCAGGGCAGAGACTGATTTCATGATAGTTAGAGACTATATCCAAGTATGATTTCTCTTTCAGTAGAATGATATGATTGTATGTTATAGGATATATACTATTTTAGACTATGATTAATGAAATTTGACCATAGTAAGATTTGTATGAATAGAATATGACTGGCCAAGAGAGAGGGGTGAGAGTTTTAATTTTGAGGACAAAATTCTTCTAAGGGGGTAGATTTGTCACTACCATATTTTCTAGGAAAGGATATTTTAGTCATTTGGTAATTAATTAAATATTGTGCATGTTAAATTTTATTTATTGTATTATTTATTTATTATTAGCATGTTAGATTTATTTTTGGACTTGTGTTAGTGGACCAACTAGTTTAGTTTAGACTCATGGACCAACATTTAATTCTAGTTAGAATTGAGCCCAATAATTAGAAGCCTAATTATTAGGAGGATGATTAATTATGTTAAACCCATTAGACTAGAAGCTTTCCTCCTTAATTAATTTCTTCATGAGAGGACCCAAGGGGTATTTTAGACTTTACATAGTAGCTTGAGGGAGGGGGCAAGTGAGGCCTATATAAATGGGATAAAAAACTTTCTCTCTCTTTATTTTTCATTCCAAATCTAGATCTAGAAAATTTCCTCAACCAAATCCCTACCAAATTTCCATCCAATTATTTCCCAAATCACCATTGGAGGCTATTAGAGCAAGGATCTACAAGGAGAAAGCATGGATCTACAAAGAGGAGCAAGGATCTACAAGTTGGAGGCCAATTTCACCAATTTTGGAGGTTTCATTGGGACTCCATCTTCCAATAGGTATAATTCAGTTTTTCCCTATAATTTAGGTTCTAAATATGAGATTTAACTATGGAAAATCAACCCATATGCATAGGCTACCCATAGATTTTGGTTTTGTGTTCATAGGAGGCCTATTGAGAAAGTTATGGTACTTTTTGTGTCAATTTTGGGAGAATTCTGAAATTGACATTTGTTGCGTGTGTCAATTGGTCCTATAGATCAATTTGGCATGTGCTTGTGTGTTTGGGGCTAGTGTCGTGTCCATAATTGGGTATGTGTTGGTCGTATCCCATCAATTTGGTGATACGTGTTAATTTGGAGATTTTTCCTCCGACACGGAACTTGGACCATATCACATTTTGACACGGACACGTAGATTTATATTTGACTCTTCGTATTGTTCATAAATAATATATATGACTTTTTCGTGTCCTTCGGGGTATGTTTTGATGTGTGGTGGACTCGTGTCGCATGCGTATCCTAAATCTAGTGGGATACGGGGTGATACGGTCCATGTATGTGCAATTTAATTGTAGATCTAATTCTTTTGTGTTCTTATTTCATGGAGAAGTATAATTATATATATATATATATATATATATATATAATATTGTGTATATATATTTATGTAATATTGTGTCTTAGATCTATGTACCTATGCATATACTATATGTGTATATTTATTATGTAGCTATTTTTCTACATGTAGATATATATTTATAAGTGGTAGTATATGTATATATAATATAGTAGATATATTTATATGTGGTTATATATATAGTTATATTATATATTGTTATGTATTTATATAGTGTATGATTTTATATACGTATACATATATGTATAGTTATATATACATATTAATATGTATATGTGTGTATGTTACTATGTGGTATTTTATACAATTTACTATGTATAAGTGTATGTATAGTTATATATATAGTTTTATATATATATTGTATAAATATATATTGTGGGTTATATATATGTATTTAAATATATATTATATAAATATATATGGTGGGTTATATATATGTATTTAAATATATATATATGGTAATTAATATATATATAAATATGTTCCTAATTGCTATTTGTATTATACTATATATGTATATATTTAGTTGTAGCACTTAATATTATTGAGTAAGTTAGTATATTTTAGTTATCAATGGTTATGAGTATCTTTTATATATTATATATTTTTAGGTATGTATGTACGTATATATGTATTAATAGTTAGTGTGTAGTTGGTAGTTAGTATTTATTCTATTAGTACATACTAGAGTTATATTGGATTGATATATGTAATTATTGTTGGGTAGTTAGTACATATATGAAGTTTTGGCAATTACCTTGAGATACCAGGGTAAGTATCAAGATATACCAAGGTATGAGTAGTAGGTATTGGCATAGTAATATGATAATTGTAAACTAATTATGGGTTGGTATTAAGGTGACTAAAATAAGGTATATAGTATGGTATAAATACTAAATATATGGTAGTTTATAGTTATAGTTGGATAGTTAATATATATATACTAGAGTGACATTACCTTGAGATACCAAGGTAAATGCCAAGGTATTAAGGATATCCAAGGTATTGGGTTTGGGTATCAAGATAGAGGTTTACTATTGCGATACCAAGTTGGTTCAAAACCATGATAATCATTTAGCATTTGTAATTATGATTTATATATATAATATTGCTTTGTTATAGATATGTGATATTTACCTATTGTTTGCGTATCCTGAGATACGGTATCATAGTATCATAAGTTGTAGCTTGTATGGCCTAGATTCATAGTGTGTGAGCTCAAAATCTTTGAGTTAGACTTATGCAACCTAGAAATAGGTAGTTGGCCATAGTTGACCATAGTTTGACTATAGTTTGACCGGTTTGACTTAGAGTTGACCTAGTTTGACTTTTGACTTAGAATTGACTTGTTGACCTAGAAGTTGACTAGTTTAACTTATTTTCTTCTAGATCCTTGTATTAATGCAATATTCCATATATAGGTTTGTGTGACACCAGTTCGGACAGTTTGACATTCATTGCTCTGGACCGCAGGCGAGTACATTTCTCTGATTATTTTTAATTCATAATATTGTATATGTGCATGTTCTAGAATTGTATACATTGATTTCCGACACAGTGATTTCACGGACTGGTGCTATATGGATCCCGTCAGGAGGTGTTATCCCCTACCGTGTGCAACGGATACCCAGTCACATGTATTTCATCGTGTGCACTGGGTATTGACTTTCATGTACTTCTTGTGCATCCACTATTTCGTGTGCTAGTGTGACTATCGTGATCATGTACGTAACGTATCGTGATTGGATCCATGAGTATTGGTTGGGGAGGGGGAGTAGGAGTTGGTTATGTGATCAAAGCCCTCTTGATCTCATGTGCATGTCGATTATACACCTCACGTATAATGGAGTTACCTTTATACCTCATGTGCAACCTAAGCCGATGACATACGAACTTGCACTCTAAATCACATAGCTAGTATTCTTGTTTTCTACTTGCAGTTTATTTCCCGTATTTACTTTTCAGTTCTTATTGTGCTTATTGCCTGTTCTTCCTGTATTGTATATTCTTATTACTTGTGCATCTTGTATCCTTTTTCTATTGCTTGTTATATATGCTCGATTATGTTATTGGAACTACTTTCAGAGGTATGTACTTCCCTCCATTCCTGACTGGAAAATATTTTTCAGAGGATCCGAGAGATTGGTGTCCGACATACTATGGACTTCGACTTATAGATGGTGCAGACTTGGATCCACTAGTTATGGAGTGATTGCTGGGAGGTTTAACCGGATCACTAATTTTCATAGTTAGTCTCTTTAGCATTTTGGTACCGGATTTGTTTTCGGCATAGAGTATGAGATTGGATATTGTTTCTATTATTGTTTATATATATTGAATGGATAGTTATGTTAGACTTTCTTGATATCTTCTCGTGCTTTAGAATGTGATTGAGTTTTGTGTTGAGATTTTATTGGCAGACTTCATATTATTGTGAGATTTTAGATAGTATAGTAGACCAAGACAGCGTTCTACCGCCGATTCTACGGCGTAGGCTGGACGTTGTTTTCGACTTGCATCCCTACATCGGGTGTGGGTCGTGACAAGAGCAGGACGTCTTGGAGGAGGTTATTCCTCATCTAACGAAGTGCGAGGCCGAACATGAGGGAAATAAAGCGAGGGTCCGTAAATTGGAAGCTAAACTCGCTCAGGCAAAGAAGTGGGCTCTCCAGTCATTGGCAGCTCAAGATGTGTTGAAAGGCCGAATGGATACAGCTCAGCGGAACTTGGCACGTACTGGCGACATTCGTGCCAATTTTATTCATGTTCGGTCCAAACTATCCCTCCTGAGCGATGATGAGGCACGACTGGAGCGGGCTAGCGCTAACATCTTGGATTCCAGGAATGAGAGGATGGCCGCTTTGGCGCAACAGATTCGTGATTTGACTGCTCCTCCCTAATGATGTACTTTTTGCTTTTCTATGTAATTTGCTCTTCCCGGAGATAATAAAGAGGCTTTATCTGACTTTGTGGACCCATTATTTTTGAATATAAATGATAGGCTAGGGTGGAAGTGATATCAGAGGTATCATGAACATGACATACTTTCGTTAAGGTTTTGCTGAATGTAAATCTATTCAGAGTTAACATGAACCTGAAAGAATATAATCCAACTAAATTTGTATACTAAACACTATCAGAGGTAATATGAACATGATAGATTTACAAATTAGTTAAGGATATCTATTCGGAGGTCACATAAACCTGATAGAATATGATCCAGTTAACCTTTGTATGTAGTATCGCCAGAAGGAGATCTTCATCATACTCCATTAAGCAAAAGGAGATCAAGTAAAGTACATCTTTAGGAATTTGTAGTTGATAGGAGCCATTATCAAATTTTCATTAGGCTTGGCTCATCTGTAAGCGCCATTTAAGAATATTCTTTCAATCAGAAAAGGTCCTCCATTCCTTTATGATTGTTTGTGTGAATTTTGGATGTTGTACCAGAGGTAATATGGACGTAGTACAATACCGTGTTTGTTGAGAAAATCCCACTGGGGGATCTTTGGTAGACCTATTATTTGTTGCGCACGTTGAGTGCAAATAATAAGTTCAAAACAAGCCCCTGGCTAGTAAAGATATCTTGCTGGGGAATTTTTGTGGACCCATTACTTTTTGTGCACGAGAGTGCAAGTAATGGGTTTGGTACAAGTCCTGACGGAGGCTTGTAAAATATGACTCTGTGGGGATGAACGTGGACTGAATCTTTCTTTGCTGGGGAAAGAAAAACAGTTCAGAGATAATATGTCTCACAGGATATTTTTTTTTTTGAACCTATTACCCTTTGCGCACGAGAGTGCAAGTAATAAGTTTAGGACAAGCCCTGCCAGGGGTAATATGGACGTGACAGTTTTTTGTGGACTCAATACCACTGGCGTACTTAGAGTTAAGTACGGATGTTAAGTTGAGATGACAACCGATATCAGAGGTAATATGGACATGATAATCGATAGCCAAAACTCAGAAAGTTTGCTCAGGGGTAATATGAACATGACAAACTTTTGAGTTGTGACTCCACTGGGGATGGAGGTATATATCTGCTCAGAGGTAATATAGACATGGCAGTTTTTGTGGACTTAACACCCCTGGCGTACTTAAGGTTAAGTACAGGTGTTAAGTTGAGATGACAACCGATATCAGAGGTAATATGGACATGATAATCGATAGCCAAAACTCAGAAAGTTTGCTCAGAGGTAATATGAACATGACAAACTTTTGAGTTGTGACTCCACTGGGAATGGAGGTATATATTTGCTCAGAGGTAATATAGACATAGCAGTTTTTGTGGACTTAACACCCCTGGCGTACTTAAGGTTAAGTACAGGTGTTAAGTTGAGATGACAACCGATATCAGAGGTAATATGGACATGATAATCGATAACCAAAACTCAGAAAGTTTGCTCAGAGGTAATATGAACATGACAAACTTAGCCTGAGAGAAATATTATGACAGTAGTTCAGAGGTAATATAGACGTGAATTGATCGAGGGCAGCAACCTGGGAGGTTCGTTCAGAGGTCCCTTGGACATAGGAAACTCAGCTGGGGAAAAATAGTTTGGACAACAGTTCAAAGGTGAACTCATGTCCGAAGAATTCATTGGGGAGTGATTTGTTTAGTGGGGATAGACCTGAAGGTTGCTCCGCTGGGGAGATACAAATTGCCACGGTGTAATGAGATTAATTTGCAGTGGCCGTCATCTTATTTATAAATGCAAAGTGATGACTTTGGCGTCGATCAACTCCTGGATTCTCTTTTTCAGTACGTAGCATGCTCTTGTAGGGTGATGAACGTACCGATGAAAGAGATAATATTCTGGATCATCGACCTTGCCAGCCCTTTCAGGGTATCTGATGTTGGACAGCCGAAGCTTGTTTTCCTTCATCAATATATTGAAGATTTCAATGATGTCATCTTCATTGAAGGAGAAAGTCCCCTTTGGCCTTCGGGTTCCCGATGCCTGAGTTTTACGGTCCCCAGGGAAGAAGGTCTTAGTTGCATCATCTTCGGACACAGAGGGAACTTTACCCCCAGCTTTGGATGCTGCTCTATTTTGTCGAGGGAGACTACCCCCAGACATGTAGTTGCATTTGTCCACCGAAGTTGGTCTAAAAGGACCTTCCTTTGGTATAACAGGTTCAGGCTCTGGAGGTTTGGAGTTTGTAAGTGATGCAGTATACCCTAACCCAAAACGAGTTCGTCGACAGTAAAAATTGCCATGCAACGGTGTTCGTCTGCCTTTTCCATGGTTGAGGCCTTGCTTCAACTTCAAATCGTAACCCATGCTTTGTATAATCTTTAAAGCATGTAGGCTATACCTGTGGATCTGCATTCTCCCAGCATCAGACTCGTGAGAATCTTCTTGTACAATCGGTCTATTCCGCATTCGATCAAAGATTATTTGATGTTGGTCATTGCGAGTAGGTGGAACAATAAAGATAGATTCTTCATGTGGCCCATCTGTCATGACAATACTAGATGTTGACGCTACATCCCACATAATCTCCCCATGCTTGGTAGTTAGGGGCACTGAATCTTGGCTTTGACCCCTGCCATTGCGTTTTTGGATCAAGAAATCACGCAAATCAGAGGGATTGACAGAAGAAGAGGAAGGCTTATTCCGCCTTTTTACATCAGTAGGCCTGTGGAGGTTAGGAACCATAACCCTTTCCCTGTCATAGGAATACAACAGTTCAGCCATGTGAGTAGCACATGATCCATGAGGAACGTATCTTCCCATAAAATGAGTCTTCTTTACGCGGATGGGCTTATCCTGGCGTAATTTGGAGCTTTGCACGGGTTGGCATAAAACGGGGAGAGCCCTCATGTTCTGAAGAGCGGCTAACTTCTTCTCTTGGTGGCGTATAACTCCAGAGGTCGGACGAGTTGCCACTTGTTTTCCCTTGCGGTGGTTGCAGGGATCATCTGCCTCATCGTAGATGGGAGATGAAGTTTTACACACGGGGCACGGTGTAGACTTCTGGATTGGCGCTAAGGCATTGCCAGAAGCTTTGTCTGCCACGTCACAGACGGGAGACAAAGTTTTACGCGTGAGTCGCGATTTAGACTTCTGGATTGGCGCTAAGGCATTGCCGGAAGCTTTGTCTGCCATGTCACAGACGGGAGACAAAGTTTTACGTGCGAGGCATGGTTTATGTCACGCCCCGATCTCCCGCCGGAATCGGCCGTCCCCGCTAGGCGCGAATTACCACGCCAGCGCTCCCGCGGGACGTGCGTTTACATCGGGAAGCGATGCCGCACGAGCCTGGGGTTGCGCCCGCGCAAGGCAAATACCGAAACGGCCGTCGATAACTAGTTCACAGATTCGTCATAGCGGAAACATAAAATGAACCCAAGTATTGAATCCAAATCTAGCTCTTTATTGATATGAAGTAAAGATTTCAAGCGGCGCTAGGCCGAGATTACAGATCGCTCATGCTCTCTCTCTCTCTCTCTCTCTCTCTTACCATGAATATGCCCTTAGGCTTAGAACTAATACAAATGATCTGGATGATGATGTTCCCATACATTATGTCTCATATATGTGAGCTCCAGGTCCGTGCGCCACACTCCAAGACGCCAAGTGCGGTCCGGCGCCTCATCGCGTTAAGCGATCTCCGAATCCGTATGAGTTTCACCTGCACCCTGCATGCAGACTGGTTAGGTATCAGTACATTGAATGCACTGGTGGGGAGGCCTCTCGCCCACGTCACAAAACAAGCACGTTCATTAGTTATGTGCACAGACTGGTTTCGTTGTCTTTCTATTCTTTTGCCTTTGGATCAGTTACATGGCAATATAAAGAAGGTAATCTTCGTGTCAGCTCAAGAGTGTCATAATAATGAACAATTGAGTTCACCTTACCATTTCTTACCATTCGGCCTTCCCTGTCATATACAGCAATATAAACAATGATCTACAAAATAACGAGCCACTATGAAACCCAAGTGTTGTGTCATGCCTCTGCCTCACAAGACCCCTTTTTCTAGAACAATGTGTCATACCATGCATCCATTCTGATTATACAAAATGTCGTGCAAACATACTCCTTCCCATTTCTCCTTTTCTCAATGCGGATAGCCGCTATGCAAACATGACTTATCTATATGAAGGTCCCTGGCTCTGCTAGCCATATTGGACATAATCTGTGATAGACAGCCGTCTTCCCAGCTCGGTTGCTAGCCTTGCTGGGCCTCCTAGCCGTCTAACGAGTCGACGCCAATCCAGGTCGGTAGCAAGCCTTGCTGGATGTCCCGCTCTCGCCCACTAGTCATCAGCTAGCGTATCGCCAGGACTACACTGGCACTGTCCTCCCGGGCCGACACGATTCGGATGCCTCAGCAATCGTGTCGAGGACTCTCTCTACCTGGTGCGCAACCAGTTGTCCGTGACCATGCAACTACTCCCCCACTTCCAATCATAACCGAGGACAACTCTCGTATCAATCTTTGCCGAGGACTACACTCGGATCTTTTCTTCTTTACGCAGCTCTCTGATTAGAGACTGCCTCGGTGATCTGCATATCCCGAGTACCTTCCTTTCCTTCTATCTCCTGACTCAGAATGACTACTTGATAGCCTTCCTCGTCTATGCATGCAACATGATTTTATTCCATCCCGTGTCATGTTCCGTGCGGTACAATGCCTCAGTATGAACTCACACTACTTCATGGCATATATGAAAGAAATTACTGCATTCCAACTCAAAATCCCGACTACGCAAATAGCAAATAAAATCTCCATGTTCTATACAATGATAAGGCGGGGTTATCCCCTTAGCTATGTGCGTTCATCTCTTTTATTAGTATGCAAAGGTTATCGCCTGAAAACTAGCATGAATATTCATTTTCTTAGTGTGCAGCTAAGTAGAGACAGGTTCACCGGGGCCACCCACCTTAGCGATCTATCGCATCGGTCGAGCGAGACTCCGGACGTGCCTCTGATAGCCTAAGTCTGACTCCAACTAAGATCCCAGCATAAATGCCCTTGCAGCGAACGAGCCATCTCGCTGAACAAGGCGGTTGAATAGCTACACTTGTGCCATTTGAATCGGCCCTCCGGGTTGAGCGGAGCGGGTCGTTACATTATACACCACTCAGAATAAGTCTCGTCCTCGAGACTTCCTGAGCGCAACTCGTACTATCGCATAACTTCTAAACCAACTCTATATGTCTCGTCTAACCTTCAAGGACTGTATCAATAATGCTTTAATTTATTTCTCACCATAAATTACGCGCATGCTTAGCCAATCCCCATCGAATGACTCAATCGTTCAATTCCATCGTACTATACTCAACTTAATCGTTGCACTCCCGACTCAAAATCTACTGCACCTGGCGCAGGGCTGTATTACACAAACACGGAGTATTCTATAACTCAATGGGCACTAATAACTCATAATTTGGTGGACTTGCCCAACTTGTTATGTTATCTCCATAGGAGCCCAACGCAACCGAACACATTTGACAGTTTACTTGACGTCGCCTATGGAAACCCATCTTTACGCCTAACCCAAAAGCTCGAATCTCGGCTAATTTTCCAATCTCGTTTGCATCAAATCTCTCTGAGTCACCGTCCAATCACGCTAAGTAAATCGCACCCAATCACCTACGTTTTCCGACTCAGTCAATATTGCGCCTTAACGCAAAGCTAAATTGCCCACCTGGGGTACGCTCTAATCCTTCGCGTCTTTTGGTTCAATCGAACTTAACTTCCTATTCGTTTTACTCGTTCTGTTCGCACAAGTGCTTAATCATTTTATTCGAATGATCCCTTCGTTCAACTATTGCATTCCCAAACTCAGTCTCTTACTGCGCCTTAGCGCAGAACTATCTCGGTAGCACGGGAAACGTTACAATCTTTCCTTACGGAAGTTTAGGTTGAGGCTAACTTATTTCAGTTGCCATACTCATCCATGCGAGTCCGAACATTTTCATTTACAGCTGCATCCGAGTTATGCATATCGCTAAGTCTGGATCGTACCCATATTCAAGGCGTCCCCCAAATATGTGTATTTCAACCAAGTTTAGTAACAGCTAAGTCTGACAAGCTACTCGTGAAAATCTTTCGAATCGCGAATCGTTCTGCTATATGAATTTCTGAACTCTGGTTCGATTTAGTTATCGTCTACTCCAATCTTACCCCAAATTCCAGTTTATATTACTAGCCACGCATCGCACATCTTCCAAGCAACGATCCAACTCATTACTTCAACTTATCTTTAATATCTCCAATTCCAATCTTAAGAGTTCCGTTCGACAATTCTCTTATTACCGTCTTATTCCTCACCGTCGCATAACCAATCCGGCCAAATCAACTATTCTCGCAAGTCCTATATCTCAATGCGTTCGTTTCAACGCAAACGTTGCTAGTGTATTTTTCCAATTCCAAATCCTAATTCTAAGTCTCGTTGCCCCAGTTCTATCATTCTTCCCGAACGATACACTGAAGTCAGCCACTCCAGTTTAACCCATGGCATAGGGTCGTCTGCCTAGCCACTAGGTCAACTCACAAGGTCATAGGTACAGTTCAAGTTTGCTACTCATCGTGCAATCTCGTTGCACGAAGCTCACCCCAAACACCCTAAGGTCAAACCATTGTTCCTTTACACGGGTATTCTACCCAAGCTCGTTTCACTCAGATTTCTAAACATCGAGCATAGATCATCCTATCACACCAACACGCTCGTTCAGCCGAACCCATGATACTCCCACGTTGCAGGTCCAACCTACCGATTTGCACACACTATCTCTTCCATCACGTTTGATAGAATCCACCTATCCATCCTTTTTCTACGCCTGGACCACTAAGCCACAATCCCATTATAAATTATCGATGTATATCATAAACTCTAAGTCATCCAACATGATCTACGTATCAGTTCATAAAATCGTCTAACATCTCTTACTTCACGTTTCTGGACTAACTCCTCACCAAAATTCCTTAGATTCATTTGTATTCTAAAACTTGTCTTATCGTATCGAACCATAAGTCAAAATGATCCTTCAATTGTCACGTTCTGGTCTCCCGCAAGTTCGATCATCCCCGTCAGACGTGAGATCACCACGCCAACGCTCCCGCGGAATGATCGTCCAAATCCGGACGTGACGCATGTGCGAGTAAGAAGTTGTACCTGCACAAGACAAGAAGGTCAATCGTTATGGTTATCCTCGAATGAACAGATACCTCATCGTCGCTTTTCGTTTATCCCAAGTTGTACATTGATCCACCAAGCCATGTTCTTCTAACAACCGTTCTTACCGCCATCTAAGTTCGTCTAGCCAAACCGTCCAACTTCAATATTACCATTTGATCATTTCTTAGTCTACTCTTAGCATTCCTCAAATAACTATGTTCAAATTCCAAACCCAAGTCTATCCCGTTTCGATACGTTCCATTCATCGAGTTCGTTTGGAATAATTACCGAACATGTTCCCTTGAGTTCGATTATCCCCGCCGTACGTGAAATCACCACGCCGGAGCTCCCGCAGGATAATCGTTCTCGCTGTGACAGATTTCGAATGTTATCCTTCTGAAATTGATTTCAAGATCGTTCTTCCAAACTCCAAGCCAAATCTGTTACCGCTTAACTTGTTCCATCAAAATCATAATTTTACTAACTTGCCTCAATCCATACTTATCTTCCAACCATTGTTACGGTCTAAAAATCTCCCAAAATTTGAAATCATCGCATTCGTACTCAAACCGAACTCTATCGAGCGATATCCTACTCCAATTCAAATTTTCCATGCACGCCATCATTCGTTCGCTACATTATTTCCAATTGCACGAATTCTGATCGCATCTCCGATTATTCTATCTCAACTCAGGTTTTTAATTCGCTTATTTCAACTCAAAATCACTCGTACAATCCTCTACGAGCATGATATCAATTTCAATTGCCCTGAATTCCTATTCGATGTATGCCTTATCCCTTATTCAACTCATTGTAACTCGTTCGAACCAAATATTGCATGCTTCCTCAGAGTTCGCTTACTTGCTAGGCATTGTTTATTTCTACTAAGGCTTTACCCAATCTTGTCGTTTGCCGTTAGACCTCGTTTAATACTCCGAAATCCCTGATTTTGTTCGAACATTTCTAAGCCGACCAATACACCACTCAGGGTTCGAGTTATACTCCATGAATCTATACAGCTCGTTATATCCACAATTCGCATAATCGAACAGGGGACTTATCGCATACACCACTCAGGAATCGAATCATCCCTATAACTCCTGAATTGCGTTTGCATCCTTCACTCGTATTCCCAATTCGTTCCTTAGAACTCCGGTACGATCCATATTTGTCGCCTTAACGATCTTAGACTCGTATACACCTCTATTCATAGTCCTCCATAAAGACTATGCTTAAAATCATAACTTATCGCTATGAATAACCGTCCAAACTATATCTGAAAATTCCATACACGATTCCCATTACTCGCCTTAGCGGCACTCCGATAACGTCTCTATCGATTTTCCTCCTTAAGTTAAACTTTATTCTTTTTCGAACAATACCCAAATCTTGCTACAACTCACTAGCACCAAGGGTCTTGGTGCATGATACTCAACGCAACTTGGCCCAAAGGCCGTGTGCATAGGCAATTGTCTGAACGATATTCTATCTCGCACTCTAACCCGCTTCGTATTTTCATATAGACATATAACTTGCTGATTATAACACGAGTCTACTCTCACAATGTCTTTCACAGATTGGGACAAAAGCTCACGCATCATAATCCCGTTTAAGCAATCGTATAATTCACACGCACTTTTCGAAAATATTTAAACTTATTGTATGGAACATCCATCGAAGCATCGAGAGAGAGCATCTACCACTTCTTCAATACACAAGTTCAAAACTGAAAGAATCGAAACGAATTCCAATGACGTAAAACCGTGCTCTGATACCAATATGTCACGCCCCGATCTCCCGCCGGAATCGGCCGTCCCCGCTAGGCGCGAATCACCGCGCCAGCGCTCCCGCGGGACGTGCGTTTCCATCGGGACGCGATGCCGCGCGAGCCTGGGGTTGCGCCCGCGCAAGGCAAATACCGAAACGGCCGTCGATAACTAGTTCACAGAGTCGTCATAGCGGAAACATAAAATGAACCCAAGTATTGAATCCAAATCTAGCTCTTTATTGATATGAAGTAAAGATTTCAAGCGACGCTAGGTCGAGATTACAGATCGCTCATGCTCTCTCTCTCTCTCTCTCTCTCTCTCTCTTACCATGAATATGCCCTTAGGCTTAGAACCAATACAAATGATCTGGATGATGATGTTCCCATACATTATGTCTCATATATGTGAGCTCCAGGTCCATGCGCCACGCTCCAAGACGCCAAGTGTGTCACGACCCGCACCCGGAGTAAGGGTACTAGTCGGAAACAACGCCCAGCCTACGCCGTAGAATCGACGGTAGAACGCTGTCTAGAAAGTCTATCTAATATAATGAACCACCAATAATGATAGAATACTCAATCATAGAACTAAGATAGAATGAACACGAATCAGATAAGAATAGAGTAGTCACAATACAACTCATGAGTCTAAAATAATACATCAATGAGTCAGAAGAAGTAACAAATAAGCTGGAGACAAATCCAGTACAAAAGAATACTACAAAGCTACAAAGCTACAACTCCAGGGTCATCTGTCTCAATTGGAATAAGTCCCTCTTGAGCCAGGGTCTCAGAATCTAAACCCACAACATCCTGGGGTCCATAATAGGTAGGGTACTCCTCAGTGTCATCTGGAAAAATATATCCAGTCAGGAAAGGAGCAGAGTACAACCCTAACAGCAGTTCTCAAACAATGATAAAAACTATGTAACAGTAAATAGCTATGGATAAACAAGATGCACAATAGACAGGAGAGATATATGTACAATAAGGAAATACTGGAAATAAATACAATAGGGAACAATATGCCAATGAAACAAGAATACTAATGACTAAGTGTGTGAGTACTAGCTTAACATGTGATCGGCTTGGGCAAGATGCAATACGGCCTGGCTAATCATACGTGCGGTGCATGATCAACACTATTCGCTTACCAGTACTTTATTCAATAGGGATTTGATCACATATCTATACTAATACTCCCCACCCCCGACTGGTATAATAGATCCAACCACGGTATGCTATGGTACTAGATTCCCCAAGAAGAGAGCGACTCCTCCCGAAAATCGGTGTCTGTACACGTACAAGATAACCAATGAAACAATACTTGCACCATATACACCATATACCAAGGAATAACATCTCATGACGAGATCCGGATATACCAATCCGTGTAACCATAGTGTCAAGAGAAACATGTATATCTACACTAGATACAACGAACATAGAGGATATCATAAATAAGAAACTATCAGAGAATGTACTCGCCTGAAGTCCAATGAACAGTCTCACAGATGTCTGACTCGGTACCTCGAAGACCTATATATGGAATACAACATCAATACAAGGTCCCGGAAAGAGAACAAGTCAAACTAGTCAACTTCTAGGTCAATAAGTCAATTCTAAGCCAAAAGTCAACTATGGTCAACTCTAAAGTCAAACATGGTCAAACCAAGGTCAACCTCACAAGACATCAATAAAAATAATATAGAAATAAAATACAACAATTTAGGAAATCAAAATTAGATCCTAAATGATACCCACACAAAGAATACTAATAATACAAATAATATATACCCTAAAATAATATATATACAAACCAATATTTATACAAATAACATAATATATTATTACTAATATTATACCTCACAAAACACATATATATATACAAATATATATATACAATAATAATATATAAAATATAAATTTAAACTGTCAAAGCGTCACTGAAAACAGTGAACAAAACAAGATAAAATAAAACAGGTTTAATAGTGACAGTCTTGACTATCACTGAAAAATCCGTCGCAGAAACTCCATATACAAACCGCTGCTGTCACAGTTTGCTGACAGTTTCAAACTGTCACAAAAACGTCGCTGAAAGGTTGCCGCTCAAACTGCCCGCAGCATTAATGACAGATCTGTCATTTAATGCTGACCACTGTACAGCGGCTGCTGTTCAGACCAATTAATGACAGTTTCAACTGTCAAAGAAACCACTGCCACCAAAACAATAAAAATATAAATATATATATATAAATATATATAATAATAATCACAATACATATATATAAATAATTAATAATTATATACTTATATATATACACATATAAACTTATAATTAAATACCAAAAGGTTACAAAACACATGCACATATTAATGTACATATTTTACATGGCTAGAAGCACACTTAAAATATATACATTAATATACAAATAATTATATAATAATTATAAATAATATAATTACACAATCAAACACATAAATATATTTTATAAAACATTTATGTATAATTTATTTATATTCAACATAAGTACATATATAATTGCTTACAAGAAAGCTACATACATATATTGGTACATCACATTAGCACCAAAAAATATATAGATCTATGCTACAATATCATAATAAATACACAAAAATAAATATATAATATCTATATATATATTTACTAATTTTTAATTGAAGGATTTAAACCATACATAATTAGATCTATGCAAAAATTCACACAATTGGAGAGTACCACACCGTATCCCACTAGATCTAGGATACGCATGCGACACGAGTCCAACACACAACCAAATGCACCCCGAAGGACACAAACAAGTCACAAATAATATTTATGAATAAATTAAAGTGTCAAAAGTAGATCTATGTGTCCGTGTCAAAATACGACATGTTCAAAGCCCCATGTCGGAGGAAAACCCCCAAATGACACGTATCACCAAATAGTTGGGATACGAACCACAAGTACCCAAATTATGGACACGACACTAGCCCCAAACACATAAGCACATGCCCAATTGATCTATAGGATCAATTGACACACACAACAAAATGTAAATTCAAAATTCCAACAAAATTGACACAAAAAGCACCATAACTTTCTCCATGGGTCTCCTATGAACACAAAACAAAGTCCTATGGGTAGTACATACATATAGGTTGATTTTACATGATTAAATCTCAGATTTAGAAGCTATTAAAATGGGAAAAACTAAATTATACCTATTGGGAGATGGATTCTCAATGAAACCTCCAATTGAGATGAACTTGCTTCCAAATTGTAGATCCTTGCTCCTCTTTGTAGATCCTTGCTTCTCAACTTTCTAATGGTGAATTGGGAAGAATTTGGAATGAATTTGGTAGGGAATTGGATTGGGAATGGAGGGAATTTGGTAGTGGGAAATTCTAGATCTAGATTTGGAAATGAAATGAGAGGAGAGAGAAATTTCCCCCCTCTTTTAATAGGCCGGCCATGTCCCCCTCCCCAAGCAATTATAAAATGTCCAATGTACCCCTTGGGGCCTCTCATGAAGAAATAATTAAGGAAGGAAGCTTGTAGTCTAATCATTTAATTAATTTAATCCATCTCCTTAACTATGGGCTTTCTAAATGGGCCAAGTCTAACTATTTAATTCATGTTGGTCCATAGGTCCAAACTAAACTATTTGGGTCCACTAATATAAGTCCAAAATAATTTAAATAATATCTAACAACAATTAAATAATACAACAAATAATTATTTACCATGCACAATATTTAATTAAATAGGAAAAGACTAAAATACCCTTTCCTAAAAATATGGTAGTGACAAGTCTACCCTCCTTAAAATAATTTCGTCCTCGAAATTCAAAGATGAAAACTACCCCCAGAAAATCACAGAACAGAACTAAAGAATCACAACTAACTACGAAAGAACATAACAATGAACAGAACATAACTAGAAAATAACATACCTCAAGGTTCAAACAAATATGGATAACGCTCTCGCATTTCATCCTTTCTCTCCCAGGTAGACTCCCCCGGAGAGTGATGCCTCCATGCGACGCGTACCAAAGGAATAGTCTGGTTCCTCAGCACCTTCTCTCTCCGATCCAGAATCTCAACTGGCTGCTCTGGATAGCTAAGAGTAGGGCCCACCTCTATCTCTGAGTGATCCAATACATGACTAGGATCTGCCACGTATCGTCTCAACTGCGACACATGAAACACGTTGTGCACTCCCTCCAATGCAGGTGGCAAGTCTAGTCTATAAGCAACTGCACCGACCCTCTCTAAAATAGTGAAAGGTCCGATGAATCGCGGACTAAGCTTTCCGCCTCCACCGAAACGAATCGTGCCTCGTGTCGAAGAAATCCTCAGAAACACCAAACTACCCACCTATAACAAAACAACATCTTAAGAACTTAATCTATAACAAACAAGAACAAGCACAAACAAAAATCTAAACTATACCTCAAACTCCAAAGGTCTCCGATGGCTATCGGCCCAATGCCGCTGTCTGTCCTGCGCCACTCGAAGTCTGCCTCTGATCAACTGAACCTTCTCTGCTTCATCCACAACCATCTCTGGCCCAAGCAAAACTCTCTCTCCAACATCGTCCCAAGACAAAGGAGTACGACACCTCCGACCATATAGAGCTTCAAAAGGTGACATCTCTATACTGGCCTGGTAACTGTTGTTGTAAGCAAACTCTACCAAATGGAGATGGTCCTCCCAAGAACCCCCGAAATCTAGTACACAAGTGCGCAACATATCCTCAAGAGTCTGGATAGTCCTCTCTGACTGCCCATCTGTCTGGGGATGATATGAAGTACTGAACTTGAGCTGAGTGCCCAAACTCTCCTGCAAACTCCTCCAGAAATGAGAAGTGAAACGACTATCTCGATCTGAGACTATGCTGACAGGAACTCCATGTATCCTAACGATCTGCCTCACATACATCTCTGCCAGCTTCTCCGTAGACAAACCCACCTTGAAAGGCAAAAAGTGGGCCGACTTGGTCAACCTATCAACAATGACCCAAATTGCGTCTTTCCCTCCTGGAGATCGTGGAAGTCCGGACACAAAATCCATAGTAATGTGTTCCCACTTCCACTCTGGAATGGGTAATGGCTGAAGTAAACCTCCTGGCCTCTGCCTCTCGGCTTTCACCTGTTGGCACACTAAGCATCTGGATACAAACTGTGCCACTTCCCTCTTCATGCCATACCACCACACACTCTCTCGCATATCCCGATACATCTTGTTAGCACCTGGATGCATGGAATACTGAGAGCGATGCGCTTCCTGCAATACCTCCTCTCGCAACTCCCCACTAGGCACACACAATCTAACTCCATGCCTCAAAGATCCATCCTCTGCAATAGTGAAATCATCCTCCAATCCTGCTCTCACCTGAGCTCTGATACTCCTCAAAGATACATCATCATACTGTGCTGCCTTGATCCTGTCCATCAAATCTGAGTGTATCTGCAATCCCCACATCTGCATAGCACACCCAGGAACAATCACCTCAATGCCCAAGCTCTCCAAGTCTTCCAACAAATATCGATCCTGCGTCAAGAACATAGCTACCGGATACCTGCTCAAAGCATCGGCAACTACATTGGCTTTCCCATGATGATATTGCAAAGAGATATCAAAATCCTTCATCAGTTCCAACCATCGACGCTGCCTCATGTTCAACTCCTTCTGCGTGAAAACGTACTTCAAGCTTTTGTGGTCTGTGAAGATCTCCACACGCTCTCCGTACAAATAATGTTTCCACAACTTCAGGGCGAAAATGACTGCTGCCAACTCCAAATCATGGGTAGGATAGTTCTTTTCATGAGGACGCAATTGCCTGGATGCATAGGCAATTACTTTTCCATGCTGCTGGAGAACACAACCTAAACCCTTCCCCGATGCATCACTATAAATAGTGAAACCTCCGGACCCTGATGGCAACGTCAAAATAGGAGCAGACGTCAACCTCTTCTTCAACTCCTCAAAAGCAACCTGGCAATCCTCCGTCCAAACAAACTCCACATCCTTCCTTGTGAGTCTGGTCATCGGCTCGGCAATCCTCGAAAAATCTTGCACAAACTTCCTGTAGTAGCCTGCCAATCCCAAGAAACTCCTGATCTCTGCTACCGAACTCGGAGTCTTCCAAGATTCCACTGCTGAAATCTTCTTCGGATCCACTGAAATACCATCACCAGTCACAACATGCCCCAAGAATTCCACCTTGTCCAAGAAAAACTCACACTTGGACAACTTCCCATACAACTTCTCCTTCCTCAGCACATCCAACACAATCCTCAAATGCTCCTCATGCTCCTCCGGTGTCCTCGAGTATATGAGTATGTCGTCGATGAACACCACCACGAACTTGTCAAGGTACTGGTGGAACACCTTGTTCATCAAGTTCATAAATACCGCCGGTGCATTAGTCAAACCAAACGGCATCACCATAAACTCGTACTGACCATACCGAGTTCTAAAAGCAGTCTTCGGTATGTCCTCCGGCTTCACCTTCACTTGATGGTAGCCTGATCTCAAGTCTATCTTAGAAAATACCTTCGCACCACCCAACTGATCAAACAGATCATCTATCCGTGGTAAAGGATATTTATTCTTGATAGTGAGATTATTCAAAGCCCTGTAATCAATGCACATACGCACCGATCCATCCTTCTTCGGTACAAACAATACCGGGGCTCCCCAAGGTGAAGAACTCGATCTGATAAACCCCTTATCCTGCAATTCGTCCACCTGCTTCTTCAACTCGACCAGCTCGCTGTTGTTTACTCTATAGACATGCTGCGAAATTGGTTCTGCACCTGGCACCAAGTCTATAGAAAATTCAACATCTCGATCTGGCGGCAATCCTGGCAATTCCTCAGGAAACACATCTAAGAATTCTGCTATCAACGGATGCGGCAACTCCATGTCTTCCACCATAGCTCCACAAATAATGCCTTTGCCTTGCTCTGCAGCTCCTCTAGCAAACTCGAACTCTGGCTCCCCTGGCGGACCAAACAAAACTCTACCTCCTCTACAATCTATGCTAGTACGGTGCCTACTCAACCAATCCATCCCGAGTACAATATCGTAGCTTAGAAGTGGCATTACAAGTAGACACGCACTCAACTCCCGGCCTCCCAGAGTAACTCTCCGATCCTTGCAAATATCATTAACCAGGATAATGCCTCCCCCGGTCATGATCTTGCAAGTCCTAAGCAAAGACTCAGCTACCAAACCATGCTTTAGAGCAAAAGAAACAGATACAAAACTATGGGAAGCACCACTATCAAACAAAGCTAAAGCTGGAATGGAATCAAGAAGAATAGAACCTGCGATGACATCTCCGGTGGGTTCCTCCTCTTCGACTGTCATAGCAAACGCTCGTCCCTGCCGAGCACCTCCCTGCTGCTGATGCTGGACAAAATGTTGCTGCTGTGTCGGAAGCGGTCCCTTCGGCTGTGCTACAGGTGGTCTCGTCTGTGCCCTCAGAGCTGGAGCTGCTCCCTGAACTGCACGACGTGGACACTCCCTCGATTGATGCCCTTCAGTACCACAATACAAACAAACTCCTAGCCTTCTCTTGCAAACTTCCCAGATGTGGCCGGGCTTCTTGTAGAAGTTGCATGGAGCTTGTTGTAACTGTCTCTGCTGCTGAGGTGCCTGGTGAAAAGGCGCTCTAGCTGGAGTCTGGTTCTGTTGTGGCTGCTGGAAAGGTCTGGATTGGAAATGAGGACGTTTGGCAGATACTGCACTGCCGTTGGCCCCCAGAAAAGAATCACGGTCTCTCTTGGTCTTCAAATCCAGATCCCGCTCAACCTTGCGTGCCTCCGCAAGTATCTCCGAGTATGTCTCATAAAAAGACGGAATAAGAATCTTCACTTCCCAGTTTAGACCCTCACGAAAACGAATAGCTCGAACCTCCGGCTCTCTCACCAGATGCTCTGCAAATTGGCTCAACCTGTCGAACTCCGCAGCGTATTCCTCCACAGACATGCTCCCCTGAATGAGACTCTCAAATTGTCTCCCCAAGTCAAGCCTGTCTATCCGGGCAAAAAACTTCTTCTTGAAAAGGTCCTTGAATACCTCCCAAGATTGTCCTACGTCAACTAGAACCGGCTCATTCCTGAACCAAGTGCGAGCGACGTCGAACAGTTGAAGTCCTACCGCCTCAACCTTCAGATCTTCAGAAAGACGGGACACCCTCATAAGATGCTCAATGTCCTTGAGCCAATCATCAGCATAGACGATGCCCTCCGTCCCCTTGAAAACTCTAGGCTCCAGTTTCTTGAAGTCCTGAATGTTGTCTGGCCGAAGCTGAGCAACTTGAGGAACAACCTGTTGCTGGATCGGAACTCCTCTCTCAACTACAGCACGAGCAAGCTGATGAGCACTCTCGATGCCCTGCCGTAGAACGTCGGTCTGTCTCTGATGTGCCTCTGACTGGGCCCTCTGTGCCTCGAGCATCTCACGAAACAGAGTAAACATCTGTGACGCCTCTGCTGGCACAGGAGATGGAGGTGGAAGCCCCTCAGATACAGCTGGCACAGTCCTCTGAGTAGGTGGTGGACCTCCGAAAGCAGCTGACACTCCAATCACCGGAGAAGTGACTGGTGCAGGCCCTCGGGATGTCGCAGACCTCTCAGAAACTGCTCTCCCCTGCTGTGATCTAGTCTTAGGCGGCATCCTGAGACAAAGCGAAAGAAAGAATCAATATGGCACAAGATATAAGATATCAAGGAAAGGACAGTTTAAGGGATCAAGTATCAATGTCAAAGGAGAATAGTTGAATCAAAAGAATTTTCCTAGATGTGATTGAGTATCTCAGCCTATATCCTATATCCTATTGCAGGCTCGCAGTAGTACAACTAAGTTGTCGCACTACCACGACATCACATACTTGTGAAGCTAGACCTGCATGGGCCACCACCAAAAATGTGTCACGACCCGCACCCGGAGTAAGGGTACTAGTCGGAAACAACGCCCAGCCTACGCCGCAGAATCGGCGGTAGAACGCTGTCTAGAAAGTCTATCTAATATAATGAACCACCAATAATGATAGAATACTCAATCACAGAACTAAGATAGAATGAACACGAATCAGATAAGAATAGAGTAGTCACAATACAACTCATGAGTCTAAAATAATACATCAATGAGTCAGAAGAAGTAACAAATAAGCTGGACACAAATCCAGTACAAAAGAATACTACAAAGCTACAAAGCTACAACTCCAGGGTCATCTGTCTCAATTGGAATAAGTCCCTCTTGAGCCAGGGTCTCAGAATCTAAACCCACAACATCCTGGGGTCCATAATAGGTAGGGTACTCCTCAGTGTCATCTGGAAAAATATATCCAGTCAGAAAAGGAGCAGAGTACAACCCTAACAGCAGTTCTCAAACAATGATAAAAACTATGTAACAGTAAATAGCTATGGATAAACAAGATGCACAATAGACAGGAGAGATATATGTACAATAAGGAAATACTGGAAATAAATACAATAGGGAACAATATGCCAATGAAACAAGAATACTAATGACTAAGTGTGTGAGTACTAGCTTAACATGTGATCGGCTTGGGCAAGATGCAATGCGGCCTGGCTAATCATACGTGCGGTGCATGATCAACACTATTCGCTTACCAGTACTTTATTCAATAGGGATTTGATCACATATCTATACTAATACTCCCCACCCCGACCGGTATAATAGATCCAACCACGGTATGCTATGGCACTAGATTCCCCAAGAAGAGAGCGACTCCTCCCGAAAATCGGTGTCTGTACACGTACAAGATAACCAATGAAACAATACTTGCACCATATACACCATATACCAAGGAATAACATCTCATGACGAGATCCGGATATACCAATCCGTGTAACCATAGTGTCAAGAGAAACATGTATATCTACACTAGATACAACGAACATAGAGGATATCATAAATGAGAAACTATCAGAGAATGTACTCGCCTGAAGTCCAATGAACAGTCTCACAGATGTCTTACTCGGTACCTCGAAGACCTAGATATGGAATACAACATCAATACAAGGTCCCGGAAAGAGAACAAGTCAAACTAGTCAACTTCTAGGTCAATAAGTCAATTCTAAGCCAAAAGTCAACTATGGTCAACTCTAAAGTCAAACATGGTCAAACCAAGGTCAACCTCACAAGACATCAATAAAAATAATATAGAAATAAAATACAACAATTTAGGAAATCAAAATTAGATCCTAAATGATACCCACACAAAGAATACTAATAATACAAATAATATATACCCTAAAATAATATATATACAAACCAATATTTATACAAATAACATAATATATTATTACTAATATTATACCTCACAAAACACATATATATATACAAATATATATATACAATAATAATATATAAAATATAAATTTAAACTGTCAAAGCGTCACTGAAAACAGTGAACAAAACAAGATAAAATAAAACAGGTTTAATAGTGACAGTCTTGACTGTCACTGAAAAATCCGTCGCAGAAACTCCATATACAAACCGCTGCTGTCACAGTTTGCTGACAGTTTCAAACTGTCACAAAAACGTCGCTGAAAGGTTGCCGCTCAAACTGCCCGCAGCATTAATGACAGATCTGTCATTTAATGCTGACCACTGTACATCGGCTGCTGTTCAGACCAATTAATGACAGTTTCAACTGTCAAAGAAACCACTGCCACCAAAACAATAAAAATATAAATATATATATATATATATATAAATATATATAATAATAATCACAATACATATATATAAATAATTAATAATTATATACTTATATATATACACATATAAACTTATAATTAAATACCAAAAGGTTACAAAACACATGCACATATTAATGTACATATTTTACATGGCTAGAAGCACACTTAAAATATATACATTAATATACAAATAATTACATAATAATTATAAATAATATAATTACACAATCAAACACATAAATATATTTTATAAAACATTTATGTATAATTTATTTATATTCAACATAAGTACATATATAATTGCTTACAAGAAAGCTACATACATATATTGGTACATCACATTAGCACCAAAAAATATATAGATCTATGCTACAATATCATAATAAATACACAAAAATAAATATATAATATCTATATATATATTTACTAATTTTTAATTGAAGGATTTAAACCATACATAATTAGATCTATGCAAAAATTCACACAATTGGAGAGTACCACACCGTATCCCACTAGATCTAGGATACGCATGCGACACGAGTCCAACACACAACCAAATGCACCCCGAAGGACACAAACAAGTCACAAATAATATTTATGAATAAATCAAAGTGTCAAAAGTAGATCTATGTGTCCGTGTCAAAATACGACATGTTCAAAGCCCCGTGTCGGAGGAAAACCCCCAAATGACACGTATCACCAAATAGTTGGGATACGAACCACAAGTACCCAAATTATGGACACGACACTAGCCCCAAACACATAAGCACATGCCCAATTGATCTATAGGATCAATTGACACACACAACAAAATGTAAATTCGGAATTCCAACAAAATTGACACAAAAAGCACCATAACTTTCTCCATGGGTCTCCTATGAACACAAAACAAAGTCCTATGGGTAGTACATACATATAGGTTGATTTTACATGATTAAATCTCAGATTTAGAAGCTATTAAAATGGGAAAAACTGAATTATACCTATTGGGAGATGGATTCCCAATGAAACCTCCAATTGAGATGAACTTGCTTCCAAATTGTAGATCCTTGCTCCTCTTTGTAGATCCTTGCTTCTCAACTTTCTAATGGTGAATTGGGAAGAATTTGGAATGAATTTGGTAGGGAATTGGATTGGGAATGGAGGGAATTTGGTAGTGGGAAATTCTAGATCTAGATTTGGAAATGAAATGAGAGGAGAGAGAAATTTCCCCCCTCTTTTAATAGGCCGGCCATGTCCCCCTCCCCAAGCAATTATAAAATATCCAATGTACCCCTTGGGGCCTCTCATGAAGAAATAATTAAGGAAGGAAGCTTCTAGTCTAATCATTTAATTAATTTAATCCATCTACTTAACTATGGGCTTTCTAAATGGGCCAAGTCTAACTATTTAATTCATGTTGGTCCATGGGTCCAAACTAAACTATTTGGGTCCACTAATATAAGTCCAAAATAATTTAAATAATATCTAACAACAATTAAATAATACAACAAATAATTATTTACCATGCACAATATTTAATTAAATAGGAAAAGACTAAAATACCCTTTCCTAAAAATATGGTAGTGACAAAGTGCGGTCCGGCGCCTCATCGCGTTAAGCGATCTCCGAATCCGTACGAGTTTCACCTGCATCCTGCATGCAGACTGGTTGGGTATCAGTACATTGAATGCACTGGTGGGGAGGCCTCTCGCCCACGCCACAAAACAAGCACGTTCATTAGTTATGTGCACCGACTGGTTTCGTTGTCTTTCTATTCTTTTGCCTTAGGATCAGTTACTTGGCAATATAAAGAAGGTAATCTCCGTGTCATCTCAAGAGTGTCATAATAATGAACAATTGAGTTCACCTTACCATTTCTTACTATTCGGCCTTCCCTGTCATATACAGCAATATAAACAATGATCTACAAAATAACGAGCCACTATGAAACCCAAGTGTTGTGTCATGCCTCTGCCTCACAAGACCCCTTTTTCTAGAACAATGTGTCATACCATGCATCCATTCTGATTATACAAAATGTCGTGCAAACGCACTCCTTCCCATTTCTCTTTTTCTCAATGCGGATAGCCGCTATGCAAACATGACTTATCTATATGAAGGTCACTGGCTCTGCTAGCCATATTGGACATAATCTGTGATGGACAGCCATTTTCCCAGCTCGGTTGCTAGCCTTGCTGGGCCTCCTAGCCGTCTAACGAGTCGACGCCCATCCAGGTCGGTAGCAAGCCTTGCTGGATGTCCCGCTCTCTCCTACTAGTCATCAGCTAGCGTATCGCCAGGACTACACTGGCACTGTCCTCCCGGGCCGACACGATTCGGATGCCTCAGCAATCGTGTCGAGGACTCTCTCTACCTGGTGCGCAACCAGTTGTCCGTGACCATGCAACTACTCCCCCACTTCCAATTCTAGCCGAGGAAAACTCTCGGATCAATCTTTGCCGAGGACTACACTCGGATCTTTTCTTCTTTACGCAGCTCCCTGATTAGAGACTGCCTCGGTGATCTGCATATCCCGAGTACCTTCCTTTCCTTCCATCTCCTGACTCGGAACGACTACTTGATAGCCTTCCTCGTCTATGCATGCAACATGATCTTATTCCATCCCGTGTCATGTTTCGTGCGGTACAACGCCTCAGTATGAACTCACACTACTTCATGGCATATATGAAAGAAATTACTGCATTCCAACTCAAAATCCCGACTACGCAAATAGCAAATAAAATCTCCATGTTCTATACAATGATAAGGCGGGGTTATCCCCTTAGCTATGTGCGTTCATCTCTTTTATTAGTATGCAAAGGTTATCGCCTGAAAACTAGCATAAATATTCATTTTCTTAGTGTGCAGCTAAGTAGAGACAGGTTCACCGGGGCCACCCACCTTAGCGATGTATCACATCGGTCGAGCGAGACTCCGGACGTGCCTCTGATAGCCTAAGTCTGACTCCAACTAAGATCCCAGCATAAATGCCCTTGCAGCGAATGAGCCATCTCGCTGAACAAGGCGGTTGAATAGCTACACTTGTGCCATTTGAATCGGCCCTCCGGGTTGAGCGGAGCGGGTCGTTACAGTTTAGACTTCTGGATTGGCGCTAAGGCATTGCCAGAAGCTTTGTCTGCCACGTCACAGACGGGAGACAAAGTTTTACGCGCGGGGCGTACAGGTCGCGAGGTCACAACCTCATTGGTCGGAGAGGGAGAGCTTGCAGGAACAGTAGGAGATGTCTTCGGCATCCTCACTTTGTGCAACTTCATGTTGTCCGGGACAGAGAGAGAATGAGAGCTACCCCCTGCATGAAGCGTATCTTCATCAGCAGATTGGTCGAATTGGATGACCAGAGTCTTCTTCGTCGATTCGACGGATATATCATCGTGTTGAGCAATGGCTTTCTCGTTAGATGAGAAAGTCATCCCCAGCAGAGTCGCCATCTGTGTTTGATAATAAACGAAAGAAATGAAACTAGATTTATACGAAACCCTTTCTTTGTTTACAAACAAGAAAAAGAAGTACAATTAATCCTATACGAGGATGTTAAGTACAAAAATTTGATTCTGGGGAAATATTGCTATAGGAGTCTGATCTGCGGTCGATCACTTTGTCCCTTGGACCACACGATGACGAAGAAGTGCTGAAGAAGACGAAAAAGAAGCTTCAAGGGTTGCAGGAAAGATTGGACTCTTGTTGCCAAAGTAGTCAATCAACACTCTCTGGATATACTCTCTTGAAAAATCCTCGACCTGATCCCTGACCTTGGACTGTCTTTCTGACCTGGATTTTACTCTCTGAATTCGACCCCCTTGAAAAATCCTTGACCCTGGTTCCGACCTTGGACTGTTTTTCCGACCTAAATTTTACTCTCTGAATTCGACCCTGGACCTCCGTGGCCGGAGGTATCTATTTATAGAGTTTGGTCACAGTCGGCGTAGAAACAGAACAACGGAGAGAGCTGCACATTTTATGCGACGGTTATAATAAATGTTACCCACGTATGAATAATCTCCTGAATTGGCGTGTGACGCGTGTCCCATTATGAGGTAATGCGTATAATCGCTCATCGAAGATCACGGCATGCAAGCCACGTAGGTAACTGCCCCTCGCGTAGAGAAGGTTGGCATAGAAGCCAAATAACTGTCACGTTGGCATAAAAGCCAAATAGTTATCTTATTGGCGTAGAAGCCAAGTAGCTGTCTGGTTGCCGTAGAAGCCAAATAGCTGTCATGTTGGCGTAGAAGCCAAATAGCTGTCATGTTGGCGTAGAAGCCAAATAGATGTCATGTTGGCGTAGAAGCCAAATAGCTGTCATGTTGGCGTAGAAGCCAAATAGCTGTCATGTTGGCGTAGAGGACAAATAGCTGTCATGTTGGCGTAGAAGCCAAATTCTGCGTAAAGCTATATACTGCATAGATAGGTAACCGGCGTAAAGATAGCCAATTATCCTTCTTTGACTGAGGTCTTGAGCGTCTTCTGGGCCAAATAGCCTTATCACGCACCTTTGCAAATGTAGCCTGAGTTGGCGTATTTCGAGGAGATAGCATACGGCGTACTCCTATAGTTGAAAATAGCTAGGTCGGCGTATTTCGAGGAGATAGCATACGGCGTACTCCTATAGCTGAAAATAGCCTGTTGGCATAATATGCAGGGATGATGATGTGAGCGTGTTAGCCCTAATTATAGCTCTCCCAGTCATTAAAAGTAGAACCAAATCTCGTGCATTAAATGCAGAGATCTGCCTCCATCTCGCGCATTAACTGCAGAGACGTGCCTCGAGTTCTGTACGAAGAGCAACTTTTGATGTGGCAGTTGGTTTCGTCTCATCCTGAGCGTAAAAGCACCTCTCTGCCTGTGTAAAATAGGCAGCGTATTACTTGAATGCGTAAACGACGTCTTATATCAAGGATTTGTCACTAAATGACAGTCTGGGGCTCTGTACAGAATCATCATAACAGCCGTCCTCTTGATCGTCGTGCAGTACTCTTTGTCAGGAGTCAGGTTCACTGCTTCGTCTGACAGGTTCATTCGAGGAATACGAAGAGTTCCTCGTACAATTTTCCGCTGTATTAAAAGCAGACAGGTTTTTACGCCGTAGTGGCGATGTAGCAACCTTTTTACGCCAAAGCAGTCTGGAAATACTACATTACGCGGGTTGTTCTGGAGCTATGTTTTACGCTGAACAGCGTTGAAGCTCTGATGTACGCCAATGGCTCTGAAGTCATGTTTTATGCCACCCAGTGCTGGAGCTCTGTTTTACGTGGGCTTCCTGCATGTTGAGGGTTTTACGCGTATAATTTCCTAGCGTATTTTTCATGCTTCTACACCCTCTACAAGCTCCTCACCGATCCAACACAGATCATCGCAACTGTTTGGAACAAAAAATAGATTACAACCACGAAGAAAAAAGACAATGAGAAATACTCCAAATTGATCTTCTTCTCCGAAACGGTCTCCAATCATTCTTTCTCCTCTCCAAAGTTGCAATGACACTCTTGTCACATTTTTTTCTCTCTTATTTTTTTTCCTCATGTTGTTGTATATTGCATGAGCCTTTATGTAAACCCTTGCATGAATTAGGGTTTCCATATGGAAATATATATATATAAGCCAAAAATATTTATGGAAATCCAATTACATTCAATCATATATTTAACGAAAATTAAATCATAAATTAGCTTACTATAAATTAGAAATCCAATTATATGAAAAGTTAATATATGAAAGATCCAATCATAAATATATAATTAAAGTCAAAGATGAAATCCAATATAATATTTGCTTACCATAAATGTTCCAATACACGACACTCGATGCACATTCCGAGCTTTTTCGACACACGGATGACGCTCGTCGCACTTCGGGGTATTCTCCACATAGGTTGGAAATCCCACCCACTCCAATAAGTGTTGGTGACTTTCACCATTTCTTTAGTCTTGGATTATCAAATTTTTGAGTATGACAGTCATGTGTATATTCAGGAATGCCAAAATTTCACAGTTTTTTGCAATCCAAGACTGCAGAAATTTTGACAGTCCTAAGCACAGCATAGACTGTCAAAATTTATACAATCATTTCTATGCGCAGGACTGCAGAAATTAATGACAACCATTAACTACTTTGTGTAGTGCTCTTAACATTAGCTTTCCCGAATAGCTCGTACTCCTTCAGGTAGCATTCTGGGGTGTTTTAATATCCTGATTAACATTATTAATATGGGTTAACATTGCCACACGCAGAAAAGCAACTTATTGATTCAATAAGCTAAGCAGCTCCCGAACAACCATGATAGTATGAAGTCATGTAAAAAAGGACTTGATGAAAATAAAATGATCGATGATTGCTCTACTTTATTTTCTTTTCTTGCACACGAGAGTTTAACATTAGAATCCATATGAGAAAATATATAAATTTGTTATGATTTTTGTGGGACCATTTTGGTCATGTCCAAGAGCAATAGAAAATTAGGTATGTTTCATTTACCATCCGAAATTAACAACTCTTACTCTAAATTTTTTTTATGGTAGAGATAATATAAAAGAGCGAAAAATATTACACAATTTCATGTAAGTTTAGTTGTAGTAAAATTATAGATAATCTAGATGATCTCGGATCTTTGATAAATAAAGTTTTGTACACAAATTCTAACAAGAATATGTAGAGAGTTTTTTGAGAGAATATATGTAATGATAAATCTTCTCTCGAAAAATTTCTTGTATTATTATCTATCTAAAATAGGTAATCGTTTTCCTCAAAATAAAAATGGCACGCAATTATGTGGAAGAATTTTAAAATTGAATTCGACTCGGATTTAATTAGGACAATTACAGTATACTGATATCAATTATACCAATTTATTGAATTGGGATCCGCGTTAAACGAACATGTTCCTTATTCATAAAAAAACAATGTCCACTAGACCCATACAATGATTTTGAAATTGGATTCATTCAACCAAAATAACACACAAAACTTTCCCCAGGAAATTAAATCTTTGCGATTCCAAGATAAATTCCAAAAGGAATCTTGTCCAAAATTGAGAATTAAAACCGAACCGAACCGAACCGAACCGGTTGGGCCCCCTTGTAAAAAGGGATCTCCTGGTTCAGAGTTATTTTCATCGGTCGAGGAAAAGGGGAAGGGAAAGGGGAAAGGGGAAAGGGGAAGGGAGAGAGAGACTTGTTGGTTTTGGGAGAAAATGCAGGTAAATTTCTTCTTCTTCCTCCTCTTCTTCTCTCGAAAACCTAATTTGATCGCTCGATTCTCAATGGAATCACACGAATTTCTTCCTTTTTTTCACTTGTATTGGCCGATTCGGAACATAATCGGGCTATTCTTTCGGGGTTGGAAGGGTGTTATGATCTCGTAGTTGAAACTTGTGTTTTTTTTGCTTTAGCATTGATGAAGTTTCTATAGGATTTGTTGATGATGAAATATTAAGTAGGAATCTTTGTTGATACTTATGAGTTTGGATGTGAATATCTTCGATTTAGCTACAAATTCTTCGTCCTAGCTAAGTGTTCGGTTAGTTTGAGAGCCTATTTAACGTGGTTCTGTAAACCAGTAGATACGGAAGAATCGTTGGACTCGTGGATCATCTTGCTATGCTGGAAACAACTTAACAATTTTGTTTTTGGTGGGACTTTATTTTGTTTTTGGTGGGACTTTTTTTTAGAAGTTGTGCTCAATTTGGTCATTTCTTGGTCAACTGGGTTATAAGGTGCAACATACATTCCCAAGAATCGGTGGCTTGTTTGTGTCACTACACTTGGAAATACACTAGGACATGCCAAAGTATGTGCCATGTCCGCGTCGCAGTCACCGTATTGTCACTACTATGTCGGGTCGTATTTGTGTGCTTGCAACATATAGGGGGTTGCATTCGTTTCGATTCAGGAGGATATTATGTGTTTATATTTATTGCCTCTTTCGAATAATTAAGGCGATTTTATAGTTTCTAGATGGAATAAGCATCATTTAACTTTTATGCTCCCTTCTTCAGGAAGGTTCTATCGTGGAATCATTATGGATCCTTTAATGTTTGGTCTCATTAACTCGTAGTTAGATACCTATTTTTCTTTCTTGTGATAATATATTTTGACCTGTCTTTCACTTGTGTATGTTGTAATCCATTTTCATCAGTTTAAGTAAAAACATGCATGTGTGCCCCTTTTCGTCCCATAAATTTAAACTGCCAATCGAAACCCTGATTGGTGTTCTTGTAAAAGTTAGAATATAAAGAGGCTATGCATCGAAGAGGGACAACATTTATGGAGTCTACGTGAGGGTTGAGAAAACCATGTCTATGGGTACATACCGAAACAGGAAAGATAAAAAGATCTCGATGAGAAAATTCATGTTTGGATTTGGTATCCAAAAAAGAATATTATTAGAACAACTAAGAGTTCAGAAAAACAAAAACAAATTGAGTTAATAATGTTTAAAGATAACTCGCTTAAAGATCTTTAAGAAAAAGGTATATAGTTATCCGTTTCTACTTGTTGCATTTTCAAGAACGAAATTATATATATGTTATATATTCAACCATCATCACAAACTAACCATATTGTGAAAAACTGTTTACAGTTTCTTTTTACCTGTATCATGTTCCGTACAAAATTCTTATATGTTATCTATTTTAACATTTATGTAAGGTTAGGCTTCACCTATGCCTTCACTCAGCTAATATGCTTGACATAACACCACAAATTGAGAACAATTTATCAATGGTTTGACAAGAATGAACTGATGTTAACTATAAGTAACTGTTATTTGTTTGGACTAAATACTAATAGGTTCATTTGTTATGCAACCTCATCTTAAGTATCTGCATCTCATTACGTGTATATCCTTCAAACTCCCAAAAAATGCATTTATGTTCTGTCCCTATAGTGTATTGCAAAAGACCCATAATATCTCAATACCTATTATTCGTGAATATATATATATATATATATATATAGAGAGAGAGAGAGAGAGAGAGTTCTCCGCTCTTAAATATCTCCTACATCTCCGTATGTTTTCCAAAATAGCAGCCGTTGGATTGTCTTTTTTGACCTTCAGATTAGATCAAAATCTCACTAGAAATGTGATAGTTTAAGGATTAATCTGAAAGGTAAAAAAATAATAATTCAACGGCTGCTATTTCGGGATACATGTGGGGATATTTAAGAACGGGAATCCCGAACCCTATATATATATATATATATATATATATATATATATATAGGAGGGATCCACATCCCTCCATTTTTGTATCCCCCAAGCATCCCCTCTTTCACAGCCGTTGGATCTTGTTTAAGTCATCTAATCTTAACCGTTCATTTTTCAATGGTTAAGATTATATGACTTAAACAAGATCCAATTATTGTTATCATGGGGATGCTTGGGGGATGCAAAAATTGGGAGATGTGGATCCCTCCTCATATATATATATATATATATATATATATATATATATATATATATGAGTAGGATTCGGGATTCCCGCTCTTAAACATCCCCACATGTATCCCGAAATAGCAGTCGTTGGATTGCCTTTATACGCACACAGACACATAATTGCTTTATATGTTTTTCGAGGTTTGATCGAGTGTGTGGGTAAACCCTGTCCGAACCTGATTTCAAATAGGATCGATCTTCAAATCTAGCTCAACCCTACCACTTTGGGGTTGGTAGCGGAATCCTACTTTTAGCACCAAGGCTCGAGGCTGGTCATGGAAAGATAACATATTATGCCCTTATGCCCTAAAGATCTCATGGTGTTAACTAGCGAGATTTATCGAGGGATGATGAAGCAGCTAGAGACATTGCCTTGCAGTGCCACATGCACTCTCTTTTCTTTCCCCTTTTTGTTTTGATTTCTTTTTTGGTCGTTGAATGGGACTACATATGGAAAAGGATGTCTGAGCTAAGATGCAGGCTATGCATCAACAAGATATGTTGGGATTGTTGAGGAATAGGCATGTTTGACATGCCAATCTATGGATGAGTCATTGTATTGAGAGGGATCAGAAATGCATTAGAGACACACCAGCTAGGGGCACCGAGGTGAACACACTGAACAGTTAACAAGAGGGCTGTGGGCTGTGCACTAACTGACATTGCTTTGTGGTGTCTCTCAGAGTCTCATGATCTTAGCTGACAAGAGGGCTGTAGGGTGCAGGATCAGTGAGAAACTCAGTTTAACACCACTAAGGGCCTGCTTGGCAGATGGAAAGTAAGAGGGAAGCTAGAAAAGTGTAGGAAAATAGAGCTAGTTTCATTTAGTTGACTGCTTGGCAGTTGGAAACTAGGTTAGGAAACTTGTAAGATCCACCACGAAAGTAAAAAGTACTAGCCATTCTAGTTTCCATCCAAATAGATGGAAAGTCATGGGAACTCATGACTCATGAGAAGCAATAATGACATTTTTTATTACTATTTATTTTTGAAAAGCAAACACCCACTTTTTAGTCACCTATGTCAATTATTTTATTATTGTTACCATGTCATTAATAGCTACAAGTTTCTATCTTATAGTTTCTACCAAACAACATTTTAAGTCGGAGACATAGTTTTCTTTGCTTTCCAAAAATCAATAGAAACTAAGTTTTTTTTAGTTTCTAGACGTTTCCATTTGCCAAACAGGCCCTAAGCTGAACAGTTGACACCATTCTAGGCTCTGCATGGCTGTTGGTCGGTGTTGTATCTGTAGGGAAACATGCCACTTCACAATGTGCCTCAACCATGTTTCTAAGTGTTTCATCAAAGCTCAACTATAGTTCATTAAAGCAACAACGTCCACTGAAGGCAAGAAGAGGCTCAAGATGAAGATTGTCTTACTTGTGACTATTCAGAGGATGTATTCTAATTGTGACACCACTAAGGGCCTGCTTGGCAGATGGAAAGTAAGAGGGAAGCTAGGAAAGTGTAGGAAAATAGAGCTAGTTTCATTTAGTTGACTGCTTGGCAGTTGGAAACTAGGTTAGGAAACTTGTATGATCCACCACGAAAGTAAAAAGTACTAGCCATTCTAGTTTCCATCCAAATAGATGGAAAGTCATGGGAACTCATGACTCATGAGAAGCAATAATGACATTTTTTATTACTATTTATTTTTGAAAAGCAAACACCCAATTTTTAGTCACCTATGTCAATTATTTTATTATTGTTACCATGTCATTAATAGCTACAAGTTTCTATCTTATAGTTTTTACCAAACAACATTTTAAGTCGGAAACATAGTTTTCTTTGCTTTCCAAAAATCAATAGAAACTAAGTTTTTTTTAGTTTCTAGACGTTTCCATTTGCCAAACAGGCCCTAAGCTGAACAGTTGACACCATTATAGGCTCTGCATGGCTGTTGGTCGGTGTTGTATCTGTAGGGAAACATGCCACTTCACAATGTGCCTCAACCATGTTTCTAAGTGTTTCATCAAAGCTCAGCTATAGTTCATTAAAGCAACAACGTCCACTGAAGGCAAGAAGAGGCTCAAGAAGAAGATTGTCTTACTTGTGACTATTCAGAGGATGTATTCTAATTGTGGCAAGCCGCGACTTGTCAGCATAATGTTCTGTGTGTTGTATGAGAAGAGATTTTCTCGTAGTTGGGTTTTTAATTTGTGAAATTCCATTAATGAAACACGTGGGAAAACTTTCTCAGCTAACTCGTAGTTTTCCTTGTACATTTTTGAGTTGAAACATTTTTGTGAAATATGAACAGAATGGGAGAAGTCAGAGAAGGTTATAATTACACCTCCTTTAAATGCTTTTGCTTGTTGGGAGAGGAGGGGAGTTTTGAGGAGCAGGGGAATGGGTTTACATCATTCATCATGATTATGAGCATGGATGAAGTGCTAAACAAGCCTGCTCGTCATTGCTTTTGGAATATCTAGCAGATATGATCTGTAATTCTATAAAAGAAGCTAGAAAGTCCCAATTAGTGGAAAAATAAGCCTTGCATTTTCTTTTATTCTTTGCTTTCTTCATTTGGAAGTTTTATTTTACTTGAGAGGTATAGCAAGGCTAGGCTTGAGTAATAGATTTGCTTCAAAGCCAAAACAGAAATACAGAGTCTTATAAATGGATTCTCTATATGTTAACACTCGAGGTCTCTTGTCAGACTCACCATATTCAGACGCATAGTTTGTCTCTGGTCTCCTCAAAACTCCCATAGTTTGTCTTTGTATTTAAGCAATTGTTTAGCACTAGCCAGACTATTATGCTTACGTCGTCAGGAAATTCTTGTATAAACTATAAACAGTTTCAGCTATCCCTAATGGCATGATGTAATGGAATAAGTTAAGAGTTTGTGCTATTGGAATGCTAGTTACGTGGTCCTTAAGGTATGATGAAGTATAAATAACAAGCCACGACAACAAGGTAAAATCCTAAGCTCTTTTCCTCTTTTTTTGTGGTCAAACTTGCACGTGAAAGATGAGATTGGTGGTCTTTATGAATTTTATAAATGTGTCCAGACTCCAGACAAGTCTGTATGAATGAATAGATCACTCTTGAATCCAACTGGACAATTGTAAATTTAAGTGTAGATGCGTTCAGGTTGGATTGGGATTGGCCTGAATAAAGCTCTGACTCTTTAATTGGGGTAAACAGGTTGGTTTGGATTTGGTCTAAATAACTTGAGGTGTAGATGAGACTTGTTCTGGCCATGTTCAACCGGGTATTGGCTTATATTGGGTGTAAACTACTTCTGAATAGGTCAGTTCAGTCTAGCTGTTGTCAAAGGGGATGTTTCTAGTCAAATTGATACAAATGGTTTAGGTTTGGCTAGACCAAAAGAACCATAAGGCTAATAGATCACTTATTTCATGCTAATAGAGTATGAGCATAGGTGGTTGCTAATATATATGTATCCAATTCTGGTTATTATGTTGTTAATATTTTGGAATTTCCATATAAATACAGCAATAGTGATCTATGTATCACTCTATTCCATCTCATTTACTAACCATACTAAAAAGTTCACGAACCGAACTCGAGTGACCCTTATGGTTACCGGGGAGAGGTATAAGACCCTGACTGGGTGGCGGAAGATCGGTGGATCGAGCCACGGGAGCGTATTATTCCTTCTATTTATTTGTTGGGAGTTGGGGACAGTGGGCCCAAAAGACATGCAGCGCAGCATGCACAAAGTCCCGAGCGTTACGTCGGGCATCAAAAAAAAGGTTCACAATAATACAAAGAGTTAGGCCTTTCTTGCTAATAAAATAGGCAACTTTTGCTAAATTAGACCCAAAATACTTGCTACTAAATAAACTAAGAAACTGCCAATTTATTAGATATTTCTTGCTAATAAATTAGGCTTGCTAAATTAGTCATTTCTTGCTAATAAACTATGCAAGTTTGGCTAATAAGTTACATATTTTTCACTGATAAACTAGGCATTTCTGGTTAATATAGTAGGCTAGGTATTCTTGCGAATGAATTAGGCGTGCCTTGCTTATAAATTAGGCACTTCTTGTTAGTCAATTAGGAAATTCTTTCTAATGAACAAGTCAATAACCAATAATATTCTAGTTGTTGCATTATTGAGCATTGTTGACCGAAAGTAACATAAACCTATATAAACAATGCATGATCTTAACTGCAGTGGTTTAATTTTTAACATTTTATGATTTCATTTCTTAATATTTAATCCTCATTATCTGATGTGAAACCATCGAAATTGCGGATATCAATACTAAAGAGTGCCCAAAACGAATACATATCCTCCGTTTTTTTAATCTTGTTTAAAATACCGATTTTCTTTAGCCTTTCCTAACCATAAACTACATGAAGTTGCTATCCTGATTAGGAAAGATGGTACATGGCACTAAATTTATAGGCTGGTTTACTCATCCTGACAAAAGATGCTGGTAGAGCGACGCGCTTGCTGTGATTGCTAAAGATGGGGCTTTTTATACCAGTTCCTATTGAAGTGCATTAAACACTGTTCTATAATATCATTTTCTTACCCGACTAGATGAGGGTCATTTGAGAAAAAGATGATATCCGAGTGAGGTCGAATTTGTAGCACCTGGTGCTATCTATCTAGGCTGGCTGCACTCATCATGAGAAAAGATTCCTGTAGGGAGGTGAACTTGATCTGATTGCTAAAGGTGTCTCCCCAATATTTAAATCTGACCCTATATGAGTTGTTCGTTTATTCCAAAAATAGTGGCTAGCCAGTATTCTTCTGTATTTTACCAATTTCAAAGTGTGTAATGATGAGCCCACTTTCTTCCTTGGTTTAACGAATACTATTTCCCCTTCTAAAGTAGTCTGCCTGATGAAAACCATTTCCTAGTTTAGGAACTAGGGTAATATGCTATTGTTGAATTGGTGACTGTTAGATGGTTCTTTGAAGTCGATCTCGAAGTAGGGGCAGAAATGTTAGGGTTTATGCTATTGTTTTATTTGTAACCCAAGAGTATGTAAGACATTTGTCAATCAAGAGACAATTTTCTATTGTTTTTTTGCTGCTGTCTGACCTGATAGCAAGTTTTCTAATTGCTTTTTGAGATGATATGATTATTAGTGAGTATATGTGCTTCTTCCTGTAGGTGATTTTCCCCACTTGGGTACTGAAAGATAATATTTTTGTCAATTTGTGCTTGTTAGTTTAAAAAAAAGCAAGTTTCTTTGTTGTGTCAGTTTGTTAATTACCATAACTAGCCCATTTTAAGATTTCCAGACGCCGTTATTAAGATCATGAATTTTGGGCATCCGGGATTATTTTTGATGGCGTTAGATAATTGCTAGTTAGATAAACTTGCTGTAGAAAATTCAGTCAAAATGCTGTAGACAGTATATTAATAGGGAAAACCACAGGACAGTTTCTCATGTTTGTAGAAAGTAAATAATCTGTTCAAGGGTTCAAAACAACAACTACGACCGTAAATCATTCATCCCCAGCTTTTTGGGGTCTTCTATTTGAATCCTATTCTTCCATTCGGCTCTGTTAAGGACCATACCCTCTATAACATTAATAAAATCATATCCTTTTTCCACAACTTGATACCAAGTTCGTTTGGACCTACCTGTAGTTCTACCAGATCTTTACTTGATATTTTATGGTCCTCCTAAGGCCTAACATGAATGTCATAGCCTGAATATTAAATGCTCAAGGCTTTAAACTGCACAACAATTTTCCCATCATCAGTTTTTAAGGATGACACACATTTGTAGACACGTTATCTGGATTTTAGTTTCAAACCGTTGTCCATCATACTGAGAAATGAAGATGAGGGATGATGGTTCAAAAGAATCAAAACTAGAATTTTAAGTCTTATGTTGAAGATTTTATTCGTTAAAAATATTAAAAGGGCAAATTTATCCTAAACGGGGAGAATTATGTATTGAAAATGGGAATTCTTGAGGGTGTCATGAGTAAGGAGTTTTAAACATTGTATGTTTGTCTTGTGAAACCTCTGGTTGGTTTCTGTAATTTATATTCCTAGTGATAGGGATCAACTTTGAAACTCGTGTCCATATAGTTGACTCAATTGATGTTGCGAGTGTATTCTGGGTTATTAATATATAATGGTACTAGCAGAGATGGAGACGAGGGGCAAGAGGGATAGTTGCTTCTCCTAACCCAGTGAAAACCCATTAAATCACGTTTAGTTCAACTTTTTTATCCTACTCCTATGTGGATTGCCTGCCCCCCTCACTTGAAGCTCCTCTAGTCATGACATTGACGAATGCAGGCCCCTTAATGGTGGTTCTGGCTCCGCATATGACTATGGTGGTTGTTATGTTAGCACTCACCCATTGTGAAATCAGTCTTAACACTGACATTAGTAGCTAGTCTTTGTTTTACATTTTCCACTCATATTAAGTATATTTAGCCCTTGACCATAAGTCATAGATAAATTGAATCCTTGATAAACTTGTAAATGATTACTTATGCTTGTAACTTGTACTATACAGGGTGCTAGGCACACCATTATTCTTATGCAGACCTCTCAGAACAGATCAACAAGGACGTTTATGGATTATGATTCCACAGCTCAAGCAATGGATGGTATACATATTTCACTTGTTCTATATTATTGTTATGATACTTCTCAAGAAATGATTGTTTGCTCCTGCTCCAAATGTTTTCATGAATGATAGGCGAATGCAAGTTTCTCGGGATGAGACGTATTTGCTTTTTAGTTCTCCACAATTCTGAATGCAATTCCCTGTATTAAATTTTATCATCCTCTCTCTTCGCCTAGACACTTTATAATCTGGGGTAATATAGAGGATGTTCTTTGGTTGCATGAGCTTAAATTGCATAGCCAAAAGGCCAAGTCTACCTACCTACCTACCTACCTACCTGCCTGCCTGCCTGCCTGCCTGCCTGCCAATTGACCACCTAGGTTTTATGGCTTATCCTCTCATGCTCACAGCTACTTTGGTTATAAATTTCGCACCAACATAGAACGTTGACATCATGTCGACAACCAATCACAAAAATATTGTCAATTCCTATGGAGCTTTCTTATGCTCGATACCTGACCCCATATTTTTGGAAGAAGGCTTATGATGATAATGATTTCTCCACAGTACCAAGATACGAATATAAAGTTCAATGTTATACCCGAAGGTAAACTTTTGTATGTTAAGTATGTAATTGTATTTTATAACGATAATTTCACAAATGTTGATGCAGTTTATATATTATATCCAAGTCTAGAGTAAATGGTAAAGATATAGGTTCTATTCTACAAGGGTTTCCACCTAGTTTGCCTCTCAAGTATCAAATAATTTACTTCTGGGAGATATATTCAACCTGTACCTCAATGCATAAGATCTTAATTAAAAGACACCGATGTAAATCTATACTAAGAATGTATGTTCTTCTTGTTCATCCTTTTAGCTTGCCTTCCTAAAGAATCAAAAGCCTGGGACAATCTGTAATAATATACTTATATCCTCTATGCACAAAAATCTTAATAATCCACTGTAATTTATTCTGTAATATAGTTTCTTCAGTTATTCAATAGCGCTTTTATCACTCGTTCAATGTGTTGTCTGAGGATGAATGCGCCACGGGTCCTGGACACCACTTAAGAATCATGTACAATATTATCAATAACAATCATAAATTTTCAATTTCCTTCAAATAAGATTTTTAAGGTAGAACCCATGTGAGAGCACCCTAGAAGGGGTGGGTGAGTGTGTGGGGAGGCAATTTAAAATAAGTGCTAGAAATAAGGCAAGAACAAAAACATCCGATATATCCTCCGTGAGACACTCCAATTCCGGATTCCGGCTTTAATCTACTATTATAAAAATAGCTACACTTGCGAGCTTTGATTCGAAGGCCTCGCCGACTTCTTACACACAAGTTTTGATTCGAAGGACTTGCTGACTTCTCCACAAGTTTTGATACGAAGACTTGTAGACTTCAACCTCTTACAAGATATTGATCTTCTAACAAATGAAGATCTCAAAATACAACTCAATGTAAACTTTATCTAAAATAGATATTGGCAATTGACTCTTGTATATGTGGAGAGGTTAGGAATATAGAATTTTCAGGTTTATGGTCCTAATTTTTTTTGACTCCAAGTGATTGGGATGAAAAGGGCTTTAAGTGTCTTAAATAGCAACATGCAAACAATCTCTCAAAATAGAGCTGTTAGTGTTCAAATGGTATACTGCTCGTATACTGCCTGCACAATAATGACTATATTTCTGACCATTACAATATAGTCGTTGCAGTAGTTGCAGAGAATTTTTGACCCAGGCAATATATTGTCCGTATAGTGCTAAGGCAAATTTATGAAAGGGTTACTCTCTGAAAACTTTTTGGAAACAAAAATTGGGTCTAAGAGTATACGTCGGCATATCGACAGTATACTACCAGTGCAAAGTCGTATACTCTTTATCAAGACAACTTGTATACTCTTTATCAAGACAGAATTGCTGAAAATGAATTTGGTTAAAACTGGTTTAACAATATAGTGACAGTATACTGGCAGTGCCATGTTGAAAATACGGCTCAAATGGCTAAGGTTTTGGATCTTTTGTTTGACTTTACCTATTGAGTTACAATCTTTCCTAGAGAATAAATACAAAGAAAGAAAATCTGATTAGCTTCCCCACCCCACCCCCACCCCCACCCCCACACACACCCACACCCACCCACCCACCCACCCAATAACCTTGTTAATGACTAGGAGATATCGTAGGGTGTTCAGATATCTTTGGGCTAACAATGCCTTTTGTCCATCATAATTTGTTCATTTGCATAAGTCCATCTTTAATCTTGTTTATTGCTTTCCAACAAAATAAATGTCAGGCGAACAAAACAAGATATATCGTAGCAATGATGATAAGATTAATGCACATAATACTATGCCAACTTTTAGTATTAGCAATATAGTGATTGCATGATCATTAGTGATTTCATAATACTAAACTTAATCGATTAATCATAATAATAAAATTCAAGACTAACACTATGGACCCGTATTAAAATGAAAAGAATTAGATATGGAAATAGTTGTATTGTTGTCTATAAAAAGGATTTGAAGACATGACCTTCGACACACAAAAGTACCTAACCTTTAGTGTTGTAAAGCATTTGGTACTTCTTGCCCCTACCACCCCCCCCAGCTCCGCCCCTGATTACAGAGCTTTGAATGGCAGCTTGCCCTTATGGTAAACTTTGACAAACTTCTAACAAGACTTATTTTCAAAATTAAATTAGGCTTTAAGTAGCCTGTATAGTTGATGATATATGTGTTCCTAAAAATGTCATGCAATATTTATATCATGTAATAGGCTTCTGCATCTGCAACATACATCTACTTGTTTGGGAATGTGACCAGACATGACTTGCCATTATTTGTTGACACTAATGATACATGACCTGGACTTTTTAACTGATACATGAAAAGAACTCTTACAGCAACATATATTTACTTGATTTTTTCACTACTAATACATGCGTCACAAACTATTTATACCTATAACTACTTTTACTAATTTATAGACATACTAATAGGCATTTGAATCATCTGTTGAATTAATGGTACACTATTGGACAATGGGAATAGGCATGACTATGGCCCACACATGTCGAGATTCAAGGGAGCTGAAATGTGTCAGAAAGTGATTTGGTATGGTGGTGACTCATGATCATGCCAAATGTAATTAAGATACAAGAAATAGCCTTTCTTTGAATTGGGTTCTTTCTAGAGCCTTTTTGATTAGTTATTAAATGAAATTGATACTATTAAGATTTAATATTCATATTTATGTATATTGATTGATACATGTTCATTTGCGTATATAGCTGTATCGATGCTTGTAACCATATCATAATGTTCCAAAAATGCCATTTTTTCAAATATGTATTACATTTGTATCCAAATCTCTGCTTATGTTTATGCGATGTTGGTTTGCGTCTATACTAGGATTACCTATTTTACTAAATTTGGCCTTCTGTGTTTGCTAGAAATATGAGTGTTGATCTTAATAAAGAAAGTTTGGTAATATTATTGATATTGATTATAATTCATAGGTTAGGGCACAAAGATATGACAATGCAAACAACTAATTATGTCAAACGTCAGTCTTTTTTTATATTCTAGATTAGCTGAACAACATGAACATTGCTACCAATAGAAGAATGATGGCATCTACTTGTAGGTGTAATACATCATTGAGCACCTATGTTGCACTAATACGGACACACATACAGATACGGGATACAGTCATTTTCAAGCAGGAAAAAAAGTCGTTGCACGAATACGACCCGGGACACCAATTTGTCGTCCATGCGACATAGTTGGGCACCTATTTTTCAAATAGTTTTATACAATGATTTGTTAATGTGCAGGAATCTGTGGACTTTATGAGAGGAAACTCAAGGAGCTTAACCCAGCAACGCGACACCTCACATATGACATAGCTGATCTCTATAACTTCATTGATGGTCTAGTGGATCTGAGCGCCTTAGTGTAAGTCACATCGGTTTCAAGTGTTATATTTCATTCTATTCTATTTTATATGACCTAAAGACGACATGCATCTTCTACATTCCAATTTATTTGCAGGTTCGACCACTCAATCCAGGCTTACCTGCCAAATGATAGGCAATGGATAAAGCAGCGCATGTTTCAGCACCTTAGGAAGCTTGCTTCCCATTAGGTATCATGAGTGCTGAACAACTGTTTGCTTGCTCATATAAAGAAATGGTGGAACTGTGGTGTTTGTCTTGTTGTTGTCTATTATGGTTATAGCTCCCTTCTGTTCATGTGTGCGAAATGGTGGATACATACATTTGCGTGATCTTTCGCTGTATGATGCTTGTTACAGAGATTTCAGTTTACTTTAAAGTTTATCTCATAATATAGAAGGAAGATACAGTTTACAAAGGTCTTTTAGTTTTCTTTACTTTTTTTTTTCTTTCTTCTTGTTCTGCAAAACTGGAGATGTAGATTTCTATCTACTCGAGAATTTTACTTTGAAATACACTGATGTATTGTTGAATTCACACGGTTTTGAAGGGTCGTTGTTGACAAAGATTAAGGACATTGCAAGTGGGTTGCTTTTAGAGGGTATATGGTTCAAGTTTTGGAGAATTGAGAATGAGTTTTAGATTCCTTATCCTTGTTTGGTATATTTAGGACTGAATTGGGAGGGAATATGAGGGGTTTCATATTTCTATTGTTGTGGAAAAGTAAAACTCAAGGCCTCCGTTGGGAATAATTTTGCTTTCCTGGAAATATTGTTTGGATATTTTGTTTGGACAATAATATCTTTAATTTATTTTGAAAATTTTATATATCCATCCCAAACATGTGACTTTAATAAAAGGGTATTTATGAAAATCTAAATAAATTAAGATTTATTTTTTATATTTTTAAACCAACACAACCAAACATGGGTAAAAAAATATTGAATTCTTTTTTTTATGAAAAATAAATTTATAGAAATATAAAATTTTCATCCAAACGTCCATTAGTCAGTTTAGGAGGAGGAGGAGGAGGAGGAGGAGGAGGAGGAGGCCGGACGAGTCCAAATTAGTCCAGATCTTTTGCGAACGAGTAGAACATTCCTATCCTATCATTGGGATGAAGATCTCTTGGACTTAATTGGAAAGCTTCAGTATAATTTCCTTATGGTTGAACTGAAGCGCCAACATGGTTCTAGACTCTCTTTACTAACCAATTCCTCAATTTTTTTTACATGCGTGCGTGCTCCAAGAGATTCGTCTACTGCTAATTGTTGGAGTGTGGTTGGGATTTTCAATCGATGTGTAAAATATTTTGGCGTGAGACAATCGTCATCTGTATGTCAGAAAAATTCAAAAAGTGCATCGAAAGTCGTATATTGAAACATTTATAGTAAGTAAATATTATATTATATTTTAATTTTTGATTTTAATTATATATTTATGATTGGATCTTTTATATATTAACTTTCCATATAATTGGATTTTCAATTTATTGTAAACTAATTTATGATTTGATTTTCATTAAATATATAATTAAATATTTTTGGCTTCCATATATAGATTTTTATATGGAAACTCTAATTCATGCAAGGGTTTATAAAAGGCTGTTGATAAGGGCACTACAAAATTCACTCGGGGCAGTCCAAATTTTCACCATTGATAATTATAAGTTTGCCACTCCCAAAATTTATTCCGGGCTGCCCACTTCTCTTCTTCTTCTATAATCAGGACTGTCAAAATTTTGACAGTGCTAAAAAGTAGGTTGATTGGTTACTTCCAATGGGCATGAAGTTATAAACCATTTTATAACTGATACTTTATTTAAAGAAAATATTTAAAGAAAATATTTGCCACTCCCAAAAATTCACTCGGGACAGTCCAAATTTTCACTATTAATAATTACAAATTTACCATTCCCAAAAATTATTCACCGGCCTGCCCACTTCCAATTGATTTTTTTTATAATCAAGACTGTCAAAATTTTGACAGTCCTAAAAATATATGCTGATTTTTTAGGACTGTCAAAATTTTGACAGTCCTTCCAATAGTGCATCCATCCATGACTTGAACGAAAGTCTCTGTAAGTTTGAGTGAACCCCCTTTTGTTTGCACCTCTCCACACTAAAGACTACATTGTATTTGAAGGTAACAACCAACTCTTGTTTTCTATAGGTAGTTCCAACATTTTTCATATGCCTATTTTATCAACGTTGTCATTTTATCTCTCGTCACTGGTCTTGCTGCTGTTGTGTTGATGATAATTGTTGACTGGTCTTGCTGCTGTTGTGTTGATGATAATTGTTGGTTATCTACTAAGTTACTAAAAATATCACCAAATTCTCTATGGGAAGAAGAGTGATGTTGATCTTAACGGGATAAGCACTAGAGATGCTTGAGCAGCTGCAAGATCACCATTACAAAGCAAAGCAAAAGAACGATAGGAAGAACATTGTGTGCATAATCGACAAGGACAAGATTCAGCAGAAATCTTACATAGGTTCAACGTGTGGTAGACGTATCTAGATCGTCAAAACAAATAATACGAGGCATGGCACCCTCGATAACACGTAGCCATTGTCAAAATTTTGGAGTTTGGATATGTTCAGAATTTGGCATATACTCGATTATGGAGCAAAAGTTCAGAGGAGATGTATACAATTAGGTATGTGTTTAGTGTAATTTGGGCATAGGTAGTAGTCTTCAAATTTAGTATAATTTTAGGGTAGGTAGTTAGGATATGTTCAGAATTTTATAATCAGGACTGTCAAAATTTTAACAGTCCTGATTTTTTTTACAGTCATCCACTACGCTGGAGTGGAGGACCTGGGGGTAGCGGTGGAGGAAGGAGGGGAGGGAGGAGCGGCGGACGCCGAGGGTGCCGAGGTAGTCGAGCATGAGTTGGGCGAGGGTGGGACGGGGGTAGAGGGAGGTGGGGGGGGGGGTGGGTTCGGGTGGTGGATCCTGCGGAGGCCGAAAGGGGGGACGAGGCGGAGAAGCGGGAGGGGAAGGAGGCGGCGGGAGGCGGGGTAGGAGACGGAGGCGGCGACGGGAGGCGGCGGTGAAGGACGGAGGAGGAGGCAGAGGCGGAGCGCTCACGCGGTGGAGGACGAGGCCGTTGTTGTGCGCGGGGGCGGCGGTGGAGGACGAGGGGAGCAGGAGGAGGGAGGTGAAGAGTTTGGGCTAGCCTGAGCAAAATTTGGATTAGCCTGAGTAAAATTTCTTCATAACTGGGCTAGTCCCAATACTGGACTAGCCCTGAGTGTACTTTGTAGTGCCTTTATCACAAACCTTATAAAAAGGCTCATGCAATATACAACAATATAAGAAAAAAAAGAGAAAAAAGGTGGCAAGAATGCCATTGCAACTTTGGAGAGAAGGAAGAATGATTGGAGGCCGTTTCGGAGAAGGAGATTAATTTGGGGTATTTCTCATTATTATTTTTTTCGTGGTTGTAATCTATTTTCTGTTCCAAAGAGTTGCGGTGATCCGTGGATCGGTGAGGAGCTTCTAGAGGGTGTAATCTCTTTATTCCATTAGTGGATGTTCTTCAGGGTTGGAATCCGATTGTCACGTGGTTTTTTTCTTCGTGGTTTTTCCATCTACAAGATACTCACTGGGTGAGTATGTGCTACTGACTGACGGTGGAGAACCCAAAAGTTTCGCATAGGCTATAGAAGACGAACACAGACAGAAATGGATGGAGGCCATGCAGGAGGAGATGAGTACCTTGGAGGCCAACTCTACTTATGATCTGGTGCGGTTGCCAAACGGCAAGAAGGCTTTGAAGAATCGATGGGTGTTCAGAGTGAAGCAGACAGATGATGCTACTTGTCCTCGATACAAAGCGAGGCTGGTAGTTAAAGGCTACGGTCAGCGAAAAGGCATAGATTATGGTGAGATATTTTCGCCAGTCGTCAAGCAGTCGTCTATTCGGGTGGTGCTAGTATTGACAGCCAGTTTCGACTTGGAGGTCGAGCAAATGGACGTGAAGACGGCATTCCTCTATGATGATCTTATGGAGGAGTTGTACATGGAGCAGCCAGAGGGATTATGTGAGAAGGGCAAGTCACACTTGGTCTGCCAGTTGAGGAAGAGCTTGTATGGTCTGAAGCAGGCTCCCAGGCAGTGGTACAAGAAGTTTGAGTCGTTTATGGGGGAGCATGGTTACGCACGGATGACGTCGGACCACTGTGTATTTGTGAGGTACTTTGCCGAGGATGATTTCATCATTTTATTGCTCTATGTTGATGATATGCTACTGGTGGGTCGGAATGCCACTAGAATAGTGGAGTTGAAGCGCCAATTGGATGCGACATTCTCTATGAAGGATTTTGGCATAGCAAAAACTATTATTGGGATGGAGATCAACCGAGAGAGAGAGAAAGAGAGGTCAATTTGCTACACTTGTCCCAAAAGAAGTACATTCACCGGGTACTTCAGCATTTTGGAATAGACGGGTCGAAGAAAGTGAATAACCCCCTTGCGACTCACTTTAAGTTCATTGAGGAGCAGTGTCCATCTACCAAGGATGAGAAGGAAGATATGGAGCGGGTTCCATATGTCTCAGTTGTGGGGAGTCTTATGTATGCTATGGTGTGTACGAGGTCAGACATCGCTCACGCAGTTGACACAGTTAGCAGGTATACTTTCAATCCTGGAAGGATATATTAGAGTGGGGTCAAGTGGATTCTACGATATCTTCAGGGCACTGCCGATTGGAGACTTTCTTTTGGTGGTGACGAGTCGAAGATGGTTTGTGTAAACCCCCTCAAATTTATTCTGTGGATAGTTAGAGTGGACCAGGAAAATTTTTATAGAAAATATTGAGGTTTAGAGTAGAGTATATTTATCTGGAATTTTAATTCAATTAATTAAAACCCTTGGCGCGCACTATCTTTGTCTAATTATTCGGAGCCCATTTTCAGCCCATAAATTCCATACAAATATTGTACTTCTGACTAGACCCGCCAAATTAGGCACTGGACTTTTCCGTCACAAAAAGTCAGATTCCGTTGTGCTCTAAATTAATTGCACAATTTTTCGAATCCGAAATTCATATTTAATTCGGTGTCGGACTCCTGTGTCGTTACTCTAAATTTTGGGATACCAACTTAACCCGTTGAGCCGGACCAACAAAAGGGTCCAAGACTGACTCCAAGCCCCCACCATTTTTGGCTTTTGCGCCATTTCCGGATTTTGACCCCAAGTGCCCCAAATTAAATTAAATTCGCGGGACGCTTATTTCTATTTAATTCGGGATTACCAACTTAGTAAATCCCATTTAAATCCTAAATTAATTCCAATGCCCATTTAATTAAACCCGTTCCTCACCCACACTACCCCCTCGTCATACAATTTAATAAACGCAATTTTCGGCACAATTTTTGCGTCATTTCATGTGTTTGTACAAGTTCCCGAACTTAAGGGGCTAATGTGCAAAAGTAGCAATAGGTGTCACTTTCTCATTGGTTTGGGCCAATGAAGAAAGCCTTCCCCCTCTTGGACCGGTCACAACCCACCCCCTCTCTCTCTTGGAAGCATTCATCCATCATAATGAATCTCAACCATCCATTCAAATAATTCCATTCATTTCTAGCCACACATTCACACACTCTCTCCTATTTAATTCCCCCTTCACAACACCTATCCCTAGGCCGGCCCTAATTTCTAGGAGTCTTGGAAAACCCCTCTCCCCTCACTCTCTCTCCTCCCTCTCCCCATTCAGCCGACGGGTCCAGCCCTCCCCTTCCCTTTTCCTTCTCTTTTCTTCTTCTTCTTCTTCTTCTTCTTCTTCTTCTTCCATCCTACTTCACCACCCACTTCACCACTTCACCAGCCACCCTACCAGCAACTCCACCACCCCCTCAGCCTTCCCACCACCATCACGGCCCCGTGCACAGCCCACCCCCCACCGTGGACACTGTGCACAGCCTCCTCACCCCACCACTTCATTCCACATCACCACCTCCACTTCATTCTTCATCACCACCACCATCCAACTTCACCACCACCAACCAGTCACTCCACCACCACCATCCAGCCCCACGACCACCACGAACACCATCAACTCCGACGAGCTTGGTTGAGGTTCACTCCTCCACCTCTTTTGAATTAAATTCCAGAATAATAATTGTGTTTAAATAGGAAGTATGCATATTGAAATGATATTATGGAGATGTTTATATATTGTTAGAGTGTATATTGTGTGGATTAGTTTAGTGTAATTTTTGAACATGAATAATGTGTCATAGATATATGCATGGGTGAAGGAAATAATAAATAAATTACATGTGGATTAATTACAATTTGAAAGAAGGATTCTTGAATATATATAAATGGTTAGTGTAGGTTTACGTTGCACTAAGTGTTAAAGAATACTTTGGTTGATTAAAATGAGATTTTATGTGAATGCATATGAAAATTAAAATGACTTGAGGATGGGTTTAATGAGGTTGACATAGTTTAAATATTTATAGTGAGCATGTATCTCGTATTTGATAAAGTTGGACTGTGGATTAGAGATTGTCTTCGACATGAAATATAACAAATAAAATTAAATTATGAATTCGAGGAAAAGTGAGTTTTTGACATTTAAATAAATGATCGAGATGTATGGTACATGATAGAAATTATTAATTTAATTATGGAGAATTAAATTGAGGAGAGCTTATAGATGACTAGTTGATTTGACTATCGTACCGATAGTCAACTATGGTCAACCCCCCCTAGTGGCTTGTCCCTGTGAGTCGTAGCGGAGACTGAGTTTAGGGGTAGTTGTGTGTCGCATCCCTGGTTGACGTAGAATAGATTATTGATTCTGGTTTGTATCTCATCTCTAGGTACTGCGGGACCTGAGGGCTTGGACGCGGTACCGGGACCCCGTCCTCAGCAGCCTCGCGCAGGCAAGTACACCTTGCCTTGTTGTACTATTTAAATTCTGTATTATTAGCTGCATATCTATTATTTAACTGTGTGCGTCCGAGAAGACTCGGGTGCAGTCAACGAAGACGTTGACGTTAGGATTTGTGTCTGACATAGTGTCTAGCGGACCCACCTGAAGTTGAGGAGTTATCAATATGACTTCCCAGGCCCTGACACATTTCTTACACGTGTTGTGAGTCTCATGTAGGGCACGGTCCTGCGTATGTGGTTGGCCACCTGTACGTGTAGGCGTGCGACGGATAGGGTGTAACTGCTAATAGTGATGCATGTTAGAAGACTAGCAGTTATTTAGTAGGTGGAGCATAGACTAGCGTGGTGCGATGGTCCCATCCCTGTCCTTGTTTGGTTGTAGGGATGGATCCTTGCTCTAACGATAGACTATGAGCCAGAGTTACGACGCCGAGGCGTAGTAGCTGACGCGTGTTGTGGATACGACATGCATAGATCATTGGGCGGGGAGGACGACTAGTAGACGTATGGGACACCCACCTCCTTTATACAGATACCGCACTCGAAAGAGTGATACGGACGTATATATATTGCAGATACCACGTCCCTTAGAGTGTTGGACGTTATACATATACAGATACCTCATTCTTCGGAATGATGGACGTTGCAGATACCACACTCTAAAGGACGTTGGACGTTATACTATTTCAGATACCATGCTCCTCGAAGATGGACGTTATCAGGTGCCCGTGTTATAGGGGGCATATGTGGCATACACTAGCCGGTTGTCACGATTGGTGAATTACGTCAGCATATGTCTAGCCTACACATTCCCATACACTCAAGTTGTCCTCAAATTGCATTCACTTAGATGGTTAGCACACCCCCCCCCTTTATTTATTCAGTATTTAATTTATGGCATGTATTTTTGTATCTTGTTACGTCCCTCTGAGGACCTGGATCCCTTCCAGGTTGTTTGTGCAGTTGCAGGATACTTGATCTATTAGAGTGTGGACATCATTGCAGGTATATTTACATTTCCAGCTATTTCAGTTATGTACTACTTTCCATTTTATTCTGCTTTTATAGCCTAGTGTTTATAGACCTATATTGTTCTTCTGGTCTATTCGAGCGGATGTATTATTGGGCTGCAGACTGATGATGCGTATCGTTCTTTCTTGAGATTACTTATCCTGGATTGAGATTTAGATTTAGTTGTTGTATATTAGAAATAGATTATTACTTGGATCACTTGACCATGGACAGCGTAAGTGCGCTTCGTCGGGTCCATTAAATTGGAAAGCCCTACGAAGTCATACCAGCTGGCCATTGCCACGTGTCTGGTCCCATAGATTTTGGGACTGGGGCGTGACATGGTTTTAGTGGTGGCCCATGCAGGTCCGATTTAAATCGTCTTGGTCACCTGACTGTGCCAAGCGAGCCTGCAAATTAGGAATAAATGTTATGATTGTTGAGTAGGATCTCAATCCATAATCGATTTTAAAACTCTTTGTATGTGATTATCGCCCTTGGATTTCCACTTTGCATTCGTTCAATCTTCGTCAATATCGCTATCCTTGTTTCTCGTCCCCTATTGTTCGGGAAGACGAATGTTTGTGACTGATGATTCCCTCCAGAAGAAGATTGAAGATCAGACGGCAGAAGACAGAATTCGTATACCTTTCTCGGAGAAGATTGATACCTTATCAGAATAGATTGATGGGTTCTTTGGATTCTAGAACTAGTGTAGAAGGTTGGTAAGAGAGTTGGACCCAGTAGTACCCTACCCGTGCTTGAGGTAGCAGTGATCTTGGAAGTACTAAGAGCCGGAAGGATTGTTAACCATGACCTAGAATAATTTATGGAAATGCATAGCCGATGTTGGAAACTAGTGGTTGTATATGATAGCAATATCAGGAATGATATTATGGACTAGAGAAGATAAAATTTCAGGCTCTCACTTGGAAGATAATGATCTGATTTCAGGATTTTCTTTTGAGGATGGATGTTGAAAATAGAACAGGAGAAATTATCTTGAGGTTAAAGTCTAGACTATGACATTATCCTAGACATGGATTGGTTGAGCCAATACCACGCGACACTAGATTGTCAACGTGATTACGTTAATTATGGCCACCAGATTACCCTGAGTTTGAGTTAGTTCAGGGAACCTGGGAGCATGGTGCCCATCTACCTTAGGAGTATACAACGCATGAGGTAAACCAGTGTACCACCTTATTATATCAGGGTTGAGGATGCGATTCTAGATAATCTTCCAGGCCTGCCACCTGACAGAGAGATAGAGTTGTTATAGAGTTGACTCCAAGAGCCGAGCCAGTTAATTTTCCGTCTTCAAAGTAGCATCGATAGAGTTGGTTGAGTTGAAGGTCCATCGTGGAGGATCTCTTAGACAAGGGTTTCGATCGGGCTAGTATTTTCCACGGGGAGCAACCATCTTAATGTACCAAAGAAGGACGGGACGATACGTTGCATAACGATTATAGGGCATTAAATGCCGTAGCAATAAAGAACAGGTACCCTTGCTACACATCGATGATTTATTGAATCAGCTAAGTGGCGCATATGTATTCATGAAGGTCGATCTCAGATCAGGCTATCATCAGATCAAGGTGCGGAGAGAAGACATTCCGAAGACGGCCTTTCGGACGAAGTATGGCCATTATGAGTTTTTAGTCATGCCGTTTGGTTTAACCAACGTGCCAGCAGTATTCATGTGTTTGATGAACAATGTTTTCCACCAGTACTTAGATAAGTTCATGGTGGTATTTATAGACGATATCCTGATATATTCCAAGAGCCAGGAGGAGCATGAGAGACATCTCAGGATTGTGTTGGAGACGCTGAGACATGAGAGGCTGTACGCCAAACTCAGCAAATATGATTTTTCCTTGGACAGAGTACCATTTCTGGGACACATAATCACCGGAGATGGACTATCAGTTGATCCGGAGAAGATAGCTGCAGTAGAGACCTGGCCTACCCCTACATCAGTTACAGAGGTTAGGAGTTTCCTCGGACTTGCCGGATATTACCAGAGGTTCGTGGAAAACTTTTTGAGGATAACTGCGCCTATGACGCGACTGACGCGTAAGGGCGAAGAGTTTATCTGGACCGACGAGTGTCAGGCGGCTTTCGATGAGCTGAAGAAGCGTCTGACATCGACACCAATTTTGACACTACCTTCCGGATCAGGAGGATTTGTAGTGTACAGTGATGCGTCAGGGAGCGGATTGGGATGTGTACTGATGCAACACGGCAAGGTGATAGCCTACGCATCGAGACAGCTGAGAGTTCATGAGAAGAACTATCCGACGCACTACTTGGAGCTAGCTGCGGTGATATTTGCACTAAAGCTATGGAGACATTACCTTTATGGTGAGCATGTTGAGATTTATACAGATCATAAAAGCCTGAAGTACGTCTACACGCAGAAGGAGCTCAATATGAGGCAGAGACGTTGGCTAGAGCTGATGACAGATTATGACATTGAGCTACAGTACCACCCTGGCAAGGCGAATGTCGTAGCAGATGCCTTAAGCAGGAAGCCCATGGCATACTTTTTGACGACGCAGCGACGGTTGCTAGAGGATCTCCAGGAGCTTGGGATAGAGATCGTATTGCCAGGCATGGATGGACAGATGGCCAGCCTTGAGGTTCAGTCTACTTTGATCGAGAGGATCAAGGCAGCATTGCCTACAGATGCGAGATTTCGACGTCTGAGAGAGAGAACAGAAGCCGGCATGCAGACAGGACTCAGGATTCATGAAGACGGAACGTTGAGGTGCGGAGATCGCCTATATGTTCCGAGTGGCGAGCTACGCCAAGAGTTGAAGACCGAGGCTCATAGCTCGATCTATTCCATTCATCCCGGGGGTACGAAGATGTACCGAGACTTGAGACAGCATTTTTGGTGGCATGGGATGAAGAGGGAAATTGCAAGATTTGTGGCGAACTGTTTAGTTTGTCAGCAAGTCAAGACTGAACATCAGAGGACTGCAGGATTATTGCAGCCACTCCCCATTCCCGAGTGGAAGTGGGAACGCATTACCATGGACTTCGTCACAGGATTCCCGCGAAGCCCTAGCGGGAAGGATGCAGTTTGGGTTATTGTAGACAGACTCACCAAGTCTGCACATTTCTTGCTCTTCAGAGTTGGGCAATCCACAGAGATACTAGCTGACATGTATATGAGGCAGATAGTACGATTACATGGAGTGCCTTTCAGCATCGTATCGGATCGTGATTCCAGATTCACGTCACATTTTTGGCGGAGTATGCAGGAGAGCTTAGGAACTCGTCTCAAGTTCAGCACTGCGTATCATCCACAGACTGATGGACAGTCAGAGCGCACGATACAGATATTAGAGGATATGTGAGAGCGTGCATGATTGATTTTGGAGGATCTTGGGAGGACCATCTACACTTGGTGGAATTCTCCTACAATAACAGTTACCAGGCCAGCATACAGATGGCACCTTATGAGGCACTGTACGGCAGGAAATATAGGTCGCCAGTTTGTTGGAGTGACGTGGGAGAGCGTCAGGTACTTGGTCCAGAATTGGTGACACAGACAGTAGAGAAGGTCAAGCAGATTCAGAGCCACCTGCGCGCAGCACAGGACAGACAGAAACACTGGGCAGATGCGCACCGCAGACCATTGGAGTTCAAGGAGGGTGACCACGTATTTTTGAGGATATCGCCCACTCGTGGTACCATCAGATTCAGAGGTAGAGGCAAGCTGAGTCCGAGGTATATCAGACCTTTTGACATTCTGGAACGAGTTGGCGAAGTGGCTTACCGTCTTGCATTACCTCCATCATTAGAGGGAGTACATGACGTATTTCACGTATCGTAGCTGAGGAGATATGTCGCAGACCCTAGCCACGTGCTTGTTCATTCGGAGATTACAGTTGGGCCTAGTCTGTCTTATGTAGAGCAGCCAGTTGAGATCCTCGACCGCAGCGAGAAGACTTTGAGGGGACAGACGATTCGACTGGTCAGAGTGGCATGGAAGCACCATTCACCAGGCGAGTCTACTTGGGAGCGCGAGGATTCTATTCGGCAGCGATTCCCGTACTTATTTGAGGAGCAAGGTACGAATTTACGTACGACAATTTAATTACTAGTTATTTTTTTAAATTCTGTTAGATATTATCGTGCTTTACTTTTAATTTCGGGGACGAAAATTTTCTAAGTTGGGAAGAATGTAAACCCCCTCAAATTTATTCTGTGGATAGTTAGAGTGGACCAGGAAAATTTTTATAGAAAATATTGAGGTTTAGAGTAGAGTATATTTATCTGGAATTTTAATCCAATTAATTAAAACCCTTGGCGCGCACTATCTTTGTCTAATTATTCGGAGCCCATTTTCAGCCCATAAATTCCATACAAATATTGTACTTCTGACTAGACCCGCCAAATTAGGCACTGGACTTTTCCGTCACAAAAAGTCAGATTCCGTTGTGCTCTAAATTAATTGCACAATTTTTCGAATCCGAAATTCATATTTAATTCGGTGTCGGACTCCTGTGTCGTTACTCTAAATTTTGGGATACCAACTTAACCCGTTGAGCCGGACCAACAAAAGGGTCCAAGACTGACTCCAAGCCCCCACCATTTTTGGCTTTTGCGCCATTTCCGGATTTTGACCCCAAGTGCCCCAAATTAAATTAAATTCGCGGGACGCTTATTTCTATTTAATTCGGGATTACCAACTTAGTAAATCCCATTTAAATCCTAAATTAATCCCAATGCCCATTTAATTAAACCCGTTCCTCACCCACACTACCCCCTCGTCATACAATTTAATAAACGCAATTTTTGGCACAATTTTCGCGTCATTTCATGTGTTTGTACAAGTTCCCGAACTTAAGGGGCTAATGTGCAAAAGTAGCAATAGGTGTCACTTTCTCATTGGTTTGGGCCAATGAAGAAAGCCTTCCCCCTCTTGGACCGGTCACAACCCACCCCCTCTCTCTCTTGGAAGCATTCATCCATCATAATGAATCTCAACCATCCATTCAAATAATTCCATTCATTTCTAGCCACACATTCACACACTCTCTCCTATTTAATTCCCCCTTCACAACACCTATCCCTAGGCCGGCCCTAATTTCTAGGAGTCTTGGAAAACCCCCCTCCCCTCACTCTCTCTCCTCCCTCTCCCCATTCAGCCGACGGGTCCAGCCCTCCCCTTCCCTTTTCCTTCTCTTTTCTTCCTCTCCTCTTCTTCTTCTTCTTCTTCTTCTTCTTCTTCTTCCATCCTACTTCACCACCCACTTCACCACTTCACCAGCCACCCTACCAGCAACTCCACCACCCCCTCAGCCTTCCCACCACCATCACGGCCCCGTGCACAGCCCACCCCCCACCGTGGACACTGTGCACAGCCTCCTCCCCCCCACCACTTCATTCCACATCACCACCTCCACTTCATTCTTCATCACCACCACCATCCAACTTCACCACCACCAACCAGTCACTCCACCACCACCATCCAGCCCCACGACCACCACGAACACCATCAACTCCGACGAGCTTGGTTGAGGTTCACTCCTCCACCTCTTTTGAATTAAATTCCAGAATAATAATTGTGTTTAAATAGGAAGTATGCATATTGAAATGATATTATGGAGATGTTTATATATTGTTAGAGTGTATATTGTGTGGATTAGTTTAGTGTAATTTTTGAACATGAATAATGTGTCATAGATATATGCATGGGTGAAGGAAATAATAAATAAATTACATGTGGATTAATTACAATTTGAAAGAAGGATTCTTGAATATATATAAATGGTTAGTGTAGGTTTACGTTGCACTAAGTGTTAAAGAATACTTTGGTTGATTAAAATGAGATTTTATGTGAATGCATATGAAAATTAAAATGACTTGAGGATGGGTTTAATGAGGTTGACATAGTTTAAATATTTATAGTGAGCATGTATCTCGTATTTGATAAAGTTGGACTGTGGATTAGAGATTGTCTTCGACATGAAATATAACAAATAAAATTAAATTATGAATTCGAGGAAAAGTGAGTTTTTGACATTTAAATAAATGATCGAGATGTATGGTACATGATAGAAATTATTAATTTAATTATGGAGAATTAAATTGAGGAGAGCTTATAGATGACTAGTTGATTTGACTATCGTACCGATAGTCAACTATGGTCAACCCCCCTAGTGGCTTGTCCCTGTGAGTCGTAGCGGAGACTGAGTTTAGGGGTAGTTGTGTGTCGCATCCCTGGTTGACGTAGAATAGATTATTGATTCTGGTTTGTATCTCATCTCTAGGTACTGCGGGACCTGAGGGCTTGGACGCGGTACCGGGACCCCGTCCTCAGCAGCCTCGCGCAGGCAAGTACACCTGTCACTACCACATTCCGAAAACAGGGGTATTTTCGACTTTTTGCAATATTTAATATTATGTTATTTATAATTAATTAATTGCATAATAGTATATTGATTTAAATAATTATTATGTGTGATGTGTAATTTAATATATAATTATATGCAGTGTTAATTATTTTATTTTAGCTAGCAGACTAGACCTAGAAGCCAGTAGACGAACCCCTGTCCGAATTATAGAATTCTGGATTTTATTATTTTATTTAGAATTTAATATTTAGAGATTGCAATTAATTACTGTATTTTATTTAATATTTTGCGCTTTGCCTTTGCTTCGATATTTGGAGCACTATCCAGACTTTTGTCTTCGAACAAATTTCACAATCTTGCTCTAGACATGCCCGCCTTCCATTCTGCTATTTTTACAACTCATAATTTTGCTCCCTGTACATTGTTTCTGGCCGCACAAAAATCGTCGCGGACGTTTATTTTTAATTTCCTATTTTGTATCGTTGTGCGTTCCAATCGAAAATTGGAGGCCATCTTGACCTATTTTTCGTGCGACCCAAATTAGGGTAATATTCTGTTCTGAGTTTTCTTCAATATTGGTATTGATGACTTGACCTGATTTTGGCCCCAAGTACTCCTAATTAATTGTTGAACACAACTTGCATTTATTCTTATTTAATTTGAGGATACCATTTTATCTGATTTTAAAATCCCAAATTAATTCCAGTGCCCTGCAAATTCAGCCCATACCCATCTTACAGTGCCCCCTGACCCTACAAAATATCGGACCCCGAATCGCCCGCCCAATTTTCGTCATTTCATGTGTTTGTGCAATTTCCCGAATTTAAGGGGCCAAGTTGCAATTATTCAATTGTAGGTGCCAACACCTAATTATTTTAATCAATGAGGGAGCCTATTAATTTTAATTAAGAACCCTCATTCCCCATGAATAATTTTCTCATGTTCAATCCTAACCATTCATTTGAAATTGACCCATCACAACCCTCCACCACACCCTCTCTCTCCCTATTTAATGACTTGTACTCTCAAACCCTAATCCCTATGTAACCTAGAATCCCCCACCTCACAAGCCTCCAAAATTCCTCAAGCCCCTCTCATCCGTAGGTAATTTTTCTCCTTCTTCTTTCTTCTTCTCTTCTTTTTCTTCTTCCTCTTCTTCCTTCTTCCTTTTCTTCTAGTTCTTTTATTTTGAATTTAATTTCAAATTTTTGAACTGAAAGGGGGGAACACTGTTCCTGTTGATCAATTCTCAGGTCCGGCCAAGCCCTGATTCCCGGCGGTCGCTGGGACTCCTCCGCCTGCTGCTGCTGCTGCAGTTCCTGTTCACCGGCAGCCAACCCTCTCACTGCTCCGACGAACTCCCCCCATCCGGCGGCTGCTCTCCCCATCAGCCCTCGGGTCCTCCTCCTATCCCTACATCTCCGGCGGCCTCTGAACCGCTGGCAGCAGCCCGCGTTCGAGTCCCCGGCCGAGTCTCCCTTCAGCCCGGTGGCTGCTCCACCCGCACAGTCTCCGGCACGGAGCCGACTCCCCGCTGCAGACCGGCGGCTGCTCCTCCAGACCCCTCCCTCCGCGTTTCCTCGACGGTCCGGCCAGCACAGCACTCCGGCGATCTTTCCGGCACCCACCTACAGTAAGCCTTCTTCTCCCTCTTCCTTCTCTTTATATATATATATATATATATATATATATATATATATATATGTATATATACATATGTATATACATGAGCGTATATTTAATTAATATGTATATGTGTAGGTATTTTAATTAATGTATATGAATGGTTAATTTGTATACATGTACATATATTTTGTAAATGTATTTGTATAACATTAGTGTATATATATGTCTAATAACTATCTAATTAATATATATGTATATATATATATCTAATGTGTATATATATATATATTTGTTTATATATTTTAATCACTATGAAATTAGTATATGCTTTTAATTAAATTTGTATGTAAAATTAATATAAGGTATTTATATATTTAATTTAATGTTTAATAGTATATGTATTTGTATATATTATTTAATGTATAGTATATATAAAATATATATAGATATAATAGTTATTTAGTTTATGTTAATACATAAATATGTATTGGTATATAATGTAAAGTGTATAATATAATATTGGTATATGTGTATACATGTATTATATATATATTTAGCATATTTTCAATATAAAATTGATTGGTAATGTATGTATTTTAAAATATGAATATATATATTATTTATTTATTAATATTAATTGTATAAATATAGTATCATTTCTCAAATTACACATCAAATACGTACTATTTTGGTATATGTACAAACATATAAATGTATGTATTTTGGAAAAGTATATATTTAAATTAATACTTTTGGTATAAATAGGTGTATGTTAATGTATACATAATCTAATAATATATGTATATGTATATATTTAATTAATGTATGTAAGTGTGGTATTTAATTTAACTAGTACAAATGCACACATTTGTAGGTGTATAATTATTTTGATATATACATGTATGTATATTTGTATAAAACCTTAGCATATTTTTAATATATATGTATACCTATATTTTGTATAAGTATTTAATTTGATATGTATATTGTAATTACATATGTTAACTTAGATATGTATATTATGTATCTAGCTACTAGGTGGCCAGTATCATACCTAGAGAAGGCCCTGAATTCAGTGTTTAGACTGTGTTAGTGTAGCATCTGATGCGAATATGGTTTTGCTTGTAATGTGTTATAGGACTGTTGGTTTACCAGGGGATACTCTGGACCAGGACACCATAAATACCAGCTAAGGACCGAGGCAAGTACATTCTCTGATAATTTCCAATTCTTGATAATAGCTATAAGTTCAATGATCTTGAAATGTTACAACTGAATCTTTGACACTGTGCTACACGGACTAGTATAGCTTGGATCTGCAGTCATGAGATGTTACCTTGATTATCGTATTGACATTATACACGACATTTACATTGACATTTACCTTGACATTTACATTAGACATTGTACATAATATATTAGACAATGTTGTGTATTCGTGACGTGTCATGATTGGATCCACAGTACTAGTTGGGGGCGGGGAAGTAGTTAGTAAGAAATGTGATCATAACCTCTTATTGTAAATTGTAAGTGTTAATCATGCTCTTCACCATGATTAGCCAGGCCCTGTAGCTACTGTACATGTCCCAAGCCGATCACATTTCGAAACTACTATTTCAAACACCTAGAATAGATTACAGTTCTCTATTTTTAATCATATACTACATCACCCGTATATGATACTGCACCTTGTTCTTCCATTTTTATACATGCACTGACTGTACCATATTGCCTATTGCCTGTCTCTTTACATTTGCCTGTCTCTCTTAAATTACCATTGCATTTATTTCACTGTCTTCTCAGTAGCTAGCATGACATATTTTATTGTATTATAGACATTATCAATTAATGGAACTGTTATTGAGAGTGTTACTTTGCTCCTTCCTGACTGGAAATATTTTTCCAGACTATGCCTTAGAGGACCGCTGTCCGACACTTTATGGACCTTATGGTGAGTAGCTGCAGACTTGGTAGTAGTTGTGATTCCAGGAGGTCTAGCTGGAAATTATTATTCATAGTTAGTTCTTTTAGTAGATTTTTGGTACCGGATTTGTCTCCGGCAATTTGATGATTCTTGGATATTGTTGAGTTGGAATATTACTTGTGGACTTGTGTTGTGTTTAATTTTAATTTCTGTTTCGAAATCTTATCGTGCTGTTAGTCTGTGATTGAGTATATGTTCATTTATTTGTGTCATCCGTGCCTCCTAATGGAGATTGGATTTTTGCGTGACATTAGTTAGATAGTATCAATACCTAGACAGCGTTCTACCGCCGATGCTGCGGCGTAGGCTGGACGTACCCACGCACTCGTGCCCCTAAACCGGGTGCGGGTCGTGACAACACCTTGCCTTGTTGTACTGTTTAAATTCTATATTATTAGCTGCATATCTATTATTTAACTGTGCGCGTCCGAGAAGACTCGGGTGCAGTCAACGAAGACGTTGACGTTAGGATTTGTGTCTGACATAGTGTCTAGCGGACCCACCTGAAGTTGAGGAGTTATCAATATGACTTCCCAGGCCCTGACACATTTCTTACACGTGTTGTGAGTCTCATGTAGGGCACGGTCCTGCGTATGTGGTTGGCCACCTGTACGTGTAGGCATGCGACGGATAGGGTGTAACTGCTAATAGTGATGCATGTTAGAAGACTAGCAGTTATTTAGTAGGTGGAGCATAGACTAGCGTGGTGCGATGGTCCCATCCCTGTCCTTGTTTGGTTGTAGGGATGGATCCTTGCTCTAACGATAGACTATGAGCCAGAGTTACGACGTCGAGGCGTAGTAGCTGACGCGTGTTGTGGATACGACATGCATAGATCATTGGGCGGGGAGGACGACTAGTAGACGTATGGGACACCCACCTCCTTTATACAGATACCGCACTCGAAAGAGTGATACGGACGTATATATATTGCAGATACCACGTCCCTTAGAGTGTTGGACGTTATACATATACAGATACCTCATTCTTCGGAATGATGGACGTTGCAGATACCATACTCTAAAGGACGTTGGACGTTATACTATTTCAGATACCATGCTCCTCGGAGATGGACGTTATCAGGTGCCCGTGTTATAGGGGGCATATGTGGCATACACTAGCCGGTTGTCACGATTGGTGAATTACGTCAGCATATGTCTAGCCTACACATTCCCATACACTCAAGTTGTCCTCAAATTGCATTCACTTAGATGGTTAGCACACCCCCCCTTTATTTATTCAGTATTTACTTTATGGCATGTATTTTTGTATCTTGTTACGTCCCTCTGAGGACCTGGATCCCTTCCAGGTTGTTTGTGCAGTTGCAGGATACTTGATCTATTAGAGTGTGGACATCATTGCAGGTATATTTACATTTCCAGCTATTTCAGTTATGTACTACTTTCCATTTTATTCTGCTTTTATAGCCTAGTGTTTATAGACCTATATTGTTCTTCTGGTCTATTCGAGCGGATGTATTATTGGGCTGCAGACTGATGATGCGTATCGTTCTTTCTTGAGATTACTTATCCTGGATTGAGATTTAGATTTAGTTGTTGTATATTAGAAATAGATTATTACTTGGATCACTTGACCATGGACAGCGTAAGTGCGCTTCGTCGGGTCCATTAAATTGGAAAGCCCTACGAAGTCGTACCAGCTGGCCATTGCCACGTGTCTGGTCCCATAGATTTTGGGACTGGGGCGTGACAGTTTGCTATACCGACGTTGATATGGCCACAGATGTAGACACGAGGTGATCGACTTCGGGCTATGTGATGATGTTGTTGGTGGAGCAGTATCGTAGCAGTCGCGGCTGCAGAAGTGTGTTGCCTTGTCGACGACAGAGGCATAGTACATTGCAGCGACAAAGGCTTACAAGGAGTCACTACCAGAAAAAGTCAAATTAGCGACGTCTAAAAATGTCGCTAAATAACCAAAAAACGTCGCTAAGTAAGTTTAGCGACGTAATTAGCGACGTTTTAAAGAAGTCGGAAAAAAGCAAGTCGCTAAAACAAAAAATGTCGCTAAACGTCGCTATGCCGACGTTTTTTAGCGACTTTAATGGGTCGCTAAATTTAGCGACGTTTAGCGACGCAGCGTTACTAATTAGCGACGTTTATTAAAGTCGCTAAATGTCGCTAATTAGCGACTTATATAGCGACGTTACACCGACGTCTTTAATGACCTGGCAATACTGCCATGTCAGCAGTTTGCGACGTACAACGACGATTTTAGCGACTTCGTTAGCGACGTCTTTAGTGACGTGTAACAGCATCGCTAATTAGCGACGTAGTTAGCGACGTAAATGAACGTCGCTAAACGTCGCTAAAAATGTCGCTAATTTTACAAAAAAATAAAATAAAAATATTACTGAATTAAGACAGTACTATCTGTGTTGTGTGTTGGTCTTAATGTGCTCAGAGATAGGGAGAGTGTGTGTATTATAATTCAGTGTGTTTGAGTTTGTACAGGGACTGTGTATTATATTGCAACTTGTATCATTGAACTAGAAAAAATAAGGAAAAACAGGCACTGAACACTCAACATCGGTAAAATAACATATTTAATATGAATAATATAATAAAATTTGAAGAAAAGAAAGCATCCAGAAAATCTTATCTTAAAGAATATGGCAAATTTATATCCATACAATCGCATCCTAAATAATAAAAAATATATAAATATCCAGTAACTAGCTATACAACTGCGGATCTGCAGGAGGCTGACCACCCGTGCGCTTGAAGGATAAGAACTGCTCATACTCGTCCCGTGGAATCGACACCGATGTCGATGGAGAAGGCAGTGACGTCGGTGGAGTCTGTGTCGATGTAGGCGCACCAGGAGGCCATGCCCGCTCCAAGTCTGCGAGTCGCTGGTTGTAAGAATCCATGGTAGATAACAGCCTCATACTGCTATGAACCATTGAATCCTGCATCATCGTCAGCCTCTCGCCCATCGATAGCTGTGACGCCTGCAGCTCCATGATGTTGCGGTCTGTCGAGGCTCTAATATCATTTGTCAAATCCCGGAGATCCGTCATGCTGCGGTCGAGCATATCGAATCGTGTGATGAGCATCGGATCGTCCGCCTGCGGCTGGGACCGGGGCTGCTCCTCCATCCTTTCCAGCAACTCGTTACGGAGAGACGCAATCTAACGGTCAACGGTCTCCTGGACGGCCTTCTGGACTCTGGCCGATGACTGCGAGGGCTGCGACTGCGAGGGCTGTGTGGAATGCGCAGCTGTCGGGGAGGCCCTAGATGACTGCGTCGCACCCAGGGCGCCATAGGAACCCGTACCGTAGTACGTATCCCTCTGGAGACCACCAGTACTAGATAGGTGCACTAGCAGTCGCCCGCTCACGCAGCCTAAGATACTCGGCCTAAAAAGGTTTGGAAACTCGATAATTGCCTAAGTTATATTAAAATTAACACAAAGTAAAGTAATACTTACATAGGTCTGCGAGGCCCTCTCATCAATGAGATTTCCGTCCTTGCGATGGGTGGCCAAGAAGACGGTCACCATATTTGCATCCTCACCCCTCTGTACCTGTTAAAAATATATTATTTATTACTAAACTTAAACATTTTTTCCAAGTACCATTTTATGGTACTTACATTAAAATAATATATTTTAAAAAAAACATACCAAACGACGAAAATGTTCCGTCATCGGAATCGAGCCACCACACCACTTGGCAGCATTCCGCCTAGCTGCCTTGGCCTTCTCAGACCTTTCCTTGTAGCTCGGATCGTCGAATCTAGCCCTCATCGCAGTCCACTGCTCAGGCGTGATCCAACCTTGGATCGGTTTTCCAGCACGATCACGAGCCTTCTGGTCATCCAGAGCATCTCGGATCAGCTTGGCGGCAACGGTAGGAAAGAGCCGCTCGATCAACTCGGCCCGATGCGGAGGATAAAAATACGTTTTCTACAATAAATAATTTAGTAAGTTAGCATCACGGATAAGTTATATAATATGCATAAATTAGAGGATTTATTTAATATACTTTTACCTGGAAGTGCGCAAACCAGAATGTCTTCCTCTCCTCCGGAGCCTTAGAGTAGTTGATCCAAGGGCCACCGTAGTTGTTCCTCAGAAATTGGTCTAGGCGTCTCTGAACCGATGATGGACGATATCTATACAGAGATAATAATTTAGAATACTGAAAAATTCAATATACGATGAATAAAGAAATACACGATATATATTATACTAAACCATCTAATTGACTTACTTTGTACCGTCGGCCCAAATCTCTGTCCTCGTCTCCTCCGGAGGTGCACATGGAGGATCTTGCTGATGCTGGGACAACGTGGGCACGACCTCCTCGACATGCTCATCTGTCCCCATGGCTCCGTCAGCAGGAGGAACGCTGGACGAGGGTGTACTATCACGCCTGGAACTACTCGTCCCAACAGTCGGAGATGTGAGTGATCGATATACTGGAGTACTGGGCGACGATGATCCGGAACCAATAGTAGGCAGTACCGGAGGAGCACTCTGTCTACCTCGGGACCTGCCGAATCCTCTGCGTCGTCCTGTCATATTTGATAACAACATATGATGAATATAGAGAAACATAAATATATAGTACATTCTACAGTCGAAATGTGATGCATATCTCAAAGCATTCTACATTCAAAATATAATACATATATTCGTTAATGGGTACATCTACTTCGTCAATTTTCCAACCTTGATCTATATTCTACAATCAAAATATAGTTACATTCTACATGCAATATATTTTATTTTCAATCATCTTCAGAAAATTTATCTTGTTCGCCTTCCTCGTCCTCTTCTTCCTTTTCCTCTTCCTCCTCCTCGTCTTCACTTTCATCTACTTCGTCTTCCTCTTCGGATAATTCTATATCTTCTACATTATTACTCGTGTAATGAGTAACTTCCGTTGAGCCCACATCTACAATATTTGTTACAAGAGGTAGATCGTCCTCCTGATAAGCTATTTCGTCAATGTCAAAGGTATTTCTAGCTTTAGTCTTGCATACTGCCCACCAATCCGACCTCGCTGTCCCCCGTCTAGGATAAGTTGTGAAGTACACGAGCTGAGTCTGACTTGATAGGACAAATGGTTCGTAGCCTTGATATCTACCCTTGTAGTTTATATCCACAAGGCCATGCTTGTCAATTTTCCAACCTTGATCTTGAATCGGATAGAACCATTCACACCTGAATAGCACGATATTAGCAGGTTCTGTGCCATAATTATATGTCAACTCCACAATCTCTCGTAAGATGCCAAAAAAATCATTGCCCGGATTGACGTCTTTGTAGTTCGAAGATTTGATACACAAACAACTGTTTTTCGTGGAATCAAGATCCAGAAAGCTGTCTCTGATAGGAGCATTTGTTGACTTGAACCTTAACCCATTCACACAGAAACTTGGCCATTTTTTTACGGCAGTAATTGGTCCCTTGGCTAGAGTTCTAATAGATTCAGTCTCGGGTGTTATTAGACGATCGACCTAAATACCAAAGTAGCGATAGTAAGTTATTTATTTTGCAGGTGCAGAAATAAAAAGTAATTACCAAGCATCTTACATATACACTCAACCAAGAAGGAAAATGTCATCTCATATCTTGTTCTACTTCTTCGTCTGTTATGTAGGGTCTAACCGACCTCAACTCATCATTATATGTGCTGAAAAACAATGAAGCAACTGCTGATTAGTAGCATAATAGTATCTTATACTATTACATTGAGATGATGTAAACGTGGACGTATTAATTACTTACCCCTCTAGCTTCTCCACTTCATCCTCGTCGCAATTGAGTAATATATACAATTGAGCAGCCCTTAGCTCATCGTCATTCAAATATCTCTTCTTCATTTTTCTCGAAGGCTTTCCGAACGCATTGAATACTTTGAGTATTGCATCATTAGATTCCTGATATGCGTCGTCGTTTCTCGGAGCTTTCGTCCTATTAGTAGAAACATGCGGTTTGAAATACGTCGAGCAAAAGTTTGTAATCTCCTCGAGAACATAAGCTTCACAAATAGAGTCCTCAACCCGTGCCTTATTTTTCACCTTTCTCTTTAGGTGATTCAGATGCCGCTCGAAGGGGTACATCCACCGATAACCGACAGGACCACCAACACGTGCCTCATAGGAAAGATGAATTGGCAAATGCTCCATAGAGTCGAAGAATCCAGGAGGAAACACCTTTTCGAGCTTACATAGTATTACTGCAATGTCCTTCTCTTGCTTTTCTAGACGATCGACGAGCAACTTAGTACAACAAAGATCTCTGAAGAATATGCTTAGCTCTGTCAATGGATCCCAAATGACCTGCGGTAAGAATTCCCGAAATGCAATCGGAATTAACCTCTCCATGAATACGTGACAATCGTGGCTCTTCATACCCACCAGTTTATTCTCCTTGAGGTCGACGCATCTTCTCAAGTTCGACACGTACCCGTCTGGAAACTTTAGACCCTGAATCCACCTACAAAGTCTACCTTTATCCTCTTTCTCCAGTGAGAAAACTGACTTAGGTTGCTTTAACTTTTTATTCCCCTTCTCTATCAAATGCAATGCAGGACGTCTACATATTTCTTCTAAGTCCAACATGGCCTTCGGATTATCTTTCGTCTTCCCCTTTACCTCCATTACAGTATTAATTATGTTATTAAACACATTCTTCTCGATATTCATGACATCAAGGTTATGTCTGATCAGATTGGTGCTCCAATATGGCAGATCCCAGAATATACTCCTCTTCGTCCAGTTATGGTTGCGACCAAATCCGTCACACTTGTACCCCTTAGCAGGCTCTTCGATAGCACTTGGTAAATCTTTTACCTCTTCCCATATCGTGTATCCGGGCCACCTTGGCGGTGGATTGGCCTTCTCCACAACTCTCGCACGAAAAGCATTCTGGTTCCTCCGGTACAGATGATCCTTCAGCAAAAATTGTCGATGACAATCGAAGAAGCACGGTTTGCCTCCGTGTTTCAAACGGAAAGCCTGAGTACGGTCCATGCAATACGGACATGAGAGACGACCATGGGTGCTCCATCTCGATAATATTCTATATGCCGAAAAGTCGTTGATGGTCCACATAAGTGCTGCCCTCATCTGAAAATTCTGCTTTCTAGAAACATCGTACGTGTTGGCACCTACTTCCCACAGCTGATTCAACTCATCTATCAAAGGCTGTAAATACACATCGATGTTCCTCTTCGGATTGTTCGGACCCGGGATAATAACGGTTAGGAACATATACGGAGTCTTCATGCACATCCAAGGCGGTAGATTGTACGGAGTGACGATCACAGGCCAACACGAATACTGGGAGCCCGAAAGTTCGAATGGGGTAAAACCGTCAGAGGAGAGCCCCAATATGACATTACGCGCTTCCTCGGCAAAATTTGAATACTCTCGATCAAAGTGCTTCCATGCTTCTCCATCGGATGGATGATCCAATACTCCTTCGATCTGTTTTTGCCTGTGCCAACTCATGTTTTCTGCAGTCTCCTTAACCATAAACAACCGTTGCAACCGCGGCGTCAAAGGCAAGTAGTACATCGAATCGGTAGGCTTCCTTGCACCGACAAACTTTCCTCTAACACTGGCCTTGTAGTGATCAGCACCACAGAATCTGCACGCATCTGCATCCTTGTCGTCTTTGTAGTACAACATGCACCCGTTGCGACATGCATCGATTTTCTCGTATCACATCCAAAGAGATCTCACCATCCTCTTAGATCGATAGAAGTCTTTAGGCAACTTTGCACCCTCGGGAAAGATCTCTATAATCAAATCGAGCAGTCGATTATAGCATTCTTGCGACATGTTAAAATCGGACTTGATGCTCAATAATCTTGTAACCACCTCCAACGGTGAATGATCCTCACAACCAGGATATAGTGGAGTCCTTGCATTCTCCAGCAACTCCATAAACTTTACAGCATCGGCATTCGGTACCTCCTCAGCTGCATCATAATTGTCCGAATTGAAACTAGGTCCCGCCGCATCATAATTGTCCGGATTAAAACTAGGCCTCGCCGCATCATAAACCATGTTCACCAACCCGTCGTCGTAAGCATCGTGGTCGTGGACATCCATATACGGCTACACATAGGGCCCCGACTCCGATGCTAGAGATACAAGTTCTCCGTGCGCGGTCCACTGATAGTAATTCGGCGTGAAGCCCCTCGAGTACAAATGATATGTAACTTCCACTTCTGGATGATATTTCCTGTTGCGATATCTCACACACGGACACTTAATTTTGGTACCGTCCATGTACTGAGGGAACGCCTTGGCGAACTGCAGGAACTGCTGTACACCCTCAATGAATTCATCCCGCACACCGCACATGTCATCAGGATGACGGTTGTACATCCACGAACGATGACGCAGATAGTAATTCACATCCATTTCTAGACACTTCTGCATAAATGACAGTATGTATCATATAAATCATTACATACAGTGGTTTATCACCTAACTTCATAACTTAACCGTACTATAAAAATCATAACTGATATAATACATACTTTCATTTATCAAAGTCTAAAATAAGCAATATTCTGAACAACTGACCATTTATCAAAGTCTAAAATAAGCAATACTTTCATTTCATAACTAATATAATATATACTTTCATTTATCAAAGTCCAAGAGCCCAAGATATGGAATATAAATGTTAATGAGTGTTTTGAAATGATAAACAGGGTTAACTAGTTAATGGTGATGTTTCTAAGCCACTTCTAGATCCATACTAGTTTATACTAGTCAATACTAGGTTAATACCTTGCTACACTATGTCTTCTAGGTCGTACTAAGGAATTCTAGTTTATACTAGTTAATGCCTAGCTAATACTAGTTATTACTAAGTATACTAGTTAATATTAGATATACTAAATACTACTAGTATAACTTAACTAATATCCTACCTTACCCCAACTCACATCTTAGCTCATAAATGTATGTCACAATAATACCTGATACCACAGTATCAGTTCACTTCACAACACTGTTGTGCTCTAATTGAACTGCACTGCACTGATCACTCTTGCCAATTAAATCTCTGATACCACAGTATCAGTTAAGGGCTGTATTGGCATGCAACAAGTGACCTGTGAACACCTACCCGATACTTGGCTATACCTTAACCCAAACACATCCCTGCAGACCCTAACTAAGTCTGCAACCTCTGATACTTTGCACTGCTGCTACAGTGGCTAAATCTTCCCTTCACTTAGTTGTTTCCAACTGCCCTTAGCTACTGCCATGGCTCACAGCAGTGCTTGTTGCTGCCTTGCCATTGCTCAAGCATGCATGTGTTTGATGCTGCTCAAGTGTGCACCAACACTCTCCCACTGCAGAAGATGACAGGAACCAATCCCCTCCTCACAGTGCCAACCCGACACCACTGCAACACATTGCCAGCTTGCCTAATGCACTAGGCCAAACTGAATTGAGTTCAGTTCCTGAAGCCTCATAGTTCAGTAGTGACACCCACACACAACTCGACTCTTCTACCCTCTCCCACATCAAGCACAGCTAGAAGACACTATGAACACCAACACAGATAATAATAGCTATATACCTATCTATATATATATCGAGATACACCTATATATGCATATACTCTCTCATATGCAAATAGATAATACACCAATTTACATATACAAATCATATGATACTCTAAGGCATAAATAGACACACACACACAACCACTAGTCCAATTCACAAACATTTGGTGTGCAACACCAAGATACTCTAGGATATATCCTCCATACACCACACCACCATGATACCAACCGTCAATTCACATGGACACATCCAATAGATCAATATTGTGTGTGTGTCAGTGTGTGTGTGTGTGTGTCGTGTCTGTGTCAATGTCAGTGTCTGTGTGTGTGTGTGTGTGTGTGTGTGTGCGTCTGTGTGTGTGTGTCGTGTGTGTCTGTCAGTGTATGTGTGCGTGTGTCGTGTCTGTCAAGTGTGTGTTGTGTCAGTGTCACATGAGAGAGAGAGAGAGAGAGAGAGAGAGAGTTAGGGTTTACCTAGAGCTCGAGGAGGAGGAGGAGGGGGATGCCGGAGTAGCCGCAGCCGTGAAGAGTCGGTCGCCGAAGAGGGGGGGGGGGGTAGGGGAAATCGAGAGGTTTTGAAAAGTTTCAAAATTTTTGACAGATGGGGGAAAAAAAAACTGAGCCCTAATTAACCAAAATTTAGCGACGTTTAGCAACGTCACATTAAAACGTCGCTAAATTAAAATTTAGCGACGTCAAAGACGTCGCTAAACACGTTGCTAAATATTTTTAATATATACGTCGCTAATTACGACGCTAAACGTCGCTAAATTAGACATATTAGCGACGTTTAGCGACCTTAATTGAACTTATAGCGACTAATCTTTTAAAATCTTAATAAAAGTCGCTAAACGTCGCTAAATGTCGTCATTTAGCGACGTCTAGCAACGTTTTTTATGGAGTCGCTAATTTAGCGACGTTTTTACATGGAGTCGCTAAAATACGTCGCTAATCCCGCTTTTTCTAGTAGTGAGTTGGCTGTAGATGAAGAAACTGTTGCAGAAAATTGGGCTAAAGCAAGAGCAGTATCATTTTCTTTGCGATAGTCAGAGTGTTATTCACTTTGTGAAGAATCAGACATTTCATAGCCGGTCCAAGCACATTGAGACCTGGTATCATTAGATACAGGATATTGTGGAAAAGAAGGAAGCGGCGCTTGAGAAGGTTCATAAAGATGATAACGGAAGAGACATGTTCACAAAGATTCTTCCAAGGGAAAAGTTTGAGTACTGCAGGTGGATCGTCGGGATGATGACCCCCTCCACATAGTTGTGAAGGGGGAATTTGTTAGAGTGGGTGGGGTTCCCAACCTATGTGGAGAATATCCTGAAGTGCGACGAGCGCCATCCGTGTGTCAGAAAAACTCAGAAAGTGCATCGAGCGCCATGTATTGAAACTTTTATGGTAACCAAATATTATATTGGATTTTCATCTTTAACTTTAATTATATATTTATGATTGGACCTTTAATATATTAGTTTTCCATATAATTGAATTTTTAATTTATGGTAAGCTAATTTATGATTTGATTTCCATTAAATATATGATTGAATGTAATTGGATTTTCATAAATATTTTTGGCTTCCATATATAGATTTTCATATGGAAACCATAATTCATGCAAGAGTTTATAAAAATGCTCATACAATATACAACAATATAAGAAAAAAGAGAAAAAATGTGACGATAGTGCCATTACAACTTTGGAGAGGGAGATCAATTTGTGATATTTTTTATTGTCTTTTTTTTCGTGGTTGTAATCTATTTTCTGTTCCAAAGAATTGCGGTGATCCGTGTTGGATTGGTAAGGAGCTTGTAGAGGGTATAATCTCTTTATTCCATTAGTTGAGGTTCTTCAGGGTTGGACTCCGATCGTCCCGTAGCTTTTTTCATCTGGATTGTTCAAGTAAAAAATTTTGTGTCTGCGATTTGTGTTTGATATTTTTTTGTTTGTACATTTTGTTCGATTTTTTTGTAGGTATTTTCTGATTTGAAAAACAGTTTTTATGTTTCGTTTCCAACACTAACGCTGTTAAAACTAGACGGCTTTCGTTGAGATGTTTATAACTAATGTCATGCGTAGATTGTAGACGTACGTCTGGCGAAACTTTAGGACTATAAATAATTAGTTCGAGAAGAAGTAAGACAATGTAGACAACGCGTCGAGACGTACAGGTGCTTGTGAATGTTCCAGAAATGATGGGGCCATCTAGACTAAATTGTCCGCATCTTCTTTTTTCATAGCACATATATATACAAATGTACGTGTCCTTGTTCATACTAAGAAATTAATTTTGATTGTTTCTTGTCCAGTTCAGAGTTTCAAATACAAAGGTTCACCAATTTCAAACACACTTCGTCATAAATGACTTTAAGTATCTCAGCCGAACAAATATATTCAATTAGAAGCATCATGCTCAATTGCTGAACTTCTATAAAACACTACTTAAAGGCCCTCTCATTTTAACTAAACTGAAACATTGAATGATAAAAATCACCAGATTCACCAAGAAATTATGTGGCTCTCTTATATGGCAAGAAGTTCTTGCATATTTTAACATTCAAGAGCAGATAATTAGAAAAATAACATTCAAGAAGTACATAAGATCCAAAATAAATTAACCATTGCTTGCTATGTCAAGATGTTTATTCACAAATATCAAGGAAAACAGATTGAACTATGGTCCATGGATCAAGTTTAATTTAAACATGGGAGTTTCACCATTCAATGTTATAATTACCGGATTCACCAATCACCACTATGGATCAAGTTTCACAAAGCAAGCAAATTGCAATAGAATTCAAGAAACAAAGGAGAAGAGGACACACATACCTCCAGACTCCAGAGCAGAGAAGCTAGCATCTGAATATGGGATCTGCTGCTCATCATCATCATCATCATCATCATCATCAGAAGAGAAGTGGGGATGATAATATCCAAATATGGGGTCAGCCGCTCAAACTTTTATTTCTTTTCTTCAGTGCCGCACGGGTCCGCACACATGCGGCAGCAGCTAAATTTTTATTTTTTGGGACCAATTTTGCCTGATAAAAGTTGCCATATTCAAAAGGGATTGTCCAAGCCCACTGGCTTGTTGGACTTGTCCTAGGGCCGGCCCTGATTACATTGAACACAAGCTGGTTCAATGGAAGAGATAATTAAGCCTAATCATGCATGCATATTTCTCTGATTTTTTGACACCACGTTATAATGAAACACATGTTCATATGTTTCTATCATGCATGCCTGCAATCTTTTGTATGAAGACAGGTTTATATATGTAATCTCTTCTACAAGTCTTGGGTGGGAAAAAAAGGAAGAAAACAAATTGAAAGAAAAAAAGAAAAAGAATCAAAGGTCTATATTTTTTGAAAGAGAGAGACTTCGCTTTAACACTAGAAATGAAGATGTTAATATCAACTGAATGAGATGAGACAGTCATTAATGGCCGACCATTTCTATTCTGGGCTACTTTTATTTTTGTACAGACTGAAATTCGAATCCACGTCCACTTTTTCTCTTCTTTATTCAGTGTCACCATCACGATAACCTTAATAACGATTTGTTCCGTACTTTAAACAAGGATAAATAAATGAAGTAGAAAAGAATGGAGCTGGTTAAGTAAAATCATGATGTGAAAGGAATCATGTGCCTAAATAATTTTAAAATGCTTTCTAAATATTTTATTTTTTTCTAGTTTTTCGGAAGAAATTATTGTATGGTCTCGACTTACCACATGGCAATGATGAGTGGTGAGTCCGACCAATAATTTTTTGATACTTCTCTTATTTCACCATATCACTACATTTCTTCTAAACCATATATTAATTCTTTATAATAATTTTGAAGAAAAAAATTATAATATCTTTTTGATTTTATGCATAGTGAATTTCTACATATTTTTATTTTTTTTGATATTTTTTAAATTTTATCCCAAATTTTTATGCCAAGTATGAAAAAAATATTGGTCGGACTCACCATTCACCATTGTCCCGTTGTGAGTCAAGACCATACAATAATTTCTCATCTCGCGGACAAGATTATCCGACCTTTTACTTAGGAAAACGACTTCCGCTATTTCCTTGGGATCAAAGAGAATAGAGTAAGGCCTCGTTTGGTTTGCATAACCATGAAGTTGGAAAAGAAAAACGATTACTTTTCTATGTTTGGGAGCCAAAGAAATTGAGAAGGAAAACAATTTGATTAAGAAAATTAGAAAAAAAAATGGTTCCCTCCGTCCAATCAAGAAATTATTTTTTCCACCTTAAGTATTCACTTTATTTTTTCAATTTTTTTAACATTTTCAAACACTGAAAAAAATAAAATTATAAAAATTATAATTTTCTAAAGTAAAAAACAACAAAGAACTCTGCTTTTGTTTCCGCGAACCAATTGCCCAGGTCTAAGTCCAACTTACACATGCTTCATTGTACAATGCAAAGATAAAAGTAGCATTTTCTTTTCTTTTTTGCATTCCCACTACATGTCTTCTCAAGTAGACCAATTGAAATTTGAAACTATTTAAACTACTAGAAATATTAACAATAACTAGCCTTATGGAACCGATGCAAAAACAGTTATTAAAGCAAAAAACATCTTACAAATTTCCACTTTTATCCTCCCCACCACCCTTTTTACGTGCCAGTTCCCGCGTTCCAGCACAACAACAAGCAAGCAGAGTCCTCAGCCCATACTCTGAGGAAAAAAAAAAAAAACGGTTTTTTAAAATAAAGTAATATATTTATATATAATTGCAAAAAAATGGAAAAAGTTTGGTGAAATTGTAGGGAGGGGGAGAACTCGCCAACTGAGTTGGCGGGTTGTTTGGAGAATCAAAGGGCCCGCCAACTGAGTTGGCGAGTGAGGGTTTAGGGGAGCCGTTGCACTCTGTCCGCCAACTTATTTGGCGAGTAAGGATCCGTTGAGAATCAGGGAAAACATTATAGCTGTTGCACAACAGCTATTACATTCAACACTCTCACTCTATATATTTTCTATCTCAACCAAATCATCCAATACTCCCACTCTATTTCCTCTCTTCCCTCTAGCAAAGTCCCCAACACTCTCTCTATCTCTCTGTCTCTGCCTCTAGCAAAGCTTCAGTCAAAATTCTACCTGACGCTAAAGTTCATCTGAGTTTCTTGTAGCAAAAGTTCTCAACCGTCATGGATCGTAGCGTAAGAATTGTATGCTCGCACGACGGTAAAGTAAATGAGTTAAATTACGAAGGAGGAGAAAGTATAATTTTTTCAACTTATCCGAATATTAGTTTTGAAAATATACGTAATCATATTACTGAACGTTGTTCTATTCATTATGATTTTATTATGAAGTCTATTTTTGGTTCTAATTATTTTTTGATAGATAGTGAAGATGCATGAAATTATATTCTTGAGATTAATTCACAATCACGGTATATAAAAATATATGTTATTAAAGTAGCAGCAACATTAGATAATAGAAATAATGAATATTTTTCTGAATATCAGCATGTTAGTTCGGATGCTAGTTCTTCTCAACAAATTATTTCATTTATCCAAGAAGGTCATTCATCAGATGAATCTAACCATGATGATGATAGTGACAACGACGATGGAAATAGTGACGATTTAGTTAAAATTTAGATTATACGGTAGATGATGATGTTGTAAAAGCTATCACTGATGAAGTATTTAAGGGACAATCATTTCCTAGTCGTTCTCACTTTAGAAGCTTTATAAGTAATTTAGAAATTAAATATAATTTTAGTTGTTCAGCTAGTGTTATGAATAATGCTCGTGGAATCATATATAGTTGTGATTAACCAAATTATAATTGGAGAGTATATGTCAAATCTATTGGAAATGACGATATAGTTAAAGTAAGTACATTAGAAAATCGTCATTCTTGTTTAGGGAGACTTAGTACAGGACGTCATCGACTAGCTACCGCTGCATGAATTAAGACCATGATAATTGACATTATTAGAGATAACCAGTCATACAGTCCATCACAAATTGTTAAAGATATATATAGGGAGCACCGTATACAAGTTAGTTATTCCAAAGCCTGGAGAGCCCGAGAGACAGCATTAGCTAAAATTAATGGTAGTTATGATGAGGCATACGCTAGTCTTGAGGAGTATTGTTATAGAATTATCACTACCAGAAAAAGTCAAATTAGCGACGTATAAAAACGTCGCTAAATAACCAAAAATCGTCGCTAATTAGGTTTAGCGACGTAATTAGCGACGTTTTAAAGCAGTCGGAAAATACCAAGTCGCTAAAACAAAAAACGTCGCTAAACGTCGCTATGCCGACGTTTTTAGCGACTTTAATGTGTCGCTAAATTTAGCGACGTTTTGCGACGCCAAGTCACTAAAAAGCGACGTTTAGAAAAGTCGCTAAACGTCGCTGATTAGCGACATCTATCGCGACGTTACACCGACGTCTTTAATGACCTGGCTATACTGCCATGTCAGCAATTGGCGACGTTTAGCGACGTAATTAGCGACGTCATTAGCGACGTACTTAGCGACGCTGTAAAACGTCGCTAAGTAGCGACGTAATTAGCGACGTAAATTAACGTCGCTAAACGTCGCTAACCGTCGCTAATAACGTCGCTAATTTTAAAAAAAAAAATAAAAAAAATAATGTGCAGAAGCAAACATTGGTGATTCCCTGCAGTTTTACATCATCTTCATCATACACACCAACATGATTCAATCTAGTTAACTATATAATCCAATTAAATTAAAGACCACAAGAAGTATCAATCCAATTAAATGGGGATAACTATATAATCCAATTAAATTAACTAAAAAATTAAAGACCACAAGAAGCATCATACATCATGTCTATTGTTGAAGTATCAATAATTCATAAATAATAATAAAAATAACTATACTACTACGGATCTACAGGAGGCTGACCAGCGGCGCGCTTGAAGGATAACAACTTCTCATACTCGTCCCGTGGAATCGACACCGATGTCGATGGAGAAAGCAGTGACGTCGGTGGAGGCCGTGCCCGCTCCAAGTCTGGGAGTCGCTGGTTGTAAGAATCCAGGGTAGATAACAGCCTCGTACTGCTATCACCCATTGAATCCTGCATCCTCGTCAGGTTCTCGCCCATCGATAGCTGTGACGCCTGCATCCTCGTCAGCTTCTCGCCCATCGATAGCTGTGACGCCTGCAGCTCCATGATGTTGCGATCATTAGAGGCTCTAATATCATTTGTCAATTCTCGTAGCTCCGTCATGCTGCGGTCGAGCATATCCAATCGTGCGATGAGCATCGGATCGTCCGCCTGCGGCTGGGACCGGGACTGGTCCTCCATACTTCGCAGCAAGTCGTCACGGAGAGACGTAATCTGACGGTCAACGGCCTCCTGGACGACCTCCTGGACTCTGGCCGACGACTGCGAGGGCTGCGACTGCGAGGGGTGTGTGGAATGCATAGCTGTCGGGGAGGCCCTAGATGACTGCGTCGCAACCAGGGCGCCATAGGAGCCCGTACCGTAGTACGTACCCCTCTGGAGACCACCAGCTGCGGTCACCCACAGGTCGTCCGCCGACGGAGATGGACCGGGCTGCGACGAAGCACCAGCCTCTCCAGGTGTAGGTGCACTAGCAGTCGCCCGCTCACGAAGCCTAAGATACTCGGCCTAGAAAAGGTTTGGAAACTCAATAATTGACTAAGTTATATTAAAATAAACACAAAGTAAAGTAATACTTACATAGGTCTGTGAGGCCCTCTCATCAATGAGATTTCCGTCCTTGCGATGGGTGGCCAAGAAGACGGCCACCATGTTTGCATCCTCACCCCTCTGTACCTGTTAAAAATATATTTTTTATTACTAAACTTAAATATTTTTTCCAAGTACCATTTTATGGTACTTATATTAAAATAATATATTTTAAAAGAAAAAACATACCAAACGACGAAAATGTTCCGTCATCGGAATCGAGCCACCACACCACTTGGCAGCATTCTGCCTAGCCGCCTTGGCCTTCTTAGACCTTTCCTTGTAGCTCGGATCGTCGAATCTAGCCCTCATCACAGTCCACTGCTCAGGCGTGATCCAACCTTGGATCGGTTTTCCAGCACGATCACGAGCCTTCTGGTCATCCAGAGCATCTCGGATAAGCTTGGCGGCAACGGTAGGAAAGAGCCGCTCGATCAACTCGGCCTGGTGCGGAGGATAAAAATACGTTTGCTACAATAAATAATTCATTAAGTTAGCATCACGAATATGCATAAATTAGAGGATTTATTTAATATACTTTTACCTGGAAGTGCGCAAACCAGAACGCCTTCCTCTCCTCCGGAGCCTCAGAGTAGTTGATCCAAGGGCCACCGTAGTTGTTCCTCAGAAATTGGCCCAGGCGTCTCTGAACCGACGATGGACGATATCTATACAGAAATAATAATTTAGATTACTGAAAAAGTCAATATACGATGAATAAAGAGAAACACAAATATATACTAAACCATCTAATTGACTTACTTTGTACCGTCGGCCCAAATCTCTGTCCTCGTCTCCTCCGGTGGTGCGCATGGAGGATCTTGCTGATGCTGGGACAACGTCGGCACGACCTCCTCTACATGCTCATCTGTCTCCATGGTTCCGTCAGCAGGAGGAACGCTGGACGAGGGAGTACTATCACGCCTGGAACTACTCGTCCCAGGAGTGATGCCACGCAACGTCGTCGCAGTCGGAGATGTGACTGATCGATATACTGGAGTACTGGGCGACGATGATCCGGAACCAACAGTAGGCAGTACCGGAGTGGCACTCTGTCTACCTCGGGACCTGCCGAATCCTCCGCGTCGTCCTGTCATATATGATAACAACATATGATGAATATAGAGAAACACAAATATATACTACATTCTACAGTCGAAATGTGATACATATCTCAAAGCATTATACAGTCAAAATATAATACATATATTCGTTAATGTCAACATCTACTTCTACATGCAATATTTACAGTCCAAATATAGTTACATTCTACATGGAATATTTTATATTTTCAATCATCTTCAGAAAATTCATCTTGTTCGCCTTCCTCGTCCTGCTCTTCCTCTTCCTCGTCTTCACTTTCATCTACTTCGTCGTCCTCTTCGGATAATTCTACATCTTCTACATTATTACTCGTGTAATGAGTAACTTCCGTTGAGTCCACATCTACAATATTTGTTACAAGAGGTAGATCGTCCTCCTGATAAGCTATTTCGTCAATGTCAAAGGTATTTCTAGCTTTAGTCTTGCATACTGCCCACCAATCCGACCTCGCTGTCCCCCGTCTAGGATAAGTTGTGAAGTACACGAGCTGAGCCTGACTTGATAGGACAAATGGTTCGTAGCCTTGATATCTACGCTTGTAGTTTATATCCACAAGGCCATGCTTGTCAATTTTCCAACCTTGATCTTGAATCGGATCGAACCATTCACACCTGAATAGCACGATATTAGCAGGTTCTGGGCCATAATTATATGTCAACTCCACAATCTCTCGTAAGATGCCAAAAAAATCATTGCCCGGATTGACATCTTTGTAGTTTGTAGATTTGATACACAAACCACTATTTTTCGTGGAATCAAGATCCAGAAAGCTGTCTCTGATAGGAGCATTTGTTGACTTAAACCTGAACCCATTCACACAGAAACTTGGCCATATTTTTACGACAGTAATTGGTCCCTTGGCTAGAGTCCTAATAGATTCAGTCTTGGGTGATATTAGACGATCGACCTAAATACCAAAGTAGCGATAGTAAGTTATTTGTTTTGCAAGTGCAGAAATAAAAAGTAATTACCAAGCATCTTACATATGCGCTCAACCAAGAAGAAAAATGGCATCTCATATCTTGTTCTACTTCTCCGTCTGTTATGTAGGGTCTAACCGACCTCAACTCATCATTATATGTGCTGAAAAACAATGAAGCAACTGCTGATTAGTAGCATAATAGTATCTTATACTATTACATTGAGATGATGTAAACGTGGACGTATTAATTACTTACCCCTCTAGCTTCTCCACTTCATCCTCGTCGCAATTGAGTAATATATACAATTGAGCAGCCCTTAGCTCATCGTCATTCAAATATCTCTTCTTCATTTTTCCCGAGGGCTTTCCGGATGCATTGAATACTTTGAGTATTGCATCATTAGATTCCTGATATGCGTCGTCGTTTCTGGGAGCTTTCGTCCTATTAGTAGCAACATGCGGTTTGAAATACGTCGAGCAAAAGTTTGTAATCTCCTCGAGAACATAAGCTTCACAAATAGAGCCTTCAACCCGTGCCTTATTTTTCACCTTTCTCTTTAGGTGATTCAGATGGCGCTCGAAGGGGTACATCCACCGATAACCGACAGGACCACCAACACGTGCCTCATAGGAAAGATGAATTGGCAAATGCTCCATAGAGTCGAAGAATCCAGGAGGAAACACCTTCTCGAGCTTACATAGTGTTACCGCAATGTCCCTCTCTTGCTTTTCTAGACGATCGACGAGCAACTTAGTACAACAAAGATCTCTGAAGAATATGCTCAGCTCTGTCAATGGGTCCCAAACGACCTGCGGTAAGAATTCCCAAAATGCAATCGGAATTAACCTCTCCATGAATACGTGACAATCGTGGCTCTTCATACCTACTAGTTTGTTCTCCTTGAGGTCGACGCATCTTTTCAAGTTCGACACGTACCCGTCTGGAAACTTTAGACCCTGAATCCACCTACAAAGTCTACCTTTATCCTCTTTATCCAGTGAGAAAACTGACCTAGGTTGCTTTAACTTTCCATTCCCCTCCTCTATCAAATGCAATGCAGGACGTCTACATATGTCTTCTAAGTCCAACCTCGCCTTCGGATTATCTTTCGTCTTCCCCTTTACATCCATTACAGTATTAATTATGTTATCAAACACATTCTTCTCGATATGCATGACATCAAGGTTATGTCTAATTAGATTGGTGCTCCAATATGGCAGATCCCATAATATACTCCTCTTCGTCCAGTTATGGGTGCGACCAAATTCGTCACACTTGTACCCCTTAGCAGGCTCATGGATAGCACTTTGTAAATCTTTTACCCCTTCCCATATCGTGCATCCGGGCCACCTTGGCGGTGGATTGGCCTTCTCCACAACTCCCGCACGAAAAGCATTCCGATTCCTCCGGTACGGATGATCCTTCGGCAAAAATTGTCGATGACAATCGAAGAAGCACGGTTTGCCTCCGTGTTTCAAACGGAAAGCCTGAGAACGGTCCATGCAATACGGACATGAGAGACGACCATGGGTGCTCCATCCCGATAACATTCCATAGGCCGGAAAGTCGTTGATGGTCCACATAAGTGCTGTCCTCATCTGAAAATTCTGCTTTCTAGAAACATCGTATGTGTTGGCACCGACTTCCCACAGCTGATTCAACTCATCTATCAAAGGCTGTAAATATACATCGATGTTCCTCTTCGGATTGTTCGGACCCGGGATAATAACGGTTAGGAACATATACGGAGTCTTCATGCACATCCAAGGCGGTAGATTGTACGGAGTGACGATCACAGGCCAACACGAATACTGGGAGCCCGAAAGTCCGAATGGGGTAAAACCGTCAGAGCAGAGCCCCAATCTGACATTACGCGCTTCCTCGGCAAAATATGGATACTCTCGATCAAAGTGCTTCCATGCTTCTCCATCGGATGGATGATCCAATACTCCTTCGATCTGTTTTCGCCTGTGCCAACTCATGTTTTCTGCAGTCTCCTTAACCATAAACAACCGCTGCAACCGCGGCGTCAAAGGCAAGTAGTGCATCGAATCGGTAGGCTTCCTTGCACCGACAGACTTTCCTCTAACAGTGGCCTTGTAGCGATCAGCACCACAGAATCTGCACGCATCTTCATCCTTGTCGTCTTTGTAGTACAACATGCACCCGTTGCGACATGCATCGATTTTCTCGTATCCCATCCAAAGCGATCTCACCATCCTCTTAGATCGATAGAAGTCTTTAGGCAACTTTGTACCCTCGGGCAAGATCTCTATAATCAAATCGAGCAGTCGATTATAGCATTCTTACGACATGTTAAAATCGGACTTGATGCTCAATAATCTTGTAACCACCTCCAACGGTGAATGATCCTCACAACCAGGATATAGTGGAGTCCTTGCATTCTCAAGCAACTCCATAAACTTTGCAGCATCGGCATTCGGTGCCTCCTCAGCTGCATCATAATTGTCCGGATTGAAACTAGGTCCCGCCGCATCATAATTGTCAGGATTGAAACTAGGCCCCGCCGCATCATAAACCATGTTCACCAACCCGTCGTCATAAGCATCGTGGTCTTGGACATCCATATACGGCTCCACATAGGGCTTCGACTCTGATGCTAGAGATACAAGTTCTCCGTGCGCGGTCCACTGATAGTAATTCGGCGTAAAGCCCTTCGAGTATAAATGATATGTAACTTCCACTTCAGGATGATATTTCCTGTTGCGACATCTCACACACGGACACTTAATTTTGGTACCGTCCATGTATTGAGGGAACGCCTTTGCGAACCGCAGGAACTGCTGTACACCCTCAATGAATTCATCCCGCACACCGCACATGTCATCAGGATGACGGTTGTACATCCACGAACGATGACGCAGATAGTAATTCATATCCATTTCTAGAAACTTCTGCAAAATTGACAGTATGTATCATATAAATCATTACATGCAAAATTAACCGTACTATAAAAATCATAACTGATATAATACATATTTTCATTTATCAAAACTGCAGCTGCCCCCAACCTCATAGTACTATAAACTGCACTATAAGTGTGCAGTCAACACTACAAATAGTGTGTCATACTATAGAACTGCAGCTGCCCCCAACCACACTCCTAGGTCAGTGTCCGTTATGGGAAAAGCAGTCATGGCATTGCACTAAGGCACCTGGTGCTTGAACAATTTTTGCATCAAAAGTTTCCCAAGTACACGGGCTATTGCTCTATGAAATGGATAACCCCATGCATTGTGGCTGTACTCACTCACATTTACCGGCAGATTACTGCACTCCCTTTAGTAAAAAAACCTAACCCCCCAAACTGGCACACTAATACACACATACACTCTTAAGAATTCTGTAATCAAAACTCACCTGGTACCAACAACACCTATTAAGAACTCTAAATTCTATACTTCATATAAACACTCCATCTATACTCATATAAACACTCCATCTATACTCCCAGATCTGGGATACACCTATATGAATGCTCAACCTTCACACCTATTACTTATTCTCTTCAACACATATATTCACTCAAACACCTGACTAATACACCTCTTTAAATCAGTCACCCACTGCTACTGCTTACCTTCTTCCTCAATATTTGATTACCCCTTATCCCGAGCCACACACTCATGTGTGCACTATAGTATCACTATGAATACCCAATCTTCTCTCAGATATTGGTGTTATATCAAAACTGTTATAGCCACACACTCATGTGTGCACTATAGTATCACTATGAATACCCAATCATAAGTTAACAGTTCATGTAGTAGCACTATAGTATCACTATGAATACCCAATCTTCCCGAGCCACACACTCATGTCTCCCCCTGCTCACTGCTAGTAAGCAGTGCTCACTGCTGCTGTTACCTCTCTCGTCGACTTGGGCCAGTCGGCCCTAACCCTAACCCTAACCCCATGTCAACAAACCTAACCCTAACCCTAGGTCCTGATCAGTGTCTGTGTCAGTGTGTGTGTGTGCCATGTCTGTGTCTGTGTCAGTGTCTGTGTGTGTGTCGTGTTTGTGTCAATGTCACATGTGTCCTGTGAGAGAGAGAGAGAGAGAGAGAGAGAGAGAGAGAGTAGGGTTTACCGGAGTAGTCGCGGTGGAGAGCGGGTCGACGGAGCGCGGGGGGGGGGGGGGAATTTTTTTTCTTTTCGAAATTTCAGCAGATGGGTAAAAATGAAACCGATCCCTAATTAACCAAATTTTAGCAACGTTTAGCGACGTCCAAGAAAAACGTCGCTAATTTAAATTTTAGCGACGTCAATGCGTCGTTAAACACGTTGCTAAATATTTTCAATATTAAGGTCGCTATATACGTCGCTAAACGTCGCTAAATTAGACATATTAGCGACGTTTAGCGACCTAAACTGAACTTATAGCGACTTATCTTTTAAAATCTTTCGCTAAACGTCGCTAAATGTCGCCATTTAGCGACGTCTAGCGACGTTTTAATAAGGAGTCGCTAATTTATATATTATTAGCGACGTTTCTTTTGACGTCGCTAAAATACGTCGCTAAGACCGCTTTTTCTAGTAGTGTATGGAGACAAATTCAGGTAGTACATGTTTTATTAAAACTGCCAAAAATAATAGCTTTCAACGAATATTTATTTGTTTTAAGTCATGAATTGATGAATTTTTAAGGGGCTGTTTACCGGTTATTAGTACTGATGCTACATTTCTTTCGTCTAAATATCAAGGTATCTTATTTATTGCTTGTGCTCATGACCCTAACTATCAATTATATCCTATAGCTTATGCTGTTGCTGAAGGTGAGAATAGTGATTCCTGGTCTTGGTTTTTAAATTCTCTTAAAATATCTTTTGAAAGTTGTTTTAATGATTGGAGTACAATATTATTTATATCTGACAAGCAAAAAGGATTAATAAATGCTGTTCGTGCTATTTTTCCTGCATCTCCTCATTTTTTTTTGTATTCAGCATTTTAAATAAAACATAAAAAAGTTACCAAAGAACCAGTATTTCAACACTTGTTAGACTCGCTTGCTAGATCATATAATGAAACGGATACAGAGAGTGTGTTTGATATAATTAAAGCCGAGAACATAATTTTGTACGATTGGCTTATTGGTGTAAACGATGAAAGTCGTCGATTTGAACATTGGATAACAGCGTATGCTACTTGTCCTAGATTAGATATTAACACTTCTAATTTTGCTGAATGTTTCAATAGCTGGATTAAAAAATTATGAGATAAGTCAATAACAATATTTCTCGATGGTATTAGAGCCAAGATTATTACACTTCATGACAATCGTAGAAAGAATGTAGAAAATATAGACACAGATTATTGTTCGAAGATGTTAAAGACCATGGCTTGTATTATCAAAGAAAAGAATCACCTAGAAATATTAGCTATGAAATAATAGACCGTGCAACAAGTAGAACCTATATTGTTAATATAACCGACAGATCTTGTACATGTTTTAGATGGTACCATACTTATATACCATGTATACATGCATGTTTTATTTGTAGATGTTGCAATATTAGTATTGATAATTTTTATCCTGCAGTATTTGCGATGGAGACCTTGAGAAGTGTATACGCACCAAAAATGGAGCCAATTCCAGTTCCCTACAAGATCCAAACTCCTTTGGTTAGAGGAGAAATTGGGGTACCAGATGTAAGACGTAAAGCCGGAAGACCAAAAAAGAACCGCATCAAACCCCGGGATTCATCGACGAGAGATCTTCGTTGCATTAATTGTGGTGCTATTGGACACAACCGAAGAAGATGTACTAGTCAACCGAGAGAGTAAAATAGAATTGTTCAATACAAACTTAAAAATATTGTAATAGTGAGTCTGATAATGAAAGTCTACTTAAGAATTGTTCAATACCCAAACATTGCAATCAAACATTATTACAAACCATACAAATATTGCAATCATACATTGTTACAAATTATCTACTCATCCTCCTCCTCGTCTTGTTGAGTTTGGGTAGGCAGCGGTGCTGATGGAGTCGAAAAAAATTATGTGAATATCTGGTAGCTTTCATCTCTAGCAGTCTGGTAATTCGGTCCCGCTCCAGCATACTGGACACTCGGTCCCGCTCCAGCATACTGGTCACTCGGGCCCCCTCCAGCATACTAGTAACTCGGGCCCGCTACAGCATTCTGGTCACTTGGGCCCGCTCCAGCATACTGGTAACTCGGGCTCGCTCCAGCATACTGGTCACTCGGGCCCGCTCCAGCATACTGGTGAATAGGGCCCTCTGCACCATCCCTCCTACGACGACGAGAGTGTCTCTGTCGTACAAAGCCGGTCGGATAGTCTGGTGGAAGACGTGATTGTACTGGAGGCATTTCAGGTTCCCGTCCAATACCCAGATGATCAATACGAGTCACAAGTTCCTCCATAAGAAGTCGACTTTGTGGGGAAAGGTTTATATCAGGTTGTTGCAAATATTGTCGGTATACACCACTCTGAAATATGAAACTTGTAAATTAATATTTTTATCATATCTATGTATATGTAATTTTTAAAGTATAATAAAGTCATACCAAATCATGCATGCCATCGGCAAAAGCACGCAGAGTAGAATCATCTACGGATCTACTCTTGAACCTTTGCTCCTCATATTGGTATACTCGGTTGCTCATAAGAGGGCATCTCCACCATTGCCTATAGTCCAGGTTACCCATGTCTGTATAATGTAAACAAAATTTTAGCAAATTATTTACACTAAATCAATACGAATAATGAGTAACTTAGAACTTACATTCCTCAACAGATCTTAGTCCGGGAGACATGTCCCTCACACTATAATTCTTGAACCGATTATTCCAGTCAGCAACGAGACCAAGGATTCGTTGTAATACATTTGCTGCCTCATAACCGACTGTCGGTGGATCATCGGGAATTATTTGGCTCATTCTGAATTGTCGAAGAACACGGTCTGTCGGATGGTACATAGTGAACCGATCATATATAATATAAGATCTATGTAAAGTAAACAAATATGATGTCCTCTTGATTTTTGGAGCATCATCTTCACATGTGTAAGGTAACCAGATAACCTATTTAAAGATATTGTATCAAATAGATGTGATATTTATCTAAGATCAAAACTGTAATAATTTAAAGATATTTATTAGATATTTAAAAATTACCTCATGATACTGCAGTGTATCAAATTGGCTACGATAAAGTGATACACTCATGTATTGCTAGTGTTGATAATCCACTATATCTGTGGGCCATCGCATAACAACTGGAAATACTCCAACATCACTGAGAATGCTAGTAACAGGCCTACCAATATAGAAGTGCTCGTAGGACCAGAACTATAAAACAAAAATATGACATTAGTACAAACAAAATTTGCGTATAAAATTATTCTAACTAATTTAGGTCTTTTATTCATACATGAATCAGTGAAATACATCCATAAATACTCTTGTGATTGGATCTCACAAATTATGTCAAATTTGCGTATAAAAAGGCTAGAGTAGCAGCTCCCCACGCATGCTGAGTAGGTTTTGTCAAATTATCCAAGAATGGTAGAAGCTGCACAATTACCATATTTCTCGATGCATCAGAAAATAGAATTGCACCACATAAACAACGCAGATACGCTCTAGTGCAACGAATGACCTGAAAATATTAAGTGTTATATAGACACTAAATTAAGTCATAAACAAATATTACTAATAAAAATACATACCCGCATTTCATCTACATTAACCACCCCGTCAATAGTATGATGTAGGTCCATGAAGTTGCCACGAAGCCATGTAAACTTCACAAAATTGCCGTCTTTTATACCAGATGGAGGGCTAATACCGAGATACCTCCTGATCAGATCAGATCCCTTTAAGTGCGGATCAAAATATATAGCGTCACCTTTAATATGTAACCCTAGTATATTTGCCACATCAAATAGGGTGATCGTCATCTCGCCGAATGGGAGTTGGAAAGTGTTGCGTTCAGGCCACCAACGCTCCGCAAGACTTACAACTAAATGAAGATCGTGGATTAAATATCTAACACGATCTATATAGTGGAATCCAAAGGATTCCAGCAAAGCCTTTTGGACAGAATTTAGCTCCCACGTACGATAATTTCTTTCGGTCCGCCAATATACATGGATCCGGGTTCGTAAACTAAGATCATGGTCGTATAACTATAAAAATATATGCATTATATTTTGTGTGTAAATTACTTAACTTGGAAACTTATAATTTAAAAAATTACCTCACCAGTAAATATCAGACTAGATATGTGGTCTTCACGTTACTTAAAAATAAGCTGGATAGTCGGTCCACCAGGAATGTAGATTATAGGATGAAGGGGGATTGCTATGAGGAGGAGTGCTGTGAGGAGGAGGAGGAGGAGGAGGAGGAGGAGAAGTGCTGTGAGTAGGAGGAGGAGGAGGAGTTGGGGTTTAGTTATAGGGAGGGGAGGGGGGAAAGTTGAGGGGAGGGGGGGGGTCTCCGAGAAGGGGAAGAGTCAGGGGGGGTCTCCGAGGCGTCAGGGGGGGGGGGATCTCCGAGGATGAAAGGAGGGGGGAGAGGGGCCCGCCAACTGAGTTGGCGAGCTTGCCCAGAGCCCGCAAACTGAGTTGGCGAGTTCCTCTCGAACTCTGGGCTCCGCCAACTCAGTTGGCGAGTTCTCCCCCTCCCTGTAAATACACCAAATTCCTCCTTTTTTTGCAATTATATATAAATATATTACTTTATTTAAAAAAATCGAAAAAAACTTCTCTCTCTCTCTCTCTCTCTATATATATATATATATATATATATATATATATATATATATATAATTAAAAAAATGATGGCGGCTCCTCCTTCTGCTCTAGGGTTAGGGTTAGGACATCCTAATATATGGGATCCTGGATCGGCTGAAGAAAGCAGAGGGAGAAGTAGTGTGCCCGGGTTCAAAGGAGAATCAAGCTCTGGAGGGTGGACCACGGTAAGAAGACGCCGTCCTGGACGTGGGATGACTTCCATGAGTCGCGAGACAAACTCGAGGAATCCAGATGGAGGGTGGGAGGGTAGAAGGGCTTGGAATAATATGACAAATCTGCCACAGGCACCAAGGAGGAGGGAGAGTATGAAAAAGGTGGATACTCATGGGGAGAAGGACCGATCGGGGATGGGAGGACGAGGGACACAAACGGTGGCGCCAATGGACAAAGAAAAAAGATTGACGACTGATCCTATGATGGAAAAATTCTAGGTTGATCTATGTCGGCCCACGACAGTGGCGACGGATTCACAGATGTGGTATGTGGAACCGAAAAAGTGGCCTCGGGCTATCGAGCTTATTTTTCGGCAGAGGAGATGGCTGAAACCATTGAATATTAGAAGAACTCAATCATTCTCTGTGTATTGTGCAATAGACTATTTTACGGACAGATACGTGCTTATGCACTTTGGGTGTGGCGTCCTAAGGGCAGCATGCAATTCTATGCACATGATAATAGTTTTTATTGTGTCCGATTTGGGCTAAAGTAAGACATGGAACTAATCCTCCAAGGAGGTCTTTAGATGTTCGATGGCCGCCTTATTATTATGAAGGAATGGACGCCGGCAACTCGGTGCGAGAAGGAAGTTCTTCATATTGTCCTGGTGTGGATCAGATTCCCTGGCCTCCCCCTCGTATTCTGGAGCATCCTTATGATGATAAGGCTTGCTAGCCTTGTTGGCAAACCATTAAAGCTGATGACACAACTTCGGCACGTGCTAGAACGAAATTTGCGAGGGTTTTCGTTGAAATAGATGCAGGAAAGACTCTTCCAAATACTGTGGAATATGAGACATACTTTGGTGAAGTATTTACACAGGCAGTAGAATATGAATGGGTCTCGCCAGTCTACAAATATTGTCGGTGTTTTGGTCATCCACCAAGAGAATGCTTGGCTATAGTTCCTGTCAACATTGCCACATGGGTCGACACAGTGGGCAACTCTGTAGCCGGGGAGGAGTCGAACACGAAACCGAAAGCTGCGACTAATATTGTACATAGAGAATCAGTATTCAATTTCTATGTGGGGGCGACGGTTGGGTCGGACATCATCTTGGGTAATGCAGCAGATAGGGCAAATAGCATGGAGCTAGATGCAAATAAGGCGGGTGGAAGTGAAGTAGCACGTGAAGAGATTTCAATGGCCAACTTTGGTCAGGATCATGTGGTTGTCTTTCAAGCAACAAGTGGGAAGGGTGTTAGTCAGCAAGGTTTGAGGAAAGGTAACAAAAAGGTAACAAGAAGGGTGAAGGGCATGGGGTATGGGTTTGAGACCTTACACATGCAGCAGGCCATATAGGGTCGAAGTTGTAAACAACACGCGCGCAGGACCCTCAAGGGAGGAAGATATCTGACCGGTGCAGGAGCCTCCTAGGACGTCCGACTTGGTTTGTGTGGACAATCCACGATGGTGTGAAATACATAGGGAGGAGGCTAGAGCTACAGGAGACATGCAAATGGAGAAGGAGGTAGAAGAGAGTATCATTCCTCCCTGATGATACGTCTCTAGAGGTAGTTGGGGAAGACCAAAATGTTAATCAATGACGGTGATCACCTGGAATGTCAGTGGGGTGTGCACTATTGGGAGATGTAAGGAGATTTGTGAAGTGGTATATAAAGGACATGCTAGAATTTGTGCTCTTTTAGAAACAAAGATTAAATCAGAACATATGCTCACCAGAAGGAAGCCAGCGTATTGGATGCAGGTTAACAACCTTCAACTGTGCAACATGGCTCGTATCTGGGTACGATGAGACAGTAGGAGTTGGGGGGGGCGGGCAAGTGATTCACTGCTCAAACTAGTGTATTTTTCTTCTCTTCACCAATCAGGGAGGGCTCCGATTTATTTATGGAGCGGTGTATGGACACAATGACCGAAGACAACGAGAAAGACTTTGGCGGGAGATTATTCACATTAACATTATGGCTGACACTCAATACAAGTTACCCTTATTACTCTTGGGTGACTTCAATGCACTTTTGTACAAACATGAAAAAGTTGGAGGGCGTGAGGTTCCAGATAATATACTTCAGGATTTCCAACAGTGTTTACTCCAATCAGGGTTGCAAAATCTGGAACGGACAGGTCATATCTGGTCATAGAATAATAAAGTAGTACGAAAAAGGGTGGCATGTCAACTTGACAGGGCGCTCGACAATAGGGAGTATTTTAATGCCTTCCCGAGTCTAGTGGTGGAGGGCGCACCAGCAGGGACTAGCGATCACTCTCCACTATAGGTTCGCTTTTCAGACATAAGACACAATAGATCTCCCCCTTTTAAATACAACAATAAATGGCATATTATAGAGGGCTATGCGGAGGTGGTGACCAGTTGTATGCAATAAACCGTGAATAGAAATTCGCAGTTCCAATTGGTGAGTCTTCTGAAGAGGGTGAAGGCAAAACTCAAGCAATGGTAAAAAATTAAGCCGCAGAGGAAGTTGTCGGAGTTGGAGGAAGATCTTAGGCACATTCAAACCCGCCTGCAATCCGACATGCGCAATGTGGCGCTGGCTTTGAAAGAACAACAACTTGTTATGGACGTGAACAAACTTCAGACACTAGAGGAGGTGGAAATGGCTCAACGGACGAAATGCTCCTGGCTACGTGAAGGTGAAAAGTGCTCCAAATTCTTTTATGATGTGGTCCGGATGCGGCAACGCCGAAACCACATTGGCAAAATTATAGGCCAAAATGGGAGGGAGGTGGTATCGCCAAAGGTGCTCCAGGAAGAAGCAATCATGTATTATTCTGACTTTTTTAATCAACATGATTATATTAACGTGTTTCTTGAGGTGGTATGCAAGAGAACAGTTACTCCGTACGAGAATGCCACTCTCCTAGCACCAGTCGAAATGGAGGAGGTGGAGACGATAGCCCGGAAGGCATATCCGAATAAGGCGCCCGGTCTATATGGATTTGGTATCAGTTTTACAAAAAACATTGGGGAGACATCAAGCATCAAGTACTCGAGGTGATTCGAGATTTTTTCACTAATGGGAGGCTGTTAAAAGAACTCATTCATACTTTTCTCACGCTGATTCTGAAGAAAGAAGGGGCTACCTCCCTATCAGACTTCCGTCCTATTGCATGTTGCAATAACTTGTAAAAGTTGATCACCCACCTTATGTATTAGCGTGTAGAGAAGATCATGAAAGAGCTGATGTCGCCTAACCAAGTTGCGTTCATCAAATGAAGGGCTATAGCGGATAATAATATCCTAGAGCATGAGATGATTCGAGACTTTAATAGGCCGGGGGGAAAGAAATCATGCATCAAGATGGATCTTCAGAAAGCATATGATACTGTTAACATAGACTTTCTATGCCATATAATGCTTGCAATGGGCTTCGACAAAGTGTGGGTTGACAGGGTCCGAGAGTGTGTTTCGATGCCTACCTTCTCTATCCTTATTCAGGGACAGCCCCATGGATTTATTCGTAGCAATAGAGGTATACGACAAGGGGATCCCTTATCGCCATATCTCTTTATTCTGGTGATGGAGTACTTCACTTGCCTCATGGACTCCGCTGTGCTTAGAGGAAAAATTATTCCCTTGCAAAAGAAGGTATTGCCTCATGTTACACATCTTATATATGTTGATGATTTGCTTGTGTTCATGTCCCCTACTACAGACAGTTTGATCGTGCTAGGCCGATTATGGAAGTCTTCGGCAACTATAGTGGATTGCATCTTAATAGAGACAAAAGTAAAGCTTATTTCAATTTCCAATGCCCGAACAAAAAGAGAAAACATTCATGCTGGGGGTGGAGCAGGGTGAGTTGCCAGCTAAATATCTGGGAATTCCTTTGTTTGTCAACTATGCTAAGGATACGGATTGTCAGACGCTTGTTGAGTACGCACAAAGGCGAGTTGAGGGGTGACATGCACAATGCCCGTCGTTCGGAGGCCGAATAGAGCTGGTGAGGTCGGTTATCCCCGCCATTGCTATGTATTGGCTACAAACGATTATGCTCCCAATACAGACCATCAGCAAGATAGAGTAGATCTATGCCAACTTTATTTGGCAAGGAGGTATGATGCATGCAATTGGGTGGGAAACGTTATGTCGACCCAAGGAAAAGGGAGGAGTGGGGTTGCGGTCACTTCGGTTTCTTCGGGATGCTTCGGGTATGAAACTTGCTTGGCGATTCATTAAAAAGGAGTCCATGTGGGCACAGTGGATGACAAACAAGTACCTTAGAAAAGGTAATATCTGGACCAGACAAATAACAACAATGATTCGGTTATGTTCAAATCGATACTGCAATATCGACAACTGGTGAAGAATGTAATTACTCGTAGCCTGAAGGATGGAGAAGAAATGAGCCTCTGGCTCGACTCGTAGCTTGGACATCGAAGCCTGGTGGAGAGGTATGGGTGGAGCGGATACTAAATTAACCAGAGGGAGGAGATGGTCATCCAAAAATCATAAGAGAGGGGCCCACTACCAGAATAACACATATTAGTGACGTCAAAAAATGTCGCTAATATGTAAACTAACGTCGCTAAAATAATTTGGCGACGTAATTAGCTACATTTTAACGTTGTCCGTATTACATGGTCGCTGACAACAATAATGTCGCTAGTCATCGTTGTAGCGACGTATATTTATGGCGAGAAGACGTTGCAGAATATACGACGATTAGCAACGTGTCATCGTTAACTTGGCAACGTCAGCTTTAGTCGTAACACGTCGCTATATTAGCGACATTATGAGCGACGTTTTGCTACAAAAATGCTGACATGACAAGTTTTGTCATGTCAGCATGTTAGCGACGTGTAGTGACGTACTAGCGACGTCCATGGTATCAGGTAGCGACGTTCTGATACTTGTTAGCAACGTAACTGTATGTAGGTGAACGTCGCAAAACATCGCTAAATTAAAAAAAATTAAAAAAAACAGGATGCAGTTTGTAAAATATTTCTCAACAAAACTCTACTTGCAGTTATAAAATCACAGTTTATATAAATAGACCCGGAGCAACCCTCCATTGAATTTTTTGGGTTCGTCGGCCCTTCGGTGGAACACTCAACACCAGTAAATTCACATACAGTTAATATTAATAATAAACTAAACTCGCATAGAAAGAAATCTATAAAGTTATATTACACTAAATATATCTCAAGAAGTAGATAAATAAATTTAAAATAAGTGTCACATGTGCCTCAGAATGTAATAAAAAGTATGAAATAAATACATAAAAGACCCAAGAATGGGCCAATACACACAAACACACTAAAATCTATCCAAACAAGGACTACTACTGACCAGGAGGAGCACCGTCGCGCATCTGGGATAGAAGAAACTCATACATTAATACTATATCACATTGATACTAAATCATGTTTAACAATTGTAGGATAACTAGTAGAAGATCTCTATAGAAATTATGAACTATATAAGGGCTCACAAATCAACTATCACACACATACCATAGGTTATACCCAAGTATCATAGGGTTTTGCTCAAATCCAATTCTAACATCAACCCAAACAAATATATTTAGCATTAACTTAAAAACTATAATAAATGTAGCACTAAATTTTCACACACACACGACACACACACAGGTACACACATACATATTAGCGACGTGTTATAGGTCGCCAAACATCACTATTTTTAAAATTTTAAAATAACTTAATGACGTATATTAAATGACATCACTAAACGTCGCTGTTTACAAAAACTGAGCGACGTTCAGCGACTCCTAGCGACGTCTATTCCCTCAATACTGTAAGTTGTTGCTGAAAGTCGTTAAACGTCGCTATTTGTGACGTATTACGACATCTTATTTTGGAGTCATAAATTTATGAAAATTATTGACGTTATTTTATGACGTCACTAATAAAGTCGCTAATTGGCCAAATTTTGGTAGTGGCGATTGTGTACGGGGATGCACCGTGCTACCCGACTATTAACCAAGGAGTTTTCCCATGTGAGGTTGGAAAATATGTTACAGTCAGAAACATGGACCTGGGAGGGTTCAATGAGTGGGGAATTTGATTTCTGAACCGCAGTTGAAAGCATTAGGGAGAAACACCCGCGTATCCCTAGGTTTGAGTTTATATGGCCAAAGGGTCTTAGTAAAAAGATGCAGTTGTGTATGTATAAAGTTTCCCTACAGAGGTTGCTCAACCGTGATAGATTGATCAGATTCGGGGTTCTTGCGGCTGGCTAAGAATGCATCTTATGTGGGTGTAATAATGAGACTATGCCCCACTTGTTCTTCCATTGCTCAGTGACATGCTGGTTTGGCAGTCTCATTGCAAGAAGCTAAATCTACGTGCTGATGATGAGCGGGGTATTGAAGACATTATGGAGTTGCACTTCAAGAGAAAGAGGAGCATCAAGGTTCTCAGAAGCGAGGATCAGACTGGCGTCCACGGTATGGCATCTTAGGCGGGAATGCAACAGACGTATTTTTGAAGGCTTGGCTTTTCCTATTATTGGAATCATCCATAATATTGAATATGAAGTGTTGGCAATGGTGAATAGGAGGCCTGTTTCTGGCCAATCTTTGTAAGTTTTGTACGGCTTTAATAAAATTACCTTTTTCAAAAATAAATAAATAAAATAAATAAATAAATAAATATATATATTAAAATTAAATTAAATTAAATTAAATTAAATTAAAATAAAAATAAAAATTAATAATAATATAAAATTTGACATTGACATTAATATTAACCTAACATTAAAAAAAAATTTAATATTAATATTAATATTAATATTAAAACTAAAACTAAAACTAAACTTAAAATTTAAATTAAGATAGAATTTTTTTAAATATAGATAAATTTATTTTTTAAGATAGAGAGAGTTTTTTTTTAAGATGAGATATGTAATTTAAAAAGAAAAGAAAAATATGGAACATAAACATGCGTACCTTCTTAAATCCCATAAACTTTTCCCGTAAGTTATTCCCGTATAAAAAGCTGCATATATATATATATATATATATATATATATATATATATATATATATATATATATATATATATATTTGGGGGGATTGGGTGACACATACAATTTAACATCTACAAAAATACGCAATTTCAACCGCACATTAGTTGAAATGAATGATTCAGATTTAAATGCATGCCAAATTTACATGCATGAATGTATTAATTAGCATGCATGTTAATTAATAGTAGATTATATTAGTCACTAGGATATTCAATTTGACATACATGCTATTTAATACAAACTACTTTATCAAATCTGAACCATTCATTTAAGATAATGTGTGGCTGAGATTGCGTATTTTTTTAGATGTCAAATTGTGTGTGTCACCTGATCCCGTACCATATCTATAGGCGACAAGAGCCTGCTTGCAAACGCCCGTGATGATGATGAAGCTACCAGTGTGAACGAGGATCACACGAACGTCTGGGGAAACATGATGACTGCCACAATCTGAGTATATTAAAAAAAGGTAATTTTATTAATACTGCATCAATCCCTGCATCTTAATTATACAGGTCCCCTTACATCCCATCCATTCTTCATAATAGCCGTATCATACTCTATATTATTGATTATACCCATAGTGGCCATACAAATACCATTAAAAATACGATTATTTTGTTCTCTCCAAATATGCCAAACTGCAGCCGCAAGTAGTATCCTGGCCTCCACAAACCACTCTTCACCCTTTCTGTGATTTTTTATCCACTCTATAGCCCCTATGAGTCCCTGTAGATTTGAGTCCCCTATCTGCAGCTTTGCCCATTATAACCGGATAATGGCTGATGCTACTGAAGATGCAAAAAATAAGTATTGTATACTCTCTGGAGCTTGTTGACACAGACTGCATTATGTATTATTTATGGTGACCCCAAAACTTAGTAGTCTATCCAAAGCAAGTAGTCTTCCAAGTCGCGCCTTATACATTCATAAGATCATTTTATTTGCTAAAGGTTTGAACCAAACAAACTCACCATAATCCAATTTAGGCCCGGGAGTCCTCATCTGCTCATATGTTGTGCTAGAATGGAACTTTCCTGTGGGTGCTGCATCCTACGTCCAATGGTTTTTAGCTGCACGTTGATCAATTGGGACCCTAGCTATGGCCTCACGAACTTGTTGTACCACCCGAAGCTGCTCCAGCTTCAATTCCCCTGACTTGTTAAACTTGACACATCCTCGTCTCTTCCTCCCACTTCATATGCTTGCCACCCCAGTCAATCTACCAAGCTCTCATGTTGTATCCATGGGTCGAGCCATAAATTAGTTTCCTTCCCATCTTTACACGTCCTAGAAATCAGTTGCTTAATCCGACTCCGGCCTAATAAGATGGTCTTGTAGGTAACCGAAAAATTATTGCCCATCGATTGTACCCAAAAGTTGGATTGTCGCAAGTATCTTCCCACATCCAATCTGTCCCAAGAGATCCTTCTTCCAGGAGCCTCCACGTTAACTGTATCCTCGCCATCTCGCGTACCGTAGAAAGTGGCTTCAGTCCAACCCTGCCCTCGCTTTTCGGTCGACACAGATCCGCCCAGGCTATGGCATGGATCCCTCCTCTCCAAAAAAAATTTGCACATATTTTTTCAATTTTGTGAATCACCTTTGTTGGCAGCATTATGTCTTGCATCCAGAAAGAAGCGATGTCGGAGATTACCGTACAAGTTCTATTCGACCCCCAAACAACTGATTTCTGGCCTGCCATCCCTCCACTCTACGTTGCACATATTCCACCAAGCTCCAGCACTCCGTAGATTTGGCATAATTAACCAAGAGTGTCAAACCAAGGTATTTGACTGGTAACTGGACCTTTTCTATTTGTAACTTGTTAGCCCAACTCTCCTGCACCGGACAAAACTTGCTAAATAGGCTCTACTTTTCTCCCTATTTAGTGACTTTCCTGTGTCTTTCCCAAACTCCTCCATAATCATATTAAGAGCATTAACCCCTTTGATAGTCGGGGTTAAAAAGACTAATAAATCATCCGCGTATATAAGATGAGAGATAGCTTGTGATACCTGTGCATATAGCGGTATGATATCCTTCCTATGTACTGCCATGTCCATCAAGCAAGTGAAATATTCCATCACCGTTGCAAACAAATAAGGTGATAATGGATCACCCTGTCGTAGGCCTCGGTAGCAGCGAAAGTATCCATACGACTGCCCCCTGATCAATACCGAGAAGGATGGAGTAGATATGCACTCTCGTATCCTATCAACCCACCAGCTGTCAAATCCCATGGTAAGCATCAGTCTGCATACAAACTCGCGGTCCAGAGTATCATATGCCTTCCGTAAGTCGAGCTTCACACAAGCCTTCTTCCCACCCTTCTTATTAAAGTCCCGTAGTAACTCATGTGCCAGGAGACTATTTTCAGAGATTGATAATCCCTTAATGAAGGCCGCCTGGATTGGAGAGATCAGCTCCTGCATAATATCTATCATACGCCTGCACATTAGATTAGAGATTATTTTATATAGAAAATTACATCAAGCAATTAGTCTATGGTCTGACAACGTTACCGCCCCCTCCTTTTTGGGAACCAAAGTAAGGAAGGTATGATTAATTTCTTTCAGCAGTCTATCGGTTTTCAGGAAGTCATCAATAATATCTACTATCGGTTGCTTTAATTCCTCCTAATGTGTCTTGTAAAACTTGCTCGAGAACCCATCTGGCCCTGGAGCCTTACTTGAGTCCGCCTTTTGTATGATGCTCGTAACCTCCTCCAGAATAAAAGGTGTTCAGAGCATCTGGTTACCTCTTATCGACACCACCTTCTTGCAAATGATCTCAGTATTTACCGAGGCCTCTTCTCTGGGCTTATTGTAAAGCTCCGAGTAGAATTGAACAGAAGCGGCCTGGATGTCCGATGGTTCCGAAACCAGCTTCCCGTTGTTGTCTAGTAAATGGGCAATATTGTTCCTGTGATGTCTAGTGTGAATCATATCATAGAGAAATTTTGTGCACCTATCGCCGTCTTTCAACCACGAGTATTTAGCTCTTTGTGCCGACTGTAGCTCTTCCTGGAAAGTGAGTGACTTCACCTCCTAAATTAAGCTTCTCTCCCGCACAGCAAGTTCAGAGTTTTGCATGTCTCCTTGTAGTAGCCCTTGGGTAAATTATAATTCCTGTTGCTTGTTTTGTAGGCTGGCCTTCGGTCTCATCTTGTTCCACATTTTCAACTCATGTTTTATTTGCTTCAATTTATGTGTGAAATGGTACTGTACATTGCTGCTGACCTCCACTCTCCATCCCCTGTCGACGGCCTCCGAGTAGCCTTCTACCTACGCCCAGGCGTTATTAAATCGGAATGGTCTAACATGGTTTTTATACTCCTTGACCATACGGACTAATATTGCTGAGTGGTCACTAGTGCCCGCCGCTAGTCCCTCAGCTGTACATGATGGTCATGTGTCGAACCATCTACTATTGCCCAGTGCTCTGTCTAGTTGGTATGCAATTCTTTTGTGTATTGCTCGATTACTCCATGTCCATATATGCCCCGATCTCTCTAGACAATTAAGGTTAGAGTGTAATAAGCATTATTGGAAGTCGCGCAAAATCGCATCCGAGACAACTCGGCCTCCTACCTTCTCCCTCATGACATCATAGCATTAAAATCGCCAACTATTAGAAGCGGTGCTTGCACCTGCATATCAGCTACCACACTGACGTGGATGATGTCTCGCCATAATATGTCTCTCCTCCGCCTATCGTTGTTGCCATAAACTGCACCATAGACGAATATAAAATCGCCTTTATTAGTGGACAGAACCATGATTAGTTTCTCCGAAAGATGGAGTACTTGACATGTCCATACACTGCTATCCCACATTACCCATATTTGGGCCGTGTCACAAATCTCTATATTGTTTACCTGCTCCCATTGAAATAGGGTTCGCCATTGCACTCTCCTACTGGATCTGATTTTGGTTTCCAATAGAGAAGTAATAGTACTTTGCGCCTTCCTGCTAACCTCGTTTATCTCTCGCCACCTTCCTATCGAGTTGGCTCCCCTTGTATTCCACGTTAACACTGTCATTGATTAATATTGGTTTTTCCCCTGCTCCCCTCTCAAACCAAACCTAGAGGTAATGTTTGGTTCCGACTCGGCACTTCATCGTCCTTTCTCTTGTTGTGCGTCCCCTGCTGAAGTTGTGTGCAACATCTCTTGCCACTGTGGATTGTCATTACATAGGGGCTCCTCCATATCATCCTCCATTAATTCAATGTCTTGTATCCCAATTTGTTTTTCAGCTACTGCTAGTCGCTTCTTCCTGTCCCTTGTCATAACCGCACCCTTTTGCGAGAATGCTTCTGCGTTACCATCCATGGCTCCTTTGTCCTTCCTCTGAATGCTTGGTTGCCTTCTTTCCTCTCCCTGTACGTCCTCTAAGTGCATGTGTTGTGCCTTCATGTCTAACCATTTGAGAACATGTTCTCTGCATCAGCCTATATATATCCCTCCATTTTTTTAAAAATTAGTGTTACCAAAATTAGTGTTATGATTACCCCTCCCCCCATTAAAAGAAAATATATATATATATATATATATATATATATATATATATATATATATATATATATGGGATCATTGTCTATCTCTTGAGCAAAAAGAAGATATTGCTAATGCTGTCAAAATTAAAAATAATAAAGAAACAGAAGATAGTGTCATGACCTTGATCAGCACTATTTGTGATCACTTTACTAGTCTAGTCTCTGATAATGGTGAACGTATTAGGACTTTGCTACAAAATCTCCGTTGTCCTACTCTCACTCATTTTAGATGGTATAAAGATACTTTTCTAAATAGAGTAATGCAAATTCTGCACACTAGAAATGCTCAAGGCTGAGGTAGTTCTACTCTCTATTCTTGAATGGTGTTAGTATGAATTGTGTTAGTTGTCTTAATTAATACTATTATTATTAACTATGTAAAGGTTAAAGAAATTTCTTATTTTTGTACTTCATTTAAGTTTTAGAGTGATAACTTCTGGGAATAATCTTCGTCTAGTGGAACGACACCCAAGTCGCGTAGGCTATGTTGGCTGGGTAAACCATTTTGCCGTAAGTCGACATATATATATATATATATATATATATATATATATATATATATATATATATATATATATATATATATATATATATATATATATATATATATATATATATATATATATATATATAATGCGGCTTATAAACGACTTAAAAATAAGCCGACTAAGTCATATGTTTATCCTAACATTAATTTAAAATTTTTAATTACCGTAGTTCTCTTCTCACATATTCAATATTTAATTATATTTAAACTAACTACCTAACTAAACACATATCCAAATTTTAAAAACATATTTATAATAAATTATAACTAAATTGTATTTAAAATATTCTAACATAATATATATATATATATATATATATATATATATATATATATATATATATATATATATATATATATATATATATATATGGGGTTCGGGTCGGGTGTGCAGGTGTGGTACGCAAGTGGGATTCTGTGTGAGTCCTTCAGGCCTTGCCTTTTGAGGGACCATATATATATATATATATATATATATATATATATATATATATATACCCCTTTATTAAGTCAATGCTATTTGAGTTTCCACCGGCCGTTGCCGGATTGTCGGCGATATGCACAACCGATATTGTCATCTCCGGCATAAAGCTTCCTTTCTGTGCTACCTCAACTCATGCAAGCGCTTCTGAGTGGGATGTGGATGAACTGTCCTGAGAACGTCTCTGCATCTCTTCATTCAGTACCTTGCTCTTGGCAAACTCTAGACTGACTATGCCTTCCAGAGTATAAGAGATCATAGAGACTCGTACGGTCTCCCACGAGTCTGGCAATGTACATAACAGTCATTGTCCCTGAACCTCGTCGTCAAACTTGACTTCCATCGAGGATAGCTGGTCAACCATGACCTGTAACTCACTCAAATAATCCGTAATGGACACCACGTCTTTGTAATGCAGACCTATCATCATCCGGATCAAGAACAATTTATTTATCTCAGTCTTCTTTGTATACAAAGATTCTAGCTTATACCACAGTGTCATCGCGTGCTCTATACCGGCAACGTGATTGTACACGCTCTCGTCAACGAACTGTCGTATGTACCCACACACACTTGTATGTGCTCGAAATTTCAGTCATCTTCGGATTTATCACTGGGCCTCTCGGAAACAAATACCTTTAGATGCAACTTCTTGACAAATAACAAATTCTTCATCTTGCTCCACTGGTAGTCGCGTAGTTGGTACCGTTCAGGTTTACCATGCGCACCGGCTTCGCGTCCATCTCTTCTCCCTGATTTGACTCTCAACTCCTGACACCATTCTAAATTCTAGAACCTGCCTCTGATACCACGTGTTGGGAACGAAACGCGAAAACAGTTTTCCCAAACCAGAGAGCCCTGCGAGAGAACCGAGCAAAAGCACACAAACCAAAAATTCCAAACACAAATCGCAAACACAGATATTTTTACGTGAAAAATCCTTGCGAGTAAAATTACGGGACGTTCGGAGTCCAATCTTGAAGAACCTCCACTAATAGAAAAAAGAGATTACACCCTCTACAAGCTCATCACCGATCCAACACGGATCACCGCAACTCCTTGGAACAGAAAATATATTACAACCACGAAGAAGAAAGACAACGAAAAATATCCGAAACTGATCTCCTTCTTCAAAATGGCCTCAAATCATTCTTTCTCCTCTCCAATGTTGCAAAACACTCTTGTCACCTTTTATTTTTCCCCTTTGTTCTATATTGCATGAGTCTTTTTATAAACCCTTACATGAATTAAGATTTTCATGTATTGAAAATATATATATGGAAGCCAAAAATATTTATGAAAATCTAATTACATTCAACATATTTTTAATGAAAATCAAATCATAAATTAGTTTGTCATAAATTAAAAATCTAATTATATGGAAAGTTAATATATGAAAGTTCCAATCATAAATATATAATTAAAGTTAAAAATAAAAATTTAATATAATATTTGTTTACCATAAATGTTCAAATATACGATGTTCGATACATTTTTTGATTTTTTTCGACATCCGGATGATGCTCGTCGCACTCCTCCAAAAATGTATTCACATAGGTTAAAAATCCCACCTGGATACGTGGATCTCTATTTTAGTGCATGATATAGCCAACAAAAACCGAGTCCAACGTTCTTCTAAAAGAAGGAAGAAATTAAACATAGGTATTTTTACTCCTCAACTTGACATTGTATATGATCTTTTTCGCTTTTATTACGCTTCTTACGAGCATGACCAAATTGTAACAGGACCCAAATATCGAAAGATTTAAAAAAAAAATTCGTATATATTACTAATGGCACATCTTTATTTTTAAATTTAGGTTTTCATATTTTTTCAAAAAATACAGTAATTTGATTCTTAAATTTCAAAAAAATAAATTTAGAGTGGTCAAAAAACTTTTTTAATATTTGTATAATATTTTTAGAATGTGTATATTAATTTAACGACGACGACCGCTAAATTGCATAGATACAACGTACTGGAAATGATACCATAGTTAGGGGCAGAGCTACCCCTGGACACAGTCGGACTCTAGTCTGCCCAAATATTTTAAAAACTAAAATTGAGTTTTTTCTAAAAATGTTTTCTTAGTTGTGTTTTATTTTTTTTGTTTAAATTTAAAGTATGAAACAATTAAATGATAAATAAATTTTCAAAAAATTGATATTTTAGACGATGCGATGTTAGTATTCTCGTGTCGTTCAAGTTATATCTAAAATTTAGCCTTCCCTAATTTTATATACTAGCTCCGTCACTACCATAGTTGATTAGTAAAGATTCAGTAGCCAGCTGGCCCAATTGAACATGAATGAACTGTCGAAAAAGTTTCATGAATGTCATGGTGTATATTGGGTCGGTACGGGCCGGGCCGCAACCTGAGTCAACCGGGTTTGATCGGATTCGGTCCGGGCCGGACTCAACCTGAGAGGAGAGACGGGCCGGCCCGGTGATAAATAATTACGACCCAGCCCGGTCCTATGACCCTGTCAGGGGAGGACCGAGCCGAACCGGTATGGGTCCGGACCAGTTCACGGTCGGGCCGGTCCGTCCCAGTTAAATTTTTTTTTTTAACGTTTATTTATATATTTTTTATATATAATCTATATGATATAACTTATATGTTAATAAATTCAAGTTAAAATTTATAGTATTTTTGTTACTAAGTTATTTTTTATAAATTGAAATTTATAAGTTATTTGTTAGAAATTTTTTAATATAACTTTAAGTATAAATTTATAAGTTATATGTTTAGTATAATTTAAAGTTTATAAATTTATTTGTTAGAAAATTTATTTAATTTACTTATATTAATATTTATATAACTTTAAGTATAAATTAAAATCTAAATATTTATAAGTTGACTTTTTAAAATTTTTTTGGAATAACTTATAAAAATGTATAAATCTATTTTTTTGAATTTAAATATAAATTTATAACTTGAAATTTAAAGAAGTTATTTATATAGACATAAAGAAGTTAATTGTAAACAACTAACAAACATTAAGTAAGAAAAAGCTGAATTTTTTTTATTAATGGCAATAAAATTATAAATGTATTATAACATTAAGTAACAAAAAAATAGAAACTTCTAAATGATATTTTTTTGCATAAATCTTGTAAAAAAATGTACAAGTCTTTTAAAAAAATAATTGTCGTCCGTCTTTCGTTGAAGTTTATTGTTCAGCTCCTCCTTCAGTAGCGTCATCCATAGTAAGAGATTGAAAGTCCATCTCTTGAGTCTTGAGTTTTTTTCCAGCACGGATTCAATCTTGAACGCAGACACAAGCTTCCAAAATATCTGGTAGCAACCGACTCCTCTTCTTGCTTAACATCCTTGAACCTGCACTAAAACAAGATTCCGATGCTACCGTGGACATCGAGACAATTAGAATATCACGTGCTATAGAAGAAAGTACATGATACGTTTTTTCGTGTCTCTTCCACCATTCTAAAATTGAATAATAAGATGAAGAGTCATCTTCATCTTCTTTATAAGAATTTAGATATAAGGGCAATTCTTGCGTAGGTTGGAAAGATTATTTTTGTTTCTTCCTTTACAGTACACTTTAGCATATGGTAATTTAGACATAAAACTAGAGCTACTACCTTGAACGGTTGTATCGGGTCGGGTGGATACAACTCTTTCTTCATATAAAGTAATTAAACTATCTAAAGCATCCATAATTTCTACTTTCAAACTACGTACGTCAACTCTTATATTATCTTGAAAATCATCTAATAAAATATATACACCATTTAATTTAATCTTAGGATCAAAATTCGAAGCCAAATAATATATAAGAGGCATATTACCCCAATAATTTTTAAATTTGGCTTCCATTTTGGCAACAACATAATCAAAACCAGAAATATTTCTATATTTACAAAATAAATGTGAAATGTTAAATTTTTTTGTTAAAGCTAAATGAGAAGTTGGATAATAAATAAACTCTAGATAGAATACATGTAACATTGTAAAATAATTCAAAAATAGAAGTAACAATTAATCAATCATTCTCAGTTACTTGATAATAAAAACTAGGATTAATATTACAATAATGTGTAATAACATCTTTAAACTTAATGAAAGATTGCAACATTAAATAAGTATAATTCCATCTATGTGGTGCATCATTAACAAATCGCCTAAAAGTAACACCATATTGTGTACATAAAATTTTAATAGCTTGTTGTCTACTAGCAGAAGAGTTCAAACTATATAAACATGATTTAAGATTTTCTAAATTTAGTTGAAAGAATTCAAGACATTCTTGTATAATCAAATTAATAATATGACAAGCACATCTAACATGAAAACGTCTACCTTCTAACATAGGCGTAAATTGTGTTTTCAAGACATTAATAGAAGCAGTGTTATTACTAGCATTTTCAAAAGAAATAGAAACTATTTTATTGTGAATATCATATTTACGCACAAATTGCATTATAGCGCCACCGATTATAGCATCGGTATGTGGAAATTCTAAAGGCCTTAGACAAATGATGCATTTTTACAACATCTATTTTGGATCCATATAATGTGTCGTGATACAAATATAAGCATAATTTTGCTTAGTAGTCCATATATCAGAAGTTAAAGCTAATTTACTAACATGTATAAAATTTTATTTCAATGCAACCTTATCTTTTTTGAAAAAATTCAGAGTCTCTGCTCTAGTAGTAGATCTAGAAACTTTAGTAAAACAAGGATTAAGAGTATTGCTTTTATAATTATAATAGAAATCACTCTCACCAAATGTAAATGGTTGTTCCTCACATATCATATATCTTGCTAACTCAGTCTTGTTAAGAGCATCAGAATAAGTAAAGTTGCATAAAGAAAATTCTTGACCATCGGTACTTAGCTGTGTTTGTGTAGCATGCAATGTGTCTTTGCCATAGCAAATTTATAGTGACTTTTTAAAGTGCCCATGTCACTATCACATTTCTAGAATATGGTTATTTTTGTCATTTGTGCTTTTATATAAATAGTTGTATTATATTATTTAATTAAATGTGCATGTGTTACTTATTATATATAACTATAGTGATATGGTTAGTAGGTGGACTACATGGTTAGTCAGGACCCTAGTGGACCCAACCAACTTGACATGACCAACCCAATTAATTACTTTAGACAAGCCCAATTTGACCTGTAGTTAGACTAGTGCTTTAACTTTAGGTTAGGCTAAAATAACCTTTTTGGAAGAAAAGCTTCCACCTAATTTTTCTTCATGACAAGTGGAAGGGTATCATGGATATTTCACTTTGACTTAACCCTAACTCTAACCCCCAAGAGTGGCCGACCCTATTAGAGGGTGTTCTCTTTCTTCTTTCTCCCATTCATTGTCTCTATCCACCCAAATTTAATGCTTTCCCTCAAACCCTTCCATTCGACCATCAAATCTCCACTAAATTGACCCCAATCTCTCTCATTCCTCTTTGGAAGAAAAGCTTCCACCTAATTTTTCTTCATGAAAAGTGGAAGGGTATCATGGATATTTCACTTTGACTTAACCCTAACCCTAACCCCCAAGAGTGGAGGGTGTTCTCTTTCTTCTTCCTCCCATTCATTGTCTCCATCCACCCAAATTTAATGCTTTCCCTCAAACCCTTCTATCCCACCATCAAATCTCCACTAAATTGACCCCAATCTCTCTCATTCCCCTCACCTTGGAGTCTAGAAGCTAGTTTGGAACAAGAGCTTAGGATAAAGAGCCTTTGGAGCTCGGGTTGGAGCTAGTTGGTGTTATTTGTGGCTTTGCCTTGGGATTCCAACTCGCAAGAGGTAAAATCTGAGTTTAACCTTTGTATTTGCTTCTAAATAGTATAATTAGTCATTTAGAACCTACCCATGCCTTAGGACTACCCATGGGGAGAAGCTTGGGCTTCATTGGACCCATTTAAAGACTTTTACTTAGGGTTTTGTGTCAATTTTGGGGGAAATCCGAGATTGGCACACCAAGTGGTTGTCATTAGGTTAGATAGATCTAAGTGGACTTGTTAGAGTGTTATGAGGCTAGGTAAGTGTCCACAACTGGACACAAGTAGGCCGTGTCGCGAGGTTTTGGTGATACAGATGATTTGGGATTTTTTTTCTTCCACATGGGTGCCATACACATGTAGAATTTTGCCATGACCCTAGGATTGATGAGTTACCACTTAGAATATGTTCTAATCGCTAATTAGAACTTGCGGGTAGGATTTGGGTTGAGTTGGATATGTTTGGTGTACGTATCATGAGTGTATCGCGAGACGCACACCAAGTTTTTGTTGAAATGACAAATTGGTCATTTGGCTTTGTTCTTCAATTTTACACTTGTGTATGGATTGGTTTACTCATTAGATGTATATATTTAAGTTTAGAATATATATATATATATATATATATATATATTGTCACCACCCCATTTCCAGAGTCGGGTATTTTTTTTTTAATTTTTAATTTAGTTAATTTTATATTATTTATAATTAATTATATTTATATTTTATTTGTGGTTGTATTATTTTTTATTTGATTGTTTTAGGATTTTGGCTAGCCTGGACCCATGTCAGACCCTAGTGGACCCATGTCTGACCCAGTCCACACCCTTGTGAGACCTATTTTTGGGTTTTAGAATATTTATTATATTTTTAGTGGGTTAGTTGGAGAGATTTGGAGTTAGTTTGAGTGCTTTTGGAACCCCGAAACCCAAAACCCAAGTTAGGAGGGCATTTTGGTCATTTGGACTTATGTAACCCCCTTTATTACAAGTTGCCGGCCCTATTTTCCCACACCCGACCGTGTAGTAGCAGCAAGCAGCAGCCATTCCCCTCCCCATTCTTCTTCTTCTTCACTACTTCTTCTTCCTCTCCACTCTTTCTTCTTATTTCTTCCTCCCAACTTCATGTAAGCATCCTTTTCCTCTTCTTTCTTCTTCTATTCTCCATGGTTGTGAACCCTAACCCTACATTTTTCCCTAACCTAGGTGTGTGGAGCCTAGATTTAGTGTGGAGGCTAGATTTGGTGGCTTGGAGCTTGAGGGAGGTGATTTCTAGGGGTTGTGAGACTTTGGCCTTGGGATTTTAACTCCCAAGAGGTAAACCCTAATTTTCTCCCTTATAATTACTTTTATATAGTGAATTAATAGTTTAGAACCTTCCTAGACCCTTAGGCTACCCGTGGGAGGAAGTTGGAACTAGTTTGGTAGTGTTTGGAGGCTTTAGCACTAGGTTTTGTGTCGATTTCGGGTGGAATCCGAATTTGGCCCAATTTTGGGTGATGCCCTAGGTTAGACGGACCTAGGTAGACGTTGTCGGGTGTCTTGAGGGTGAGTGCGTGTCTCCGTTCGGACACGGAAAGCCGTGTCGAGGAGAAACGGGCGTTTCGGGCGAATTTGGGGTTTTTCGTCGTCGTCGATTCTAAGTGCGTGCGCATTTTCGCCACGGACCTAGAATCGACGCGGTAGCATTTTTTCTAGGATCTAGACATTGTTTAGAGCTCGTGGGTAAATTTTGGGCCGATTCCGAGTTGGTTTGGTGTGCGTTTCAGGAGGTTTTCTGAACCGCGCACCGCGTGTTCGTCGAAATGACCGAACGGCCATTTCGGCGTGGTTTCCTTGTTTCAGGCTTGTGCGCGCGTTTGGTTAGTATCGGAGAGTGTGTGCTAGAATTCTTGGGCTATATTTTATATATTTATAGGTGTTTGTGCGTGTCGGGGTCGTTGGACGTGCGTTGGTGAGCGTTGTGGGCGTTGTGTTGTGTGTTGTGTTTATATATATATATATATATATATATATATATATATATATATATATATATATATATATATATATATATATATATATATATGTGTGTATATATTTGTGTATGTGTTCTATATATATATTTATATATGTGTATTTTTATGTGTTTGTGAGTGTGTTAGTGAGTGCTTGTGTGAGTGTGTTGGTGCTAGTGTATGTGTGTAGGTGAGTGTGTGTGTGAGTGAGTGTTTAGATATATATATATATATGTATATGAGTTTGTGTGTATATATGTATATATATTTATATATATATGTATGAGTGTTTGTGTGTGTGGTTATGTACTAGTGAGTGTGTGTGAGAGTGTGTGTGTGATAGTGAGTGTGTGTGAGTGAGGATATATATATATATATATATATATATATATATATATATATGTTTGAGTGTGAGTGTGTATATGTATATATAGATATATGTGTGTATATATATATAGATGTGTGTTTATATATATATATAGATATATGTATATAATTATATGTGTGTGTGTGTTGATATGTGTTTGAGTGTGTGTGTGTGTGTGTTAGATTATGTATAAGTGTGTGTATATATATATATCTAGTTGTATATATATCTATAGAGTTATATATATATGTGTATATATGTATGTATATATATATAGTGATATATATAGGTATATAGGAGTGTGGGTGTGTGTGTTTGTGAGATGGAGGGGGGTAGAACACAGCAGGAACAGCAGCAGCAGCACAGCAGCAGCAGTATGAAGCAAGGGGAGCAGCATAAGGAGCAGCAGCAGCAGCAGCAATTTGAAGCACAGGCAGCAGCAACAAGCACATGCCAGCATCAGCAGCAGCAGTAGCTTAATGCGAGGGAGAGAGAGAGGTATACATATATATATATAGATAGATAGATTAGATTGATAGAATAGATATCTAGATAGATGGTTTGATAGTTAGATAGGTAAATAGATAGATAGTTTCTTAGATAGATAGATAGATAGATATCTAGATAGGTATTAGATATATATCTATATCTATATGTATATATATAAATACATATAGTTAGATAGATAGTTAGATATCTAGATATAGTTATATATATATGTTGATAGATAGATAGATATATCAATAGATAGATAGATAGGTAGATGGATAGATAAATAGGTAAGATAGATAGTATTATAGATAGATAAGTAGATACATAGATAGATAGTTACCTAGATAGGTAGATGGATAGTTAGACGGGTAGATAGATAGCTGGATACTTAGATATATATCTATCTAAGATATAGATATCTATATACCTATAGTTATATATATATGTATAGATAAGGTAATGGGTATTTATGTATATGTGTGTGGATATTTATATATATGAACATAGGTACGTAGATATGTATAGATATGATAGATATATATATATGTGTAAGGTATGTGTAAGGTAAGGTATATATGTAAGGTATGTGAGATATATATGTAGATACCTAGGTATATGCATATATGTATTAGATATATATATTTTAGCCTAGATTATAGCTAGATATATATGTTTATGCATAGTTAGCTAGCTAGAGTGGTAGTCAGGTTGAGTTTAGAGCGGTATCTCAATACCTTGAGATATCCAAGGTATTGGGTTTCAAGCGGGGTTTTTGAGCAATAGCCTAGGAAATGTATTGGAGTGATTTTATATGCTTATGTGTATATATTTACGCGTGCTAGCATAGGTTTTAGCGGGTTTAGGCGGGGTGCGTAGCCTAGGTTGAGGTATCGGATACCGAGGGTATCCCGGTATCTCAAGGAGGCGAGTTTGTGAGTTTTCTAGCTTAATGAGCTCGGTTTGACCTAGAATTTCAGGAGCACCCTACTTTGACCTAGACTTGACCGCAGTTGACTCGGTTGACTACCAAAGTCAACATTTGACCTAGTTTTGACCCAGAGTTGACTTTTTGGACTTTTAGTTGACTTTTGACCCAGATTTCATCGGTTTGACCCGTTTGACCTAGAACGACCTTAGAAGCCTGTTTTTAATTATTTTATATCTGTTTAACTCATTAGAATCTTGTTTAACCTTGCTTTTCACAATAGGTCGTTGCGACACCGATTCGGATCGCCAGTTGCTCAGGACGTCAGGCGAGTACATTCTCTGATAGTTTTCATTATCTGATGATTATTATGATTCAGCTTCTAGTATAGTATCATCTGATTATTCTGGCACAACACGGGACACTGACTGGTATTTCTGGATTCATTTACTTGTGACACGTATATTTCATATTTCTGGCCTCTATTCTGGAATCACTACTGGCATCACCTACAGGCATCACTACAGGCATCACTCATGTTCAGGCTGGACTCATCTTGATTTATGAGTCGGGTCTTGGATCCATTTGTATTAGTCGGGGCGGGGAAATACTCAAGTAGACATGTAAACATTCCCATCTGGAATCATCAGGAATCACTCCCTCTGGTCTAATCTGGAATGATAGCAGCCGTGCACCCAGTGCGCGGTGAGCCGTACTTACCCCTAGCCGTTTACATGTCGAAACAAGTATTTCAAAGACACCGAGTTCATTCTTTATAGTCTGGACTCTCTTGCATTTCTTGTTGGTCTCACTTACATGTTTCTGGACTTGACTCACTACATGTATTTCATGCTGGACTCACTACATGTTCATGTGCACAGACTTGATCTTAGTTTAGATTCTTGTATCCTGTAGTATTTACTATCTTGCTCTGATATCCATGCATCTTTACCTTTATGCACCAGTGATTTATATATTTCTTGTCTCATACTTGCTTCATTCTTCTTGCTACTTGTTATAACTGTTTTAAAGTTTTTATCATTTATATGGAACTGCTGTTAGAGATGTACTTGCTCCAGTCCTGACTGGACATATTTTTCAGAGTATCCGGAGGATTGGTGTCCGACGTTTTATGGACATGAGCCTGTCGATGGTGCAGACAGGGACCCTCTAGTTTAGGAGTGATTTTCGGGTTGGTAGCCGGGATCACTAGGATCTTGTTATTGTTTTTATTAGCTTTAGTACCGGATTTGTCTCCGGTTTTGGATTGAGACCTTGTTTGTATATTATTTTGGATCTTGTTGTATTATTATTATGGATGTTGTGGTGGTTCTTAGCTGCAGTTGTTTAGACTTTATAGTTGTTAGTCTTCTTTGTTATCTTATCGTGCTTAGATTCGTGATTGAGTACTTGAGATTATCATTATGATATTGCTCCTCCGTTTGGTGTTGAGATCTTGACAGGATTATATATTGATTGCGTGGTTGCCCTCCTTTTGGAGAGGTCATGGCAGATTTTTTTGTGAGATATCTAGATAGTTGACCTAGACAGCGTTCTACCGCCGATGCTGCGGCGTAGGCTGGACGTACCCACGACTCATGTCCAATTTTCCGGGTGCGGGTCGTGACACGTTTTTAGTGGCGGGCCCATGCAGGTCTCGATTCGCAATTAGTGCGATATCGTGGTGGTACAACAACTTAGTTGTACTGCTGCGAGCCTGCTATAGGATCTAGGATCTAGGATGAGAGTGTACTCAATCACGACTAGGAACAATTCCATTCTAATTATTCTGAAATTGCTTCTTCGAAATATTACTGTCCTTCTTTGATGATATCGTATCTTGTACCATATTGACTTCTTTTGATCTGTGTTCAGGATGCCTTCGAAGACACGATCTCGTCATACCGTTCCAGCAGTTGCCACTGAGAGGTCTGCTACCTCTCATCCAGCTCGTATTCAGGCAGCTGCTACCGCTCCACTCACCACTCCTGCGGTCGAGGGAGCATCTGCTTCTCTCGGGGATCCTCTTTCACCTGTCGATCTGAGGACTACCCCAGTCGTTCCGGTGGTTCCTCCACCACTTCCTGCTCCAGTAGATGCCGTGCAGTTGTTTGCGTTCTTCAGGGAGATGATGGACGCGCAGTACCGTCAGGTGGATGTGATGAGGTTGGGCATTGAGAACGCCCACCAGATAGCCATGACGGCAGTGGACAGAGTGGCACAGTTTCAGCCACAGGCAGATCAGATTCAGCGCCCGAGGCCGGGCAGTATCATTGACTTTCAGAGGATGCGGCCCAAGGAGTTCCGGGGTACAGAAGGAATCCTGTACGCGGATGACTGGATAGAGCAGATTGAGGGAATCTTCAGTCTGGCACAGATCCCAGACAGTATGCAGATAGAGGCAGCGGGCAGTCAGATGTTCGACCTCGCTTTGACGTGGTATCGCACAGATACGAGGATAGCAACGCCAGGGCTTACTTGGGAGGCTTTCAAGAGGATTTTTAAGGAGAAGTTTTTCCCAGATGTGGCGCTCAGTGCTTTGGAGAGCTAGTTCGAGGCACTCGTCCAGGGGATCATGACGGTGGACGAGTACGCAACGGAGTTATGCCGTCTGGGCATATTTGTAGAGGGCTTGAGTGAGGCAGCAAAGGCAAGGAAGTTTCGCAAGGGCTTGGTTATGGCGATCAAGTCTTTGACCAGGAGCGACCGCGAGGCGACTTTCGAGCAGATAGTAGGAGATGCTCAGAGAGCAGAGGATGACTTGGAGCTGAAGTCCAAGAGAGGCAGGGATGATTCAGGCAGTGCGACTGGTAGTGCAGGACCAGGTAAGCGTCCCTATGTGCAGAAGGCAGCGCAGTAGGGTCAGGATCAGAGGGTGCCCACTTGTGCCTACTGCAGGAAGGCAGAACATACTTGGGATATTTGTAGGAGGAGGCTGAAGGTGTGTTTGTTTTTTGGATCCGCTGCTCACTAGATGAGAGATTGCCCCACTGCACCTCCATTGGGAGGAGCACAGGATCAGAGAGTTGGAGCTAGGCCATCTGTGGTACAGCATCATGCCCCGTACCAGCAGAGGGATACACCCCAGCAGGGCAGGGCTTATGCATTGACGGTCGAGGAGGCCGATGCTACGGGTGTCGGGTTAGCAGGTCTGTCTCTTGTTTCTTCTTCCTGTCCTTTTCCATTCCTTGTGGTGTGCTTCATTAGTACCTGTTAGATTTTTTTGTGTTGTGGTAGATAGTGTAGTGACCCTGATTGAGACTGTGATAACACGACCAGTAGGACCATGATCTTGCATGTTGTTTAGGTAGAAATTCTTGACTGTGATTGTTGGGGGTTTGACCTAGAGAGAGTGTGATTGACTTTAAATTTCGAGGACGAAATTTTCTAAGGAGGATAGACTTGTCACCACCCCATTTCCAGAGTCGGGTATTTTTTTTAATTTTTAATTTAGTTAATTGTATATTATTTATAATTAATTGTATTTATATTTTATTTGTGGTTGTATTATTTTTTATTTGATTGTTTTAGGATTTTGGCTAGCCTGGACCCATGTCAGACCCTAGTGGACCCATGTCCGACCTAGCCCACACCCTTGTGAGACCTATTTTTGGGTTTTAGAATATTTATTATATTTTTAGTGGGTTAGTTGGAGAGATTTGGAGTTAGTTTGAGTGCTTTTGGAACCCCAAAACCCAAAACCCAAGTTAGGAGGGCATTTTGGTCATTTGGACTTATGTAACCCCCTTTATTACAAGTGGCCGGCCCTATTTTCCCACACTCGACCGTGTAGTAGAAGCAAGCAGCAGCCATTCCCCTCCCCATTCTTCTTCTTCACTACTTCTTCTTCTTCCTCTCCACTCTTTCTTCTTATTTCTTCCTCCCAACTTCAAGTAAGCATCATTTTCCTCTTCTTTCTTCTTCTATTCTCCATGGTTGTGAACCCTAACCCTACATTTTCCCCTAACCTAGGTGTATGGAGCCTAGATTTAGTGTGGAGGCTAGATTTGGTGGCTTGGAGCTTGAGGGAGGTGATTTCTAGGGGTTGTGAGACTTTGGCCTTGGGATTTTAACTCCCAAGAGCTAAACCCTAATTTTATCCCTTGTAATTACTTTTATATAGTGTAAATAATAGTTTAGAACCTTCCTAGACCCTTAGGCTACCCGTGGGAGGAAGTTGGAACAAGTTTGGTAGTGTTTGGAGACTTTAGCACTAGGTTTTGTGTCGATTTCGGGTGGAATCCGAATTTGGCCCAATTTTGGGTGATGCCCTAGGTTAGACGGACCTAGGTAGACGTTGTCGGGTGTCTTGAGGGTGAGTGCGTGTCTCCGTTCGGACACGGGAAGCCGTGTCGAGGAGAAACGGGCTTTTCGGGCGAATTTGGGGTTTTTCGTCGTCGCCGATTCTAAGTGCGTGGGCGTTTTCGCCACGGACCTAGAATCGATGCGGTAGCATTTTTTCTAGGATCTAGACATCGTTTAGAGCTTGTGGGTAAATTTTAGACCGATTCCGAGTTGGTTTGGTGTGCGTTTCAGGAGGTTTTCCGAACCGTGCACCGCGTGTTCGTCGAAATGACCGAACGGCCATTTCGGCGTGGTTTCCTTGTTTCGGGCTTGTGTGCGCGTTGGGTTAGTATCGGGGAGTGTGTGCTAGAATTCTCGGGCTATATTTTATATATTTATAGGTGTTTGTGCGTGTCGGGGTCGTTGGGCGTGCGTTGGTGAGCGTTGTGGGCGTTGTGTTTATATATATATATATATATATATATATATATATATATATATATGTGTGTATATATATATTTGTGTGTGTTCTATATATATATATTTATATATGTGTGTTTTTATGTGTTTGTAAGTGTGTTAGTGAGTGCTTGTGTGAGTGTGTTGGTGCTAGTGTATGTGAGTGTGTGTGTGAGTGTGAGTGAGTGTTTAGATATATGTATATGTATATGTATATGAGTTTGTGTGTATATATGTATATATATTTATATATATATGTATGAGTGTTTGTGTGTGTGGTTATGTACTAGTGAGTGTGTGTGTGTGAGAGTGAGTATATATATATATATATATATATATATATATATATATATATATATATATATATATATATATATATATATATATATATATATATATATATATGTTTGAGTGTGAGTGTGTATATGTATATATATATATATAGATATATGTTTGTATATATATATATATGTGTGTTTATATATATATATATAGATATATGTATATAATTATATGTGTGTGTGTTGATATGTGTTTGAGTGTGTGTGTGTGTGTTAGATTATGTATAAGTGTGTGTATATATATATATCTAGTTGTATATATATCTATAGAGTTATATATATATATATATATGTATGTATATATATATAGTGATATATATAGGTATATAGGAGTGTGGGTGTGGGTGTTTGTGAGATGGAGGGGGGTAGAACACAGCAGGAACAGCAGCAGCACAGCAGCAGTATGAAGCAAGTGGAGCAGCATAAGGAGCAGCAGCAGCAATTTGAAGCGCAGGCAGCAGCAACAAGCACAGGCCAGCATCAGCAGCAGCAGTAGCTTAATCCGAGGGAGAGAGAGAGGTATACATATATATATATATAGATAGATAGATTAGATTGATAGAATAGATATCTAGATAGATGGTTTGATAGTTAGATAGGTAAATAGATAGATAGTTTCTTAGATAGATAGATAGATAGATATCTAGATAGGTATTGGATATATATCTATATCTATATGTATATATATAAATACATATAGTTAGATAGATAGTTAGATATCTAGATATAGTTATATATATATGTTGATAGATAGATAGATATATCAATAGATAGATAGATAGGTAGATGGATAGATAAATAGGTAAGATAGATAGTATTATAGATAGTTAAGTAGATACATAGATAGATAGTTACCTAGATAGGTAGATAGATAGTTAGACGGGTAGATAGATAGCTAGATACTTAGATATATATCTATCTAAGATATAGATATCTATATACCTATAGTTATATATATATGTATAGATAAGGTAATGGGTATTTATGTATATGTGTGTGGATATCTATATATATGAACATAGGTACGTAGATATGTATAGATATGATAGATATATATATGTGTAAGGTATGTGTAAGGTAAGGTATATATGTAAGGTATATATATAAGGTATGTGAGATATATATGTAGATACCTAGGTATATGCATATATGTATTAGATATATATATTTTAGCCTAGATTATAGCTAGATATATATGTTTATGCATAGTTAGCTAGCTAGAGTGGTAGTCGGGTTGAGTTTAGAGCGGTATCTCAATACCTTGAGATATCCAAGGTATTGGGTTTCGAGCGGGGTTTTTGAGAAATAGCCTAGGAAATGTATTGGAGTGATTTTTATATGCTTATGTGTATATATTTACGCGTGTTAGCATAGGTTTTAGCGGGTTTAGGCAGGGTGCGTAGCCTAGGTTGAGGTATAGGATACCGAGGGTATCCCGGTATCTCAAGGAGGCGAGTTTATGAGTTTTCTAGCTTAATGAGCTCGGTTTGACCTAGAATTTCTGGAGCACCTAGTTTGACCTAGACTTGACCGTAGTTGACTCGGTTGACCGTCAAAGTCAACTTTTGACCTAGTTTTGACCTAGAGTTGACTTTTTGGACCTAGAGTTGACTTTTGACCCAGATTCATGACTTCACGCATTGTACGATACTGATGAACGGCTACGTGCGAATGAATGATAGGGCGTAGTCCACCTTCAAACCTTCTAGCTCGACTCGCTACATCAGGTAAATAGGCCCTAGCGAATTTTGAGAGTCGGTTGAACTCGGCGGAGTACTCTTTAACTGTCATGCTGCCTTGCCGCAGCTGCACGAACTCGTTCTCCATCTGACGTTGGACTGGAGGGGGTACAAACTCCTCTTCGAATGCGGCACAAAAAGTCGTCCACGAGATCGCCTCCTCTCCGTGATCAAATTGGAGAGATCGTCGATGCACGTCCCACCAATCGTGTGCGTTGAGGCGGAGCTGTAGTTGCGCGCAGGCGACGCGCTTTTCTTCGGGGACCTCTAGCAGAGCGAAGTGATCTTCAAGTTCGGCCAACCAATCTAGAGCTACGACTGGGTCCTCAGTCCCGTTGAATGGGGTGTTGCAGACTTTCTTGAAGTGGCCAAAGTCGAAGGCAGTCACGTCCCTTGCCCTTAGAATTTGCGGCATCTCTACTTCAAGCACGGGCTGTTCCACCGGAGTCGCTGGCGTTGCTGCGGACTAGTTGGATGCCAAAGTCTGAACGATCTGCTGCAGGGTATCTACCTGCTTCTGTTGGACTGAGAATCGTGCTTCTATATTGTCTTGAAACTTGAGCTGACTCTCTTCCGCTCGCTTCTCGGCCCGTTCATGGCGAGCCTCGTCCCTTTGTTGGTTTTCCCCCAACATCCGCAATATTTGCTGAACGGGATCGATGCTTGGCATGGCTCGCTGGCTTCTTGAACTTCCCGAAGTGCCCGAACTACTCTCTTGGCCTTGCGTTTCGTTCGGTGCTTGCGCTGCAAATTATGCTGGTACCATTCCTTCAAAAGAAGGTAAATTACATTAGAATCATAATGTATTATGGACTTATTGCATGAATGTATCTCATTTTGGCCTAGCAAGTTCAAGAGTTCGCACAGGAATTTGATCATTAAAGGAACTTTTCCAGCACGAAGTCTAAGGAACTTGAATCTGTGCTCTGATACCACTATGTCACGACCCGATTCCTTAGAATCGTTGGGGCGTCCCCCGAATCGTGATGCCGTACGGGCCTGGGGTTGCGCCCGCACAAGGCTAAAGTATTTTGCATAGCAAGCACATATTCAGAGTACGCAGATAAATTGAAACACAGATTTGAAACATGGAAAAGTTCTCTTTATTGATAATGAACATCTATTACAAACTCTTGAACGAGTTAGCTAATATGCCGAACGGCTTACAAAAGAGATGACTCAAAATGAGATAGCAGTCCTGTACATTACATCCCTTTATAAACTCAAAATGATAAGGACCTCCAGGCTGGAGGATAGCTTTGCCACGGAGCTGCATTTGTGTATGAAGAGTTGCAAGCTCCTGACTTCAAAATGCTTCGAGGGCGCGGTGAAGATGCGCCAACAGCTGGACTGGATCGGGAAGACGACTTCGGCTCCTCGCTCGGTTCGCCTTGGTGCGGAGAACCTGTTTCAACGAGGGTCAGCATATCGAAACATGCTGGTGAAGGCGAGCTAGCCTGACTATACCAATCAACACGTTGTTTTAATAAAGCATGCATATTTGTGGGTTTCTATCTTGCCTTAGTTCATTTACAAGTAAGCAGCATATAGAATTTACTGAAATAAACGTGCCACCGTTCGGTGGATTTTTACCTGACCGTCTGAATTACCTGCACAATACTTACCTTGCCTTCCCTGCCACGACGACACAAGTTAGTATGCAACAGGTTTAAATATACACGATGATCACTGGCATGATTGCCATAGTGGACTAGTCCGAGACAAGGATAGCATGCAACGATAGTACACGAGGCGCTGCAAGCCACCTTGTCCCGTACACGATGACTATTACACGAGTTTCGCCCGGATCGGATCGGTGCCAGTGCCCCAGCGACCGTCCGCAGAACTATACCTTATGCACAAGTTGTCCATGATCGAACACGATTAACAAGTTAACAATTCATGCAGTTGAGGCAACACGATTGCAAGAACACGAGTGCAAGAACACGAGTGCACGACAAGTAGTAATGCATGATTTATTTAGCATAGCCTCCCTGAACAATTATGCACAATACAAGGTGTGTGTCATACTTAGCATAATTCATAGAACGTTTGCACGAACAAGCATACGATAAGGCAACAGTTCACAGGTTTGATTGACAAGCATAATAACCAAGTCTATTCCCTTTTTATCTTGGTTTCTTTTATTATTACTTGGTATCGTTTGATCGGGGCAAAAAAGAATGCAGATTATTAGATGTGAAGCTTGGAAGCAGGGCTAGCTAATCGGGTTGGTAGCCACTCACTGGGTTGGAAGGAAATGAGAAGGAAAGAGGCTCTTCACGACTCCGCTCGCAAGCCGCCTACTGCTCGTTCACCTGTACACGAACAGATCGATTAATACTTCTTCCTCTCTTTCCATTCTCGGAATAGAAGTGCAAGTCGATGAACGAAAATAATAAAAACAATGAAAACCATCAAAACCGTTCAAGGAAAACAAGCAAATCCCAAAACCAACTCAAAGCACGAAAGCAACAAGCGACATAGAAAACCGAGGCAATAAAAGATAGCAACGGAGAGGTCCCTCCTGACTCTGCCGCTAAGCCGATCCTTGGGGCGCGGTCCACTGAATATGGGAATCGATTCCGAAGAAACAAATCCATAACGAGGACGAGTTCTTAATTCAATCTATCCCGATCGAACGATACCGTCTTGTGTTTCTTAGCCGCGCTCTCCGCACCGGGAGAACGGGGCGCTACATCAAGCACATTTGTCACTTGCTAATGAGAAGGTTAGGTAATGGATTTATTGTACGATTACACTAAGTTGTTATATATATATATATATATATATATATATATATATATATATATATATATATATATATATATATATATATATGGATATATGGATACCAAGGTATCCTAGTATCCTATATCTTAGATATTAGTATTAGTTAACTAGTTTAGGTGGATTTGACTAGTATTACCTAGTTTATAGCTAATATTAGTCAACTACCCTAGTTAGACCTAGAGTTGACTAGTTTGACCTATAGTTGATCGGTTTGACTAGTTTGACCTAGAGTTGACCAGTTTGACTACTTTGTCCTAGAAAAGACCTAGAAGCATATATTAACTCATTTAAATATGTTTATCAATCTAGAACTTTGCTCCAATCCTGACTTGATATTTTTTCCAGAGAATTTAGAGGACTAGTGTACTTCAGAGTTTGTACTTCGCTCCAATCCTGACTGGATATTTTTTTTCCAGAGGATTTAGAGGACTAATGTCCCACTTTCTACGGACCTTGAGTAGACGACGTCTGCTATCAGGAGCCTCAGGAGGAGCCAGATCCCTTCGAGGAGACACCGTAGTGACCTAGTATGGCTAGCTAGTTTATTTGACTTGATATGTCTCCAGTTGACTTTTTGGTTATTATGATGTATATTTATGATACTCTTATGAGTTGAGATAGTGGACTCTCAGACTTGTGTTATGATTATGATATTGTATCTTGCTCTATTTTGTTATATGTATTGGTTATCTTCATCGTGCCATACATTCTTCCACTAGTCATTGTAATTGAGTATTGTTATATTTTGATGTTGTCCTCCTTATGGAAAGGTTATCATTGACAGGTTACATATAATTGTGTGATAGATAGTACGTTGACCTAGAGAGCATTCTACCGCCTATTCTGCGGCGTGGGCTGGACGTACCCACGTACTCGTGCCCTGATCATCCGGGTGCGGGTCGTGACACATTTTTACTGGTGGCTCTTGCAGGTCGAGGTCTGACTCTAGTCAGGTCTTCTGTAGTGGTGGTCAGACTTATGAGTATTATTACAAACCTGCTATAGGATATAGGATATAGGCTATAAGAGAGTACTCAATCACAACTAGAAGCATTTCCAATCTAATATTTTGCTATCCTTAATTATTTTAAATAATTGCTTTCTTTGAAATATTACTGTCCTTCTTTGATGATATCGTATCTTGCGCCGTATTGACTTCTTTATTGATCTTTTTTCAGGATTCCACCAAAGACACGATCATACTGTTCCGTCCTTGTGACTGCCACCAAGAGGTCTACCACCTCTCGTCCATAAACTCGGGCACCTAGGATAGCTCCACTTATCGCTCATGCTCATGTGGGAGTATTTGCCGCTCTCGGGGATCCTCCTCTACATGCTGATCCGAGGATTATCCCAGTTGTTTTGGAGGTATTTCCACCACCTCCTGCACCAGTTGATGTCCCACAGTTGTTTACATTTTTCTGGGAAATGCTTGACGCGCAGCCCCGTCATACTAACGTGATGAGGCAGGGCATTGAGAATGCCCACCAGGTTGCAATGACAACAATCGATAGGGTGGCGCAGATCCAGCCACAGGGAGTTCACACTCAGCATCCGAGGCCAAGTACCATAGTTGAATTTCAGAGGATGCGACACAAGGACTTTCGAGGCACAGAGGGGATTCTGCATGCTGACGATTGGATTGAGGACATCGAGAGGATCTGTCGGCTGGTGCATATTCCTGATAGTTTGCACATTGAGGCGGCAGGTAGCCAGATGTTCGATATCACCCTTACATGGTATAGTATAGATTCGAGGATCACTGCACCGGGACTTACTTGGGGAGCCTTCAAGGAGCTCTTCAAGGAGAAGTTATTTCCGGATATGGATCTTACTGCTCTAGAGAGCCAGTTCCAGGACCTCATCCAGGAGAGCATGCTAGTGGATGAGTACGCCGCTGAGTTATGCCGTATAGGCAGATTTGTGGAGGACCAAAGTCCTGCAACGAAGGCGAGGATGTTTTGCAAGGGCTTAGTCAGGGAGGTCAAGTCGCTGACCAGGAGTGACCGCACGACGACTTTTGAGCAGATTTTGGCGGATGCTCAAAGGGCTGAGGATGAATTGGAGCTCAAGTCCAAGCGGGGTAGAGATGCTTTTGGAGCGAGCAGTAGTACGGGTCTAGCCAAGAGGCCCATATCCAGTAGTCTAGGCCATTCCAGCATCAGCAACATCAGGCCCAGGGTCGTGCGTCTTTCCAGCTGGTGCATCAGCAACATCAGAGACAGGGCCAACAGCAGGCTCCGCGACAGGCCCAACAGGCCATCACTTGCCCCTTCTGTAAGAAGCCAGGGCAGGAATAGGATATTTACAAGAAGTGGTTGGGCAAGTGCCTGTGTGTGGCGCAGTAAATCACCAGTTGAGGGACTGTCCTATGGCATCCAATGGTACAACTCAGGGTAGAGCCCCAGCCTAGGGAGCACCAGAGAGGCCACCTGCGGCCCAACAGAGAGGACAATATTTACAAACACAGCAGCAGAGGTTCGCTCAGCACCAGCAGCAACATAGTGGAGCGCAGTAGGGTCAAGATTTTTTCCTTACAGTCGAGGAGGCCGAGCCAGTCGGTGATGTGATTTCAGGTTCCGTCCTTCTTGATTCCATTCAAACACTTATGTTATTTGATTCTGGTGCTTCCTATAGTTTTGTGTCTGTATCTTTTACTGTTAGACACAATGTTGTTGCTAAATCTCTAGCTAGTCCTTGCAAGATCACGACCGGGGGTGGCATCATCCTAGTCAATGATGTTTGTAAGGATCAGGGAGTTACCTTGGAAGGCCGGGAGTTGAGCGTATGCTTACTCGTAATGCTACTTTCGAGCTACGATATTGTACTCAGGATGGATTGGTTGAGTAGGCACCATGCTAGTATATATTATCATGGAGTTAGGGTGTTGTTAAGACCGCCAGGAGAGCCACAGTTTAAGATTGCCCGAGGAGCAGCGAAGTAGAGCAAGGGAGTCTTCTACGGAGCCTTGATGGAAGAGCAGGGATTGCCACATCCATTGATAGCGGAGTTTATTGATGTTTTCCCAGAGGAGTTGCAATTGTTGCCTACGGACAGATATGTTGAGTTCTTTATAGATTTGGTGCCAGGCGCAGAGCCGATATCCCTGCACGTCTATAGGGTAAACAACAGTGATCTAGCAGAGTTGAAGAAGCAGGTGGTTGAGCTGCAGGATAAAGACTTTATTAGATCCAGTTCTTCACCGTGAGGTGCTTTGGTATTATTTATACCAAAGAAGGATGGGTCGGTACGCATGTGTATCGACTATATGGCTCTAAACAACCTCACCGTCAAGAATAAATATCCGCTGTCGAGGATTGATGATCTCTTCGATCAGTTGAGCGGAGCGAAGGTATTTTATAGGATTTATCTGAGGTCAGGCTACCACCAAGTGAAAAGAAGGAGAATATAATCCAAAAATAATTTTTCGGACTCGGTATGGCCAGTTTGAATTCATGGTGATGCCGTTTGGGTTGACTAATGCCCCTGCAGTATTCATGAATCTGATGAACAAGGTATTCCACCAACATCTCTAAAGTTTATGGTGGTGTTCATTGATGATATCCTGGTGTATTCGAAGACCCCAGAGGAGCATGAGGAGCATTTGAGGATAGTTCTGGAGACTCTCAGGGAAGAGAAGCTTTATGGAAGCTTTCGAAGTATGAGTTCTTCCTTGAGAAGGTTGAATTCCTTGGTCATATTATGACAGAAGAGGGGATCTCAGTTGATCCGAGGAAGATCACGGTAGTTGAGGCTTGGACTGCCCCGAGTTCAATAGCAGAGGTCAGGAGTTTCCTTGGGATGGCAGGTTACTACAGGAGGTTTGTTCAGGATTTTTCCCGGATTGCAGAGCCATTGACTAGGATGACCCGGAAGGATATAAATTTTGTCTAGACAGATGAGTGTCAGACCGCTTTTGATGAGTTAAAGAAGAGGTTGACGATAGCTCCAGCGTTGATGTTGCCATCGGGGTCAGGAGGATTAACTATCTATAGTGATGCTTCGGGAAAGGGTTTGGGTTGTGTCTTGCAGCAGAATGAGAAGCTGATTGCATATGCTTCCAGGCAATTACTTCCTCATAAGAAGAACTACCCTACCTACGATTTGGAGTTGGTAGCGGTCATCTTTTCTCTGAAGTTGTAAAAACACTATTTATACGGATAGCGTGTGAAGATCTTTACGAACCACAAGAGCTTGAAGTACGTGTTTACCTAGAAAGAGCTGAATATGAGGCAGCGGCGATGGTTGGAGTTGATAAAGGACTTTGATATATCATTGCAGTACCATCCAGGGAAGGGCAACATAGTTGCCGATGCTTTGAGTAGGTATCCGGTAGCTATGTGCTTGCCGACAGATCGTTATTTGCTGGCAGATCTTGAGAGCTTGGGTATTGAGGTGATAGTGCCTGGAGTTGAGATGCATATGTGGGGACTGCAGATTCATTCAGAGCTGATGGACAGGATCAGGGCTACACAGTATGAAGATGAGTCTCTGAGGAACATCAGGGCACAGGCTCAGATAGTATTACCAGATGATTTTACTATTGCTGAGGATGGATCATTGTGGTACGGTACCAGATTGTGTGTGTCGAGTGGAGCATTGTGCGAGGTGGTTCTTCAGGAAGCACAACAATCTCAGTACTCTATGCATCTAGGTGTCAACAAGATGTATAGAGATCTGAGAGAGCATCTTTGGTGGTATGGCATGAAGCGGGAGGTAGCACGCTTCGTATCCAGATGTTTAGCGTACCAAAAGGTGAAAGCAGAGAGGCGGAGGCCCGGTGGTTTGCATCAGCCATTACCCATTCCAAAGTGGAAGTGGGAGCATGTGGCCACGTATTTTGTTTTGGGAGATCTACATTCTCCAGGAGGGAAAGACGCGATTTGTGTCATCGTAGACAGGTTGACCAAATCGGCCCACTTCTTGCCATTTAAAGTGGGTACGTCTACGGAGAAGCTAGCGAAGATGTATGTACGACAGATAGTCATATTGCATAGAGTTCCTGTGAGCATAGTCTCGGATCGGGATAGTCGCTTCACTCCTTATTTCTGGAGGAGTTTACAGGCTAGTTTGGGCACCCAGCACAAGTTTAGTACTGCATATCACCCTCAGACAGACGGACAGTCAGATAGAACTATTCAGACTCTTGAGGATAAGCTTTGCACTTATGTTTTGGATTCTGGAGGCTTTTGGGAGGATCATTTTCACCTGGTAGAGTTTGCTTACAACAACAGCTACCAGGCCAGTATCGAGATGTCACCATTTTATGCGTTGTATGGACGGAGATATCGTACTCCGTTATCGTGGGATGATGTAGAGGAGAGAGCTTTCTTTGGCCTTGAGATGATTGTGGATGCAGCAAAGAAGGTCAAGCTCCTTAGAGATAGACTCGGGTGGCGCAGGACAGACAGCGGCATTGGGCCGATAGCCACCGGAGACCTTTGGAGTTTTAGGTATAGCTTCGATTTTAGAATTTAGATTTTGTGATCATGTTTGTTTATGATTGATTTTTTTGGATTAAGTGTTGAAACCTTGTTTGTGCTAGGTTGGTGATATAGTATTTCTGAGGATTTCTCTGACACGGGGTACTATTCGCTTTAGTAGAGGCGGGAAGCTTAGTCCATGTTTCGTCGGACCCTTCAGTATTATCGAGAGGGTCGGCGTTGTGGCTTACATGCTGGACTTACCACCTACAGTAGAGGGAGTCTACAACGTGTTCCACGTATCGCACTTGAGACGGTACATGGCGTATCCTAGTCACGTATTGGATCACTCAGAGATCGAGGTGGGCCCTACTCTCAGGTATCCAGAGCAGCCAGTGGAGATTTTGGATTGTCGGAAGAAGGTATTGTGAAACCAGACTATTCTCTTGGTTCGCATCGCATGGAGGCATCACTCTCCGGGTGAGTCAACCTGGGAGAGGGAGGATGAAATGCGCGAGCGATACCCTTATCTCTTCGAGCCTTGAGGCATGGTTCTTTCTATTCTTTTGCTTTCATGTCCTATTTTTATCTTTTAATTTCGAGAACGAAATTATTTTAAGGTGGGTAGACTTGTCTCTACCACATTTCTAAAATAGGATTATTTTAGTCATTTGTTCTTTTATATAAATAATTGTATTATATTATTTAATTAAATGTGCATGTGTTATTTATTATATATAATTATAGTGATATGGTTAGTAGGTGGACTACATGGTTAGTCAGGACCCTAGTGGACCCAAGAAAATTGACATGACCAACCCAATTAATTACTTTAGACAAACCCAATTTGACCTATACTTAGACTAGTGATTTAACTTTATGTTAGGTTAAAATCACCTTTTTGGAAGAAAAGATTTCACCTAATTTTTTTTCATGACAAGTGGAAGGGTATCATGGACATTTCACATTAACTTAATCCTAACCCTAACCCCCAAGAGTGGCCGGCCATATTATAGGGTGTTCTCTTTCTTCTTTCTCTCATTCATTGTCTCTATCCACCCAAATTTAATGCTTTCGCTCAAACCCTTCCATTCCAATATCAAATCTCCACTAATCCCAATCTTTCTCATTTCTCTCAACTTGGCGCCTAGAAGCTAGTTTGGAGCAAGAGCTTTGGAGAAAGAGCCTTTGGAGCTTGGGTTGGAACTAGTTGGTGTTATTTGTGGCTTTGTCTTGGGATTCCAACTCCCAAGAGATAAAATCTGAGTTTAACCTTTGTATTTTATTTCTAAATAGTGTAATTAGTCATTTAGAACCTACCCATGCCTTAGGGCTATCGATGGGGAGAAGCTTGGGCTTTATTGGACCCATTTAGAGACTTTTACTTAGAGTTTTGTGTCAATTTTGGGAAAAATTCAAGATTGGCACACCAAATGGTTGTCATTAAGTTAGATAGATCTAAGTAGAGTTGTTAGAGTGTTATAAGGCTAGTTACATGTCTATAAATGGACACGAGTAGGTTGTGTCGCAAAGTTTTGGTGATACGGATGATTTGGGATTTTTTTTCCTTCAACATTGGTGCCACACACTTGTGAAATTTTGCCATGACCCTAGAATTGATGAGTTAGCACTTATAATAGGTTCTAATTGCTAATTAGAACTTGCGGGTAGGATTTGGGTTGAGTTAGATAGGTTTGTTGTACGTATCATGAGAGTATTGTGAGACGTACACCAAGTGCTTGTCGAAATGACAAATTGGTCATTTGGCTTTGTTCTACAATTTTACACTTGTGTAGGGATTGGTTTACTCATTAGAGTTATATTTTATTCTACAATTTTACACTTGTTATATATATATATATATGTTGTGTGTGTGTGTGTGTGTGTGTGTGTGTGTGTGTGTAAGAGTTGATGTGAGAAGAGGGGGGGGGGAGGAGGTATTAGAAGCAGTTAAGAGGGGGGGGGGGAAGGTTAGTAGTAGAAGAGGGAGAGAGGAGAGTTGAGGGCAGCAGCAACATTTAGTAGCAATAGCATTTAGCAGGAGCAGCTAGTAGCAGTAGAAGGGAGGGGAAAGGGTATATATATATATATATATATATATATATATATATATTAGTTAAGTTAGATGTTAGTTTGATGATAGTTAGTATCTAATTAGGTTGTTGTTAGTGGATTATTTCCTATTAGCAATATTAGTAGTTGTGGCCATACTTCTAACTTCAGGAGGTGACATTTGTGTCGGTGACACTGAATCAGGAATATGAATATTTTCAAACATATTATTATAATAATCATAATTTTTAATAGCTTGGTTTGAACCTTGTCAATCCATATTTAAAAAAAATAATTTTTCAAAAATAATTTGAGCTAAATTAATTACTTCTCTACCAAAAGGGAGAGAGAGAGGAAAGAAAAATCTCAAATCTGAAAAAAAAACTATTCTGTAATATTGTCACACCCAATTCCAGATTTAGTATTTATTGAATTTCTAGAATTTAATTTTCCTGATAATATATTCATTCTTTATTTTCTTATGTTGGTTCCTGTCGTTTTATTTATTTTTTTATTTTTTCTGTTGTTGAGTGAGACTACCCGAGACCAGTAGAATTTCCATTGGCATTACCATAGGCCCAGTTTAGGACCCGCATGTATAATGGACCCTTGGTTCGGTTCATTTTTGGTGAACCCATGACTAAACCCTCTTTCTCTCCTCTTTTAATATATATATGAGATTTTCTCTCTTTCTTCTTCTTTATTTTCATTTCCTTCTTCCTCCTCTTCCTCAAGCTCCCTCTAACCCTAACCCTAACCTTAAGGGAAAGTTGTTGCAACTTAGACTGTGAGAGGTAGAGACTAGGAGCCACCCAAGGCAAGTACATCTTGCTCAATGGTGAAGTCATGAATTTTTAAATTTTTTTATATATGTTGTTGTTTTTAAAATGTATTTAATGTAAAATGTTTTCCTTGAGTTGTTCATCATATTTACTTCTTAGAGTTTTAGATTTTGATGTATAGATTTTTATAGTTATGAGTTTCAAGTTTAGAGTTTTTATGTGTTCTATGAGTTTTTCTTGGTTTTGATCTATTAAAATTTAATATTTTCAAAAACTTGTGGTTAACATTTTATTTCATAAAAAATGGCTTTTATTTCACTTGATTTTGAGTTAAAATAAAGTTTTTTTGAAGAAAATAATTTTTTGGTTTTTGGAGATTTCGGCCATGACTGAACCTGTTGTTGGAGAAGATGAAGTCTTCATGCGGCCAACAAGCTATGCGACTGAGAGTGCCATACGACCTGAGAGGTTTATGCGGCATGAACTCTTGCCATATACTGACAGCATATGTCCATCTTGTTGGACGCATGACTGCTTATTTTACACAAGTGTCCTTGAACCCCTTGCGTTTTCACTCGCTGAACGAATAAAAAATTTGCTAAGTCCATGCGGCCAGTGAGTCCATGCGGTCAGTGGGTGCATGCGACCAGTGGATGCATGTGGCTAATGAATCCATATGGCCAGTGGGTGTATGCGACCAGTGAGTCCATGCAGCCAGTGAGTCCATACGGCTAGTGGGCGCATGCAGCTAGAAATTCTTGTATGCATTTTGTGTTCCATTTTTTATGTTCTTTTAGTAATTTCTTTTAGTGATTATTGTTGTGTGCTTTCTTATGTCGATACAAGTTTACAATGCAAGACAAGTTTTGCATGTAAGTTCACAAGACAAGTTTATGTACAAGTTTACCATCCTCACAACACCGTGGAAATGTTTGTGTATAAAAATCTATTACATTTGGCATCGGGTAATCAAGTGTGAGTATTGTCCAGTATAATTATGGAGCCCTTGCGACTCATCATTTTATGGAGTTCTCAAGTGTCCACGACTCGAGAACTTGAAATAATTTAGTAATGATTAAAGAAGATAAGATTTACCTAGAATATTGGGAGGGAAGAATATTGCGCTACCGGCTACCCCGATCCCCAAGGGCCCCATGCGGCATGGAAAAACCCTACTAGGCAAGGGCTCCATAATTAACCAAGTTTACGTATGTTGCAACACTTACAAGACAAGTTTATATACAAGTTTATGTTTGTAAAGCAAGTTTATGATTGCAAGTTTGAGTTTACGCTTTTGAGTTCAATTTATGTTTATGACAAGTAACAAGTTATATTATTGTATAGTTGATTGTGCATTTAAGTTTACTAGACAAGCGTACCTTTGGCCATCCGGGTTAACTGCAGTGTCAGTACTAGAAATATTCTTTAACATGTATTTAGAAATTAATTTCTGTGACAATCCTAGCTAGTTAATCGTAGCAAGCCATAAAGTTGTTTGGTCATACGATGAATGATGTTACTTTCATTATAGCTCGCTCTTCTAGTTTTTTTCTTCCGGCGCGTAGTTAGGGTGCTAAGTTCTGCTAGGGTGAAGGACTGCAACCCCGGTCCTTGTTTGGTTTAAGGGTTGTGGTCCCGACCCAGAGTAGTTCCTATGCTCTATTGCCGTTCATCACCTTACTTTATTTTCTGCACTTATTATCAGTTCTTCCTGTATTATTCTTGAGATAAGTACAAGAATAATACAGTATTCTGGGAGCGGGCGTGACAAGGTTTTCTTGGTGGCCCATGCAGGTCTATTTTTTAGACTTATGGGAGGACTCATATTGTTAGAATCTCAATCTTCTATAATCTTCGATTGAACTCCACTTGCAACATGTACCTCTCACTTTTTTTGAACTTCAAACTTGCTTGACATGATTATTCTATTCTTGTCCCTTGTTGATATCCTTGTGTCCTTATCCTTCAGGGACACCCTACCTGCTCCTCCTTCCGAGGGTTCCGTTGCACCGATAACTCCAGCAGATCCAGTAGGCCAGGATAGGATTCCAATATTGAACCAAAGGTAAGCATCAGTAGCTTTTCATTAGCCGGCTCCGCAAGTCACGCATGCTCGATCAGCAAAACCAGTCTTGCCCAAACAACTAGTTTAGCCCACTCCGTCATTCATACCAGCCCAGCCAGCCCAAACAATACCACCAGTTCTACCAGTACAACCAGGGCAGGCGAGCTTGCAGGCTTTGTTAGAGGTGATCCAAGCTATAATTATGGTACAATAACAACAACAACAGCAACAACAACTCCATCTTCAACAATAAGTGGTTCAACTCTGCCAGCAGTTTCAGCAAGGACAAGAACAGACCAACACTATATTTTGCCAGGGAGTTAGAGTAGCACTCAAGAACATTGGACGTTGTTCTCCCAACTTGACGACCAATGTTAGTCGTATGCACCCAACCCAGTTCCTCGGCATAGAAGATGCAGTTTCAGCAGATTCTTGGCTCCAGGACTTTGAGGCCATCCTGGATTCAACCAATGTAACACCCCACAGCCGCACGGTGCATTACGTTGAGTCAGATCGAATGAGACAATAGCTGGTTATATTTTAATTTGTTGGATGAGGGAACAAGTATTGATTTGAGTTGGTTTTATGTGCAGATCGCAAGCGGAGTTTGATGGAATCTGGTATTCGTTCAGAACAGTACTGAGATAGCAGGATTTGGAGCGATAATGTCGTCTTCCTTAGTCCGATCGGTCGGATGATTTGGAGAGCACGACCTGTTCGCACGGTCATACCAATTGAGTAGATAGTGCTTTGCATCGGACCACGGGTTCAAGGAATCGGCCGTATCGGCAGGACATGATGCTTAACGGAATCAGACTTGGTGAGTGGGCTCTGTCCCTTCTCCTCTAATCTTTTATGCCAAATAATATGGAACACACATAATGTCTTGAACTCTTGGACTGGAACTTGGAAATTACTGTACTGTGGCGTGCATAGAGTGTACGTCGTTTGGTTGGATATGATTTATGGCTTGGGTTAGTTTTGCGTTGGGCAGTTGGATCTTGAGTAGGCAGTTAGTGCTTGAGTGGATCAACTTGGTTGGAACATCGAGGCACTTCGGGTGGGCGAGCGAGCATGCATCCGTGCACGAGTATCAAGTTGGGTGCTTTGTCATGCAAAGCATGCAGTTGTGGTTCGAAACCAAACAACTGCATCAGTGAGGGCATTGTGCCACTGTTGGGGCATTGTGCCACAGGAGTTTCTGAGCGAGGGTTATCGCACCAATTGTAACACTGTGTTGAGAAGTGACATAGTGCCTATGGGGATAACTTAAGATGGTGCCTTGGGCTATAAGTTAGAGAATGGTTATGGATAGTTGGTTGGATTGAGGATAGGATCGTTTTGTGGGGCGAGAATGCCCGATTCTCTCGTCATACCTACTTGGTGTCTGGATCGTCACGGACAACCTGTTGCGCACAGGGTTTGGTTTCCTCGAACGGGAAGGCTCCGGGGCACTGGGATCGTTCGACCATGGAGGAAACAAATGGTAACCTGCCTTGGGCACAATGTCGACAGTTTGATACGATCAGGCGGGCTAGCTACTCAGTACTGGATCGGGTAGAATTGCAGTTGATTAGTTCTTTATAGCTTGGCCAGTGACTTCATATAGATAAGAGTTGGTTTGCTTTGCTTTGCTTTGGTTTGTGCTTTTCGTGTTGGCGGCGACCACCTTGCTTCGACAATAGTGTGCATATCAATTATTGGATTATTAAGGCTTGGATTGTGGCTATGGTTTGAGGCTGGATATTGAGGCTTGGATTGTGGTTTGATAGGTTCACGTGTTGCTTGGGTTTGAGTAGGATGATTTGCATGCTAGTTTCCTTTTGAGTTGGATATATCTGCTTGTATATTTTGCTTAAGTTGAATGCTTGCATGTTTAACCTGCTTTACAGTTTTTCTTAATATGTCATACCTCTGCGATGAAATGAGTCTAGGATTCAAGTAGAAAGATTACCATATAACTGTTTGCACTCACTATTCTACTTAGTATCGGTTTAGATGAGTGGGTTATCCCGCTCACCAGTATGACTGTGTACTGACCCACGTTTGTGGGCATTATTTTAGGTACGCAGGTGTAGTGGCGCTGCTTGGATATACAGGGCATAATGTATGAACGGTAATTACCTTTGTGAGTAAGAGAAAGAGCAAGAGTATTACATCGCCTTTGTGGTATTATCCTTTATGGCATTTTCATTGGACCCTATCGAGAGCTTTGCTGCGTATACTCTGATATGTGCTTGGTACACAATACTTGACTTTCATTGCAACTTGATCATTTCGATGATAACTTTGATGTTTGACGACATTGCCTTGTGCGAGAGCAACTCCAGGTTCGTACGACATCACGTCCCAATGAGAACGATTATCCTACGGGAGCGCTACAACGTGGTATTTCACGTTCAGCGGGGACGATTGATCTTGCGGAAGATTGGGGTTGACATATTGGTATAAGAGCACCCGGTTCATTTTCTCGGACTTTGTCCTTTGGTTCATCACAAACTCTAAATAGCTTTCGTATGTCGTTTAGCTCTGGGCTCTACTCGGTGCCACATTGGATGTTTCATGCAATAAGTCTACATATTTGCTGGTTGTGGGTGCATGTTGTTTTTCGTTGTGTTGGCTTTCGTTGGTTTTTGGTAGATCGCTTAGTATCGTTTGGCGTTGTTGCATTCGTGCAACAAGTTGTGTGGCGTTGTTGTATTTGTGCAGCAAGTTGAGCAATGTCGTTACGTTGGTTTAGTTTTTCGTTTGGGGAGATTTTAGTTACATCAGTGGAGAAGTTAGTTGGCAGAAAAGATTGGTTATGTGGCATGTTGTGAGTAGAAGCATCAGATGAGAATGGATCGTTGCACGAGTTGCGCATGTAGCGAATGCGTTGGATGGAGTTTGATTTTTGGATAGGTATATCACATAAAGCATTGGCTGAGCAGGTTTGAGTTGGCTTGGGAATATCAGGATAGCATTGCACGAGTTGCTCGTATAGCAAATGTGAGGAACAATTGGGTTTTAGATTGGATTACTTGGAAGAGATCGTTGCACAGGTTGCTCGTGTAGCAAAAATATCGGACGGTTTGGCAATAGTTGAAAGTATTGAGAATGGAACATGGCATATTTGCATAGCAAGATTTATAAAAGAGTTGGATGGTTCATTTGTTGGCTGAGTTTTGTGTCAGACTTGAGTTAGGGATGACAGGATCACGCATAAGGGATGGTTCAAACGAATCTTGAATCTGTACAAAGAATTATGATACGAGTAGTGACTTGATTTAGAGTGGTATATGGAATACCACATAGCGAGCGTGTCATTGGAATATTTTGGAAAGACATCAATGGAATAGCCGCAATGGACACGGGTAACATAAATATAAGTTGGTTGGTGCATATCGGCTGAGTTAGAAAATGGAACATGGATCAAGCGAATATTGAGTTTTGATCAACAACTTTACCCTGGAATAATTGGTTTGGAATAGATGTTCGTCAACGCAGAGTAAGCGCAAGAGCGACTCTATTTTTTAAGTGGTATATGGTGCAATATAATTTGACTCAGGTATTCTTAGATACGTTATACTTGAGCGATCAAGAATATACTTGTGCAAATAGAAGTATAGTTGGACTTGAGTGATGGACGAGAATGGAACAAGCAATGAAAAGAGTGTTTGGAAATTAAAGGATTGATGCGGATCAAGTATTGGAAATAAGTTGAGATCGATCAGATGTAAAGCTGAATATCAAAGTTCGCTTACACGATTTGGATGTTCGGTAGACCATTCATTAGTGAAAAGAGATAGTTGAGCATAAGGAACAAACATTTAGGATACGCTTGAGTGAGCGATGGGTGAATCGAAGGATAGCGAGCACGAACTATAAATTTTGGCAACACATTGGAGCTGTTGGTTGATTAATGAAACACGATAAGAATTTAAGGAGCAATATGATAGATTCGTACAAACTTGAAAGATTTAGGATATTGGCACTCGAGAAGTTGGACTCAAGGTTTAGCGGAGGTAAAATTTGGCAGAATGATACAACAATGGTGGAAGGATTCTCCGGAAGACGTGAACGGGCATGAGGCAAGTCTTGTTTATGTTAAGTCAGATTGGAAGTTAACACGTGCAGTACTAAGACGGATTGAGGCAACAAGTAAAGGCAATATGGATTTGAGATTTTTGTTGGAACTGATGCACGAGTCATTGAGAGTGTGTGGACTAATCGAAAAATAGAGAAATCAAGACGGACTAAGGAATGGAACAAGAGCAAAGATTATAGCGGATGGACTTTTGAAGATAGCTAAACGAGAGAGCAACGTTGGAGCAAAATACTGTGCTGCTTGAGCAAGTTGGACGTGCATTGTGAAACATGGCATACGGATAAGAATTGGAACAAGTCTTTGGTTTCAGGAATCATTGCAAGTGGTAGTAGGAGAAGTCAAATATGGCAGTTCAAAAATTTCGAGGGATGCAAGACGGAATGGGGGAACGATGGAAGACGGTGTCGATGATGCACTTCTCGATTTGTAGCTTGGATAGATAGTAAGACTCTAGGTGGTTAAGTAGCGTTTGGTTAACAGATTCATCAGAGGTAGTGCATGAAGTTCTCTGATTCAGAAGTTCGTTCGGATAAAATGGTTGGATTGTGGCTCAGATTTATAGAGGAGATATAGCATGGTTCGTAATAACTGTCCATCGTGGTGACTTACAATTATCGAGCGTAGCTTCGGGATAGCTGACCCTAGCGACTTGACCGCCAAAACAGAGATAAATATATAGACCCATAGAACGACCCTTGCGATGACGCATTTGGGAATGCGTCGAGGGTAGATTTGAGTAGTGTGTGTTGGAGATTGGCCTTAGTGATTGAGTGTTGGATTTGAGAGATCCTTGGGATAGCCTTCAGCTGAAGATGCAGCCGGAAGATCGAAGCGATGGTGGAAATGGCGTAAGCCAACTGATGAGATTCGGAGTTGCAGATATTTGAAGATGGCATCGCCTTTGACTCATCGTGCCCCGGAAGGGAATAACATTCATATGAATTGATGACTGTGAAACTAGCTTGTGAAGTTAAAGCAGCGGCTCATTCAGATCAAATTATTGCAATACTGGAAGGGACATATGTGCCTCAGATCTACAAGATGCATTAGAACTTAGTTTGGGATGCGTGCTCATACAGAAGGCGAAGGTGATATCCTGTGCTTTGAGGCAGTGGAAGCAGCACGAAGAACTATTCCATGCGCGACCTAGGAATTATGGCGAGTGTGTCCACGTTAAAATCGTGGCGACACTATCCCTATGGCGTGGCGACAAAATCTTCGTGGATCACATGAACCTCAATATAAATGTTCACCCAGTGAGGTTTTGAGATTGAGGAAGAGGTGTTGGGCTGAGTTGATCTAAGAGCATAGTTTGATATTTGGGTAAGTCGCCTAGCTGTGGTAGTATCTATTGTGATGATCGTTTGGAGCATGAGATAATATTTGGAGATAGTGCTTTCAGAACATTGTACGATTTGAGTCATGCTAGAGTTTGGTTAATTGAGTTTGGATGGTGCTTATGTGGATTCAGAAAAAGTTGGATGGATTGAGTTAGAACACAAACTGATTTGAGTTAGGTAGGAAGATCGTTAGTGAGAAATCATCATATTTGAGAATAGCGTTGGTACGAATGTGTTGGAATGAACGTCAGGATTGGTTCAATTAGGAGTGAAGTGAATGAATGCCTCGGACATAAAGATACCCTTGTAACTTGTCCAAATTCGCTATCGCTAAGCTCGGCTAAATTGCATATATTTCAGGGATGCCTTAAATATGTGTACGATCCAAAACTAAGCGATATGAGGAATTCGTATTGAGCTGCAAGAAGGATGCCGGAATATAGAATTTGTGCGAGCGTTCAGCGCGAGTGAGATGCTGAGTCTGGATCAAGAGAATTTGAGTTGCGTGGAGCAGAGTTATAGATTGGACAAGCAGCATGGGTTAAGGAATGTATACTGGTTTGGTTCAAGGACGAACCTAATTCTAAGTGGTATATTATGTAACGCCCCGCAATCGCACGGTGCATTACGCTGAATCGGATCGAATGAGGCAATAGCTGGTTACATTTCAATTTGTTGGATTAGGGAACAAGTATTGATTTGAGTTGGTTTCATATACAGATCGTAAGTGGAGTTCGATAGAATTTGGTGTTCTTTCAGAGCAGTACTGAGATAGCAGAATTTGGAGCGATAATGTCGTCTTTCTTAGTCCGATCGGTCGAGATGATTTGGAGAGCACGGCCTGCTCGCACGGTTATACCAATTGGGCAGATCGTGCTTTGCATCGGACCACGGGTTTAAGGGATCGTCCATATCGGCAGGACAGGATGCTTAACGTAACCAGACTTGGTGTGGGCTCTGTCCCTTCTCCTCTACTCCTATATGCCTAATAATATGGAACACACGTAATGGCTTGAACATTTGGAAAGGAACTTGGAAATCACTACACTATGGCGTGCATAGAGTGCACGTCGTTTGGTTGGATATAATTTTTGGGTTGAGTTGGTTTTGCGTTGGGCAGTTGGAGCTTGAGTAGGCAGTTGGAGCTTGAGTGGATCATCTTGGTTGGAACATCGAGGCACTTTGTTTGGGCGAGCGAGCGTGCATCCGTGCACGAGTATCAAGTTGGGCGCTTTGTCATGCAAAGCGTGCAGTTGTGGTTCAAAACCAGACAACTGCATCGGTGAGGGCATTGTTCCACTGTTGGGGCATTGTGTCACAGGATTTTATGAGTGAGGGGTGTTGCACCAATTGTAACATTGTGTCGAGAAGCGGCATAGTGCCTATGGTGATAACTTGAGATGGTGCCTTGGGCTATAAGTTGGAGAATGATTATGGATAGTTGGTTGGATTGAGGCAAGGATCGTTGGGTGGGGGTGAGAATGCCTGATTCTCTCGTCATACCTACTTGGTGTCTGCATCGGTCACGGACAACCTGTTGTGCACAGGGTTTGGTTTCCTCGAACAGGAAGGCTCTGGGGCACCGGGACCGTTCGGCCATGGAGGAAACAAATGGTAACGTGCCTTGGGTGCGGCGTCGGCAGTTCGATACGACCAGGCGGGCTAGCTACTCAGTACTGGATCGGGTAGAACTATAGTTTATTAGTCCTTTAGGGTTTAACCAGTGACTTTATATAGATAAGAGTTAGTTTGCTTTGCTTTGGTTTGGTTTGTGCTTTTCGTGTAGGCGACGGCCACCTTGCTTCGACAAGAGTGTGCATATCGATGATTGGATTATAAAGGCTTGGATTGTGGATTTGGTTTTAGACTGGATATTGAGGCTTGGATTGTGGTTCAATAGGTTCACGCGTTGCTTGGGTTTGAGTAGGATAGTTTTCATGCTAGTTTTCTTTTGAGTTGGATATATCTACTTGTATATTTTGCTTGAGTTGAAGGCTTGCATGTTTAACCTGCTTTACAGTTTTCCTTAACATCTTATACCTCTGTCATAAAATAAATCTTAGATTCAAGTAGAATGATCACCATATAACTGTTTGCACTCACTATTCTACTTAGTGTCGGTTTAGATGAGTGGGTTACCCCGCTCACCAGTATGGCTGTGTACTGACCCACGTTTGTGGGCATTATTTTAGGTACACAGGTGTAGTGGCGATGCTTGAATATACGGGGCATAATGTATGAAACGTAAGTACCTTTATGGGAAAAAGAAAGAGCAAGATTATTACATCGCCTTTGTGGCATTATCCTTTATGGCATTTTCATTGGACCCTATCGAGAGCTTCGCTGCGTATACTCTGATGTGTGCTTGGTACACAATACTTGACTTTCATTGCAACTTGGTCCTTTTGATGATAACTTTGATGTTTGGCAATATCATCTTGTGCGAGCTCAACTCCAGGCTCGTACGACATCATGTCCCGATGAGAACGATTGTCCTGCGGGAGCGCTGCAACGTGGTGATTCATATTCAGCGGGGACGATTGAGCTTACGGGAGATTGGGGCATGACAACCAAGACTCCAGATGATGAGAAGGTAGCAGTCGTAAAGCTACAATTATTAGATCTTGCCCGAGATTGGTGGATGGCACAAGAAATGACACTTTAAAAGCCCATTGACTGGCAGACGTTCAAGGAGCGCTTTCAGGAAAAGTATTTCCATACCACCGCCAAGTTCCAGCTCCAGCAGCAGTTTATCAACCTCCGCCAGAACACAAGATCGCTAGACCAATATATGGTCAAGTTTTGTCGTCTTAGCCAGTTTGCTCCTTATATGGTAGCTTCCGAGGAAGACCGATCCAAGAGATTTGAACAATGGTTACATTTAGAGCTTTAGCAGTTTACGATGGGTCATAATTATACCATATACGATGCAGTAATCAAGGCAGCTAGGTCCTAAGAACTTGCCGGCCAGAGATTAGTAGCAAGGACTGGAGGCCAGAAGATGTCACACTCATCCCTGAGAAGCACTGGTATTCAGTCATCACCTCCAGCACCAGCAGTCAAAATATCTCGCCCTCCAGCACCTCAACCTCCACAGTAATCTCAGTAGAATCTATCAGGAAGCCTGTATCAGCAGGATGCAGCCACTGCGGCATGCCATGGCACACCAAAGAAAAGTGTAGAGGGCTAATGGTAGTGTTTCAGATATGGGACATCCGACCACATGATTGGTTCATGCCCAATCCTGTACCCAGAGACTTCTTTAGTCCGACAGTTACTAGCCCCGCCTTAGACATCGATTGAAGGCCCGCGAGGTCCAGTGTTAGCAGTTCGACCCCTATCCCAGCGTCCTCTCCCGACGTAGACTCAATAGTTTCAGCAGCAATGTCCAACGCAGTATGCGCAAGTCTAGCAAGCCCAACCAGCAAGACACAACCAGCAGCAAGTAAGTGCCACGACCCATGAACGATGGCCTGACGAAACATTTGGCAACTTAAAGCAGTTGTTAGTCGAAGGCACTATAATTATTGGTAAGATTTTCGAGCTCTCTTTAGCTTGTCTTATTCTTGGGTTCTTGTCGAACGATCTAGTGTTCCAATGTGTTCAAAATACGATAATCGTTTCTATCCTTTCGTTAAGCAAATGGCAAGTTCGTCGCCCCACTCTTCTGCCTTCGTAACTCGTGGTACGTGGTGTCTATCATGTGTCATGACTGCGAAGGTATATCCTGGATTAGAGTCATGTCCTCGATATAGTCGTTGGTGACGACTTACCTCCAGGCTTGGCTCTTGTCCATTTGTGTGAGTCAGCATAGGCAAGCGAGGACGAGTTACTATTCGACTGACTCAGGAGTATACATATCCATATGCCTCCATTTCTCTATGTGTTGCTTTTGTGCATTTATACATTAGTTACTTATGCATCTATATTTTCTATTTTAGTTACTTGCTTAGTGTAATCATTTGAATTATGATTTAATTTCTTGAGCTTTCTCGTGTGTTTCAGCTCGACAAGCCTTGGTGAAATTCCTAAGACAGAATTTTTCTAATGAGGGTGGAGATGTCACACCCGATTTCAGATTTAGTATTTCTTGAATTTCTAGAATTTAATATTCTTGATAATTTATTCCTGTTGTATTTTCTCATGTTGGTTCCTATCGTTTTATTTATTATTTTATTTTTTCTGTTGTTGAGAGAGACTACCTGAGACCAGAAGAATACCCATTGTCATTGCAATAGACCCGGTTTAGGACCCGCATATATAATGGACCCTTGGTTCGGTTCATTTTGGGTGAACCCATGACTAAACCCTCTTTCTCTCCTCTCTTAGTATATATATGAGCTTTTCTCTCTCTTCTCTCTTTCTTCTTCTTCTTCTTCTTCTTCTTCTTCTTCTTCTTCTTCTTCTTCTTTATTTTTACTTTCCTCTCCCTCAAGATCCCTCTAACCCTAACCCTAACTTTAACTCTAACCCTAAGAAAAAGTTGCTGCGACTTAGACCGTGAGTGGTAGAGGTTAGGAGCTACCCAAGGCAAGTACATCTTGCTCAATGGTGAAGTCATAAATTTTTGGATTTTTATATATGTTGTTTTATAAAATTTATTTGATGGAAAATGTTCTCCTTAAGTTGCTGATCATAATTAGTTCTTGGAGTTTTGGATTTTTGATGTATTGATTTTTGTAGATCTGAGTTTCAAGTTTAGGATTTTTATGTATTCTATGAGTTTTTTTTTGTTTTGATCTATTAAAACTTAGTGTTTTCAAAAACTAGTGGTTCCTTATGTTAGAGATTTTATTTCATGTAAATTGCCTTTTGTTTCACTTGATTTGGAGTTAAAATAAAGTTTTTATGAAGAAAATAAATTTTTGGAGCTTTCGGCCATGGCTGAAACTGCTGTTGGAGAAGATGAAGTCTTCATGTGGCCAGCAAGCTATGCGACTGAGAGTTCCATGCGGCCCAAGAGGGTTATGCGGCCTGAACTCTTGTCGTATACTGACAGTAAGCGTCCATCTAAGTCCACGCGGCCAGTGAGTCCATGCGGCAAGTGAGTCCATGCGGCCAGTAGGTTCATGCGGCCAGTGAGTCCATACGGCCAGTGGGCGCATGCGGCCAGAAATTCTTGTGTGCATTTTGTGTTCCCAATTGTTATGTTATTTTAGTGATTATTGTTGTGTGCTTTCTTATGTCGATGCAAGTTTATGATACCAGACAAGTTTTGCATGTAAGCTCACAGACAAGTTTATGTACAAGTTCACCATCCCCATGATACCGTAGAAATATTTGTGTATAAAAATATATTGCATTTGGCATCTGACAATCGAGTATGAGTATTGTCCAGTGTATCACGTATCGCAAATACGATAACTCATGAAAAGATCGTACTTGCGACTCATTATTTTTTGGAGTTCTCAAGTGTCCACGACTCGAGAACTTGAAATAATTTATCAATGATTAAACAAGATAAGATTTTCCTAGAATATTGGGATGGAAGAATATTGCGCTACCAGCTACCCCGATCCCCATGGACCCCATGCTGCATGGAACAACCCAGCTAGGCAATGGCTCCATGGCTGACCAAGTTTACGCGTGCTGCGACACTTACAAGATAAATTTATATACAAGTTTATGTTCGTAAAACAAGTTTATGATTGCAAGTTTGAGTTTATGCTTTTGAGTTCAATTTCTATTTATGACAAGTAACAAGTTATGTTATTGTATGGTTGATTTTGCATTTAAGTTTACTAGACAAGCGTACCCACAACCATCCGGGTTAACTGCAGTGTCGTTGGTAGCAATATTCTTAAACATGCATTTAGAAATTATTGTCTGTGACAACCCTAACTAGTTAATCGTAGCAAGCCGTAAAGTTGTTTGGCCGTACGATGAATGATGTTACTTTCATTATAGCTCACACTTCTAGTTTTTTTTTCTCCTGGCGCGCGGTTAGAGTGCTAAGTTCTGCTCGAGTGAAGGTCTGCAACCCGGGTCCTTGTTTGGTTTAATGGTTGTGTTCCCGACCCATAGTAGTTCATATGCTCTATTGTCGCTTATCGCCTTACTTTCTTTTCTGCACTTATTATCAGTTCTTCCTGTATTATTCTTGAGACAAGTACATTGATACCGTACAAGTCTCGATCAGCATTTATTTCTTATATGTCTCTTTTGCTTATGTTGTGATGTGTTTGGTTTATCACCTCGAGCTCCTTTGTGGTACTTGTTGCTTGGGGTTCTGACCCCACTGGCTTTGCATAACCAGGTTACCCCGAAGAGAACCAGAATCCACCGCGCTTCCAGCAAGATGGCTCACACTCGTTGGACTGCGGCCGAAGCTCGCGAGTGGGTTTCCTTCTTCCACCTCTCGTCTTGATTACTTCATTATATGGTGTTTAGCAAGAAGCAGAGTTAGCTCCTTATATTTTGAGACTATGGTCAACATGATATATATATTAGACCATAGCTGGTATATTTGATCATGTATATTTATACTCTGCTAGTGAAGCATTTTGTATTCTCTAGCTTCATGATCATATGTGACATGTAATTTGGGACGCCTCTTTACTTTCATGTATGCTATACTCTTGTACTTGTGTTGCTGGATTGAGAATAATAGGATTTGTCGGCCTTAGGACTGACATCGTAGCATGCTAGAGTTTACACATCTGTCTTCTAGACATCCTTAACACACTGTGGCTTACTTCGGTATTCTGCAAGGTGCGATTGGCCATGCAGTCCCCGTATTTACCCAGTATTCAGGGAGCGGCGTGACAAGATTTTCTTGGTGGCCCATGCAGGTCTGTTTTCAGACTTGTGGGAGGACTCATCTTGTTAGAATCTCAATCCTCTATAATCTTCGACTGAACCCCACTTGCAACATGTACCTCTCACTTTCCTTGAACTTTAAACTTGCTTGACATGATTGTTCATTCTCGTCCCTTGTTGATAATCTTGTATCCTTATTCTTCAGGGACACCCCACTTGTTCCTCCTTCTGAGGTTTTCTTTGCACCAATAACTCTAGCAGATCCAGTAGGCCGGGGTCAGATTCTAATATTGAACCAAGGGCAAGCATCAATAGCTTTTTATCAGCCATCTCCACAAGTCACGCATGCTCGACCAGCACAATCAGCCCCACCAGTCTTGTCGAAACAGCCAGTTCAGCCCGCTCCGTCATTCATACTAGCCCAGCCAAGAGTGATTCTCTCCAACCAAGTGCGAACTATGTGTCAAGCTGACCAAGTCACGTCTACAAAAGATGAGAACCACCCAGATCTTCAGCAACTAAAAATCCTAACAAGCTCTCGCATGGCAACTTGGCCTGCTCATGGTTATAGTTGTACCCTGTTAAGAAGAGACACGTGGCACCCTCCAGCATCCATACGGTCCAACATATGCGCGCCCAGGGGTAACTAAAAAAGTAGGGTACCACACCCATACAAGAGGCGGGCTATCGGTGAACCTACAGTCAAGCAAGAGAGAAGAGCTTCCTCCTCCAACATCGAATCATCTATGGAGTAAAGAGAGTTGCTACACTCCTAACCCTCCATCGTCACTCCCCCAAAAAGAATTGTACTTAGATTGTCTTCCTAGGACCTCTTTATACTCTCTTTTCGTTTGTTAATTAAATCAAGCTCTCTTGGAACTTTCAAATTTAATGGCGAACAAGATGGCGACTCTGCTAGGGACGCCTTTCTCCTTTGATGAGAAAGCTGTGGTGTAATATGACGCAACCAAGCTCGGGTCCACTCAAAGGATGTTGCTTGTCCGCTTCGACCAACAGGTCTTCGAGGACATGCTCTCTGAGGATAGAGTGAGTCCTTCTCCGAGGCAAACAAAGCCCATAAAGACCAGCAGGACGTGGGTAGCAAAGGCCATCGCGCCTCAACCAACTGGGGAGCAGGCGCTCCCCGTCTCTCTCCCTATCCTAGGGACTGCACATCATGCGTCCACTGCTTATGCGATAGCCTATTCCAACCAGAAGGGTGCTTACCACTTGAAGACCCACAGAACGTGGGTAGAAAAGGCCACAGTGTCTCGCCCAACTGCGGAGCTTCCGCTCCTTGCCTCTCTTCATGTTGCTGAGGACACTCGTTAAGCGTCCACCCAGACTGACCATGCGGCTTCTTTGTCTGCCGCAGGAGGTGCTCAGCACCCGAACTCTGGCAGAAGAAAACACTACGATGCCAGACGTTCGAATCTTGATGTGAGTTCCATCCGACCTAGGAGGAGGCCGCATAAGATTGAATATTCTGCACCGGTTCCCTGCCACAGGAAGATGGCCGCATACGGCCCGCACAATAGTCGAACATCTATTTTCGAACGAATCTCACGCAGTGACCCTATGCACCTTTATAAGAGTTGTAAAAATCCAAACATGGACCCTTTGTACTACGCGCCTACGGGTGCCAAGTCGAATAAGTCAAGGGCAGTACGAGCTCATCGTGCTCAAGCAACTGCCCATTCGGCTGACCGTCGGAGGGCACCTCTAACCGTTATGCGGGCCCCTGATGGAAAGCACTATAAGACCGACCCGTGTATCCAGTCCTCAGTGGCAAATGGATAGGGTCCGTCTCTAAAGTCTTCCATTGACGATATGGGGAATGTTCTTGTACGAACCCTATATCAGGGAGCAAAAATAACACCCACGCACCCGTGCACTCGATCTACCCGTACTCACAAAAAGGGTGCAAAGGTGAGTCAGCCCTCGCCTGACTTGCGCAATATGATCAATCACAAGCGCAAGACAAGGGAGGCAGCTACGGCATGTAAAGTGCCCCCCCCCAGGACATCACCGTGGCAAAATTATCACCAACTGTTGCTACAACAATGCGGCAGCACCTTCAAGCAGACAGTGGGCATTCCAACGACTGCACCCAACGGCACCTATTCGGCAAAAATCTAAGTATTAGGTGCAAATACCCGAAGAGGATGAGTTACCATTTGCGTCATGTTACTCTGCTCGGAAGGTCCCTTCCACGAAGGGAGGAAAGAAATTCAATACCTCCAGTCCGTTAATCTCAACCAGCGCATTGAGAAAGGGACTACCAGGAGGACCAGCAGGGGGGACCCGCATAAGGTCTTTTCCAGGGCACCCGCTCGAAGAAGAAGCTCACAACCGCTGGGAGTAGTTCTGCCTCAGAACTACTGACGGTTGCACAAGCTGGGGGTAGTAATCCACCAGATATGTACGATAATCCGACATTCCGAGGAGATAAGGATTTCCAAGGAACGGATGCTGAAGTTCCAGGGGGTTGCCACCCTCGGAGAGAAGATATTGCCTCCTATACTGGGGGTAGTATTCCATCAGAGTTCAAACATGATGCAACACTACTAGTTCTCCCCGATGACTATTCACTGCAAGAGTCCGAAGTAGAGAGTACTATGTCAACCATCCCATCATGCTCACCTCATGTAAGAACAACATATATGGCAAAGGACGACCATGAAGGCCCCAATGATCAACAGCGCCTCAAAACTCTCGAAGCCATGATGCACACTATGAGAGAGTCAATGCAAGCCTTGACCCAAGCAGTGCTAGCCATTAAGGCAGCTGTAGCCTCCTAACCACCAAGGGCCACAGGTCAAGACCTTGGAACTAATATAGATTCAAATGCAACCGCTCCCCCATTGGCGGACGTCATGCTCTACCAGGGTCGTATGCTCCTCCCGCAACAGATGAAGCTAGGAAAGCGATGAGGGAGGTCCGAGAACTACGAGCCCGCATAGATTCTATGATCAATCGGGACTTACTACGCAATCTCAGAGTGCGGCAGCCATATCCGCTGGAATTGATGGATGTACCATACCCGTCCAAGTATAAACCCTTCAATATTGACACATTTTACGGTAGTACACCTCCCGCCGGTATATGAGCTACTTTAAAACTACGATGGAGCACCTACCCCGCAACGATGCTATCCTCCTTGGCTCTTCGTCGAGGCATTATTCGGGGTGGCCTTCGACAGGTTTTGCAGCCTCCAAGATAACTGCATCTCATCGTTCGACGACCTCAAGAGTCTTTTTCTCCAAAGATTCTATGAGGTGGGAAGTGACATGACTATGTCCCCCTGATGGACATTGCCCAGGGAGAAAAGGAACTAGCACGAAATTATATCGAGCGGTTTCGAAAAGATGCACTAAGGATGCCTCATGGCAATCCCGAAACGACGCTGATAAAAATGTGTCGGAGAAACCTACTTCCGACAGTCAGCCTCTGGATGGGTGATAGCCAGCTTAAAGATTGTACGGTATTTATTATTGTCACGACCCGCACCCGGATATTCGGGTACGAGTACGTGGGTACGTCCAGCCTACGCCGTAGTGTCGGCGGTAGTACGCTGTCTAGATCATATTCACAGGTAATTTAACATCTAGCTCATCCACAGTAAATAAATAGACAAGGATAATGACAGGGGAATAGAAATGTTAATATTTCATAAACAAAATGTGACAACCATATCCATAGTTTATTACAGAACCAGAAGATAAATCGGAGACAAACCCGATTACTAGACTGAAAGAAAAATAATAACTATCTGCTAACTACTCCTCAGAAGTGGCCTCCTGAGTAGGAACCGGCTCCTCAAAAGTATCACCTGCTACCTCATAGGGACCATAATAGGTGGGGGCATAGTCGCGTACCAACAGCTATCAGACAATGACAGGGGAAGGGTAAACCACATGCCTCCTAGTATTCTCCCTCCCGACACGAAAAGCAAGATATGAAATCCAGTATTCTAATACTACGTGTAACATCCAATGGTGCTAGTAGAGCAAGGAACTAATTATCACAATATAAAGAATAAACTTGAAGTGCAGGTACTTGCCTGATGTTTGGATCCCAACTACAGTTCTATCCTCAGGAAATTTCCAGAAATGTCTCCGGATGCTGAAATAAACATTACCATCATGCTCAGAAGATATCAAATAGCTAGAAATGTCTGTCCTTGAGTCCAATTTGGAGACAAGGGCAAAAACGACAATTTTGGGTCAAAACGGGGTCCACATGCGGGGCCCGCTTTGCACCGAAAAATGTGTCAGGGTCAAAGGTCTCCAAAATCACCAAACTTAGTGTCAACAGGTCAGGAACAATGCTACGTACCCAACGAAACTTCCAGAATTGGATTCCGATGAGTCGATCACAAAATCGCCCATCGAGCGGGGCCTGTGGGGCCCACGACACGCGATTTCGTCAACGTTCTCAGAATCGAACCAAACTTGGGTCACAGGACCAGTGTATCGCTACGAGTCCGATGGCGCAAGTTTCGTTTCGATCCGACATGTATACACAAAGTTAGGGCTCGATTCGGAAAAGTCGGATATGGGCGTTGTTTTTCCTGTTTTTGGATCGCGGTGTGCGATCATCACAGGACGCGATGCCCCGAGCGGTTTGTCCGGGCACCGAGAGGGTCATACAGGCTTCACAACGCAATTTACGGAATCAAAAACGGGATAGCGAGGAGAAAGTTACACGTACCTGAACAGGACTCAGAAATCGGGGTTTTACTGTGTCCGACACGACACGAGGACACGGTGTCCTGTGTCCGAGTTCAACCCTAGGGTTAGGGTTCAGAGGTACTGGCGACCGGAGACGACGGCACGGCGGCGGGGGAGGCCGGCCGGGGCCTAGGGCGGCACTGGCGGGGCGAGGCGGAGGCGTTGGCGGCCGGGTGGAGCCGGGGGCGGCTGGAACGGAGGCGCAGGGGCCGGCCGGAGCTGAGGAAGAAGGAGGAGGAGAAGGGAGAAGGAGGAGGAGGCTGGGGATGGGCAACCTCGCGGGGCTGGGTGAGGCGGCTCATGGCGGGGCTGGGCGAGGCGGCTCACGGCGGGGCTGGGCGAGGCGGCAGTGGAGCGTGGTCGGGGGTCAGGTCAGCTGCCGGAGAGGGGGATTTATAGGGCGTAGCTGAGGAAGGGGGGCCGGGCTAGGCGGAGGAGAGGGGGGGGGGTCGTGGCCGGGGAGTGCGGGGCTGCGGGGGAGCGTGGCCAGCGTGGCGCGGCGGCGGAAGCGGCGGAAGAATCGGGGGAAGAACGGGTCAGGGGGAGGCTGGGGAACGGGTCAGCGGCGCGGGTTCGGGTGCGGATGGACCCGACCCGACCCGGTAGCCCAATGGGCTGGGCCGAGGGTTTGGGCTGGGCCGGTTGGACCGGCTCGGGTTAGGTTTTAGGATTTAATTAAAAAATAAATAAATAAATAGATAAATAATTAACCAATAAATAAATGAATAAATTAATATTAGTTTTTAGGTGTTTTAAAATAGGTCCGAGGCCCGATAAATTCCAGAAAAATTACCCTAAGTCCAGTTTTTAATTCTACACCATAAAATATTATTTCCATAATATTTTAATATTATTTATTATCAATTAAAAATCATTTAATAATTAAAACCCTGATTTTAATTACAGAAAATTCCCAGAAAATTTCAGAAAATTGTGAAAAATCCAAGTTTAATATTTTCTGAAAATCGGGGGTTTACAATCTATCCAACTTATAAAAATTTTGTCCTCGAAATTAAAATATGGTAGGGTTCTCTCTATCCAATCTCACTTGATTACAGTCTAAAGGATTCTCTCAAGTGAACATTGCGGTCTCTACCCAACTTAGAATTTACCCATCTATCATCTAAGGCTATACAAAAGCTATGTCCCAACTTTTTTTTAATCATGGTATTGAATCCTTAAGTCTTTAACACCAAACACATCACCTATGGTATTCCCTTAATCATGTATAAAAATGATCATCATCAATGTGACCGGTCTGTGGGGTATATCTAGTACTATCTATATATCAAACTTATACCTAGCACAAGATTTCGTCTTTCCGAAATAAGGGAAGACGAGGATCAATAATAAAGGGTTCAAGGGCGAGGTGATAGAACATAGGTATAGGGATCAAGGCGTTTAAAGAATTCCAATGGAAATTGTCAAGCGGTTATGGATTAAAATTCTATTCTGGTAATCATTTATTTGCATGCTCGTATTAGTACAGTTATGTAACTGATACGATATGCTCGGACATATTTAGGGGGCAAGTATACTAGTCAACTATATATCTCAATCCACGCAAAGTAGTCGTGCGAAGTGCGAATCAAAATGCACTAAGGTTGATCAGACCGTAATACACTGATTTTGAATAGACACTTGTATTAGTGGGGTTGATCAGGCCTCACTAACACATATGTCATGAACAAGCCCGATAAAGAGTAAGCTTGCAAAACTAGGCTATAGACTAGCAACATAAGTCAAGTACAACAAAATTAAGTGCGCTAGATGATGATGAAAGGAGGTACAAATTATTTAAGTTCACAAAACAACACATAATAAGCACAACAACAAAAGACTCTAAAATCTCTATAGTTATAAAAGCATACCAGGTTATTAGCAAGTTCAAAATTACTAGGTTGGGGCTGAGGTCACGAACCAGTAGGCACGAGCTAAAACAATACTAGAAACGGTATCTACAAATCACTTACGCGCATTAGCTACTCCAAGAGTCTGCGCGTCTCCACGGTCATCGCAAAAGCTTGTCCTTGTGGTGGATTACTCTGCTGTTGTTGGGCCTGTTGGAAGAGTGCTGCTTGTGGTACCAAGGGTGGTCTCGGTTCGGGTGCTGGTAGAGCTTGTTGGTAGATCCATTACTCTGAATCCAAAATAAACGATAAGAGGCGCACAGGAATCAAGGCAGGATACAAGTCAAGGAATTAATTCGAATCCGAGATAGATGTCAAGAACGATTCAAGCAAGTGGATGAGATCCTAAAACTTATCCTATTCTTACTGCAGGCCTGTTCGGTCCCTAAGTTGAAATCGAACAATTTAGTCGTTGACCTGCATGGGCCGCCATAAAAACGTGTCACGACCCGTACCCGGATATTCGGGCACGAGTACGTGGGTACGTCCAGCCTACGCCGCAGTATCGGCGGTAGTACGTTGTCTAGATCATATTCACAGGTAATTTAACATCTAGCTCATCCACCGTAAATAAATAGACAAGGATAATGACAGGGGAATAGAAATGTTAAGATTTCATAAACAAAATGTGACAACCAGATCCATAGTTTATTACAGAACCAGAAGATAAATCGGGGACAAACCCGATTACTAGACTGAAAGAAAAATAATAACTATCTGCTAACTACTCCTCAGAAGTGGCCTCCTGAGTAGGAATCGGCTCCTCAAAAGTATCACCTGCTACCTCATAGGGACCATAATAGGTGGGGGCATAGTCCTCATCATCGCCTAATATCAACGGATCCAGTCAGGAAAGGAGCAAAGTACACAATGCACAACAAAGATTAAACTAAATATTTATGACAAGTAGGAAAGAACTGACTAAACAATCACGATAAGAATATGCACAATAAGTAGTGAAATTAACTAAGAATTAAGCACTAAAAATCAGGAATATAAGTAAAACATGATTAATTGCTAGAAACCAGGGACATGAGTAAAACAGGGATATAATGAGACAAGAAAATGCAACTGTAACAAGACAAGAAACTATGTGTGTGTAATTATGTATTTAGAATACATAGTCGGCATGTAGGGGGTTATAAGGCTAATCAGGCCATCATAGACGGCTATCAAACAATGAATAATCGAGTATCAGGCTGATGGTACAGTCGCGTACCAATAGCTATCAGACAATGACAGGGGAAGGGTAAACCACATGCCTCCTAGTATTCTCCCTCCCGACACGAAAAGCAAGACATGAAATCCAGTATTCTAACACTACGTGTAACATCCAATGGTGCTAGTAGAGCAAGGAACTAATTATCACAATATAAAGAATAAACTTGAAGTGCAGGTACTTGCCTGATGTTTGGATCCCAACTACAGTTCTATCCTCGGTAAATTTCCAGAAATGTGTCACGACCCGCACCCGGATATTCGGGCACGAGTACGTGGGTACGTCCAGCCTACGCCGCAGTGTCGGCGGTAGTACGCTGTCTAGATCATATTCACAGGTAATTTAACATCTAGCTCATCCACAGAATAAATAGACAAGGATAATGACAGGGGAATAGAAATGTTAAGATTTCATAAACAAAATGTGACAACCAGATCCATAGTTTATTACATAACCAGAAGATAAATCGGGGACAAACCCGATTACTATGCTGAAAGAAAAATACTAGCTAACTGGCTACTACTCCTCAAAAGTAGTCTCCTGGGTAGGAACCGGCTCCTCAAAAGTATCACCTGCTACCTCATAGGGACCATAATAGGTGGGGGCATAGTCCTCATCATCGCCTAAATCAACGGATCCAGTCAGGAAAGGAGCAAAGTACCAAATGCACAACAAGATTAAACTAAATATTTATGACAAGTAGGAGAGAACTGACTAAACAATCACGATAAGAATATGTACAATAAGTAGTGAAATTAACTAAGAATTAAGCACTAAAAATCAGGAATATAAGTAAAACATGATTAATTGCTATAAACCAGGGACATGAGTAAAACAGGGATATAATGAGACAAGAAAATGCAACTGTAACAAGACAAGAAACTATGTGTGTGTAATTGTGTATTTAGAATACATAGTCGGCATGTAGGGGGTTATAAGGCTAATCAGGCCGTCATAGACGGCTATCAGACATGAATAATCGAGTATCAGGCTGATGGTACAATTGCGTACCAACAGCTATCAGACATGACAGGGGGAAGGGTAAACCACATTCCTCCTAGTATTCTCCCTCCCGACACGAAAAGCAAGACATGAAATCCAGTATTCTAACACTACGTGTAAACATCCAATGGTGCTAGTAGAGCAAGGAACTAATTATCACAATATAAAGAATAAACTTGAAGTGCAGGTACTTGCCTGATGTTTGGATTCCACTACGGTTCTGTTCTCGGGGAAATTTCCAGAAATGTGTTCGGATGCTGAAATAAATATTACCATCATGCTCAGAAGATATCAAATAGCTAGAAACGCCTGTCCTTGAGTCCAATTTGGAGACAAGGGCAAAAACGACAATTTTGGGTCAAAACGGGGTCCGCATGTGGGCCCGCTTTGCACCGAAAAACGTGTCAGGGTCAAAGGTCTCCAAATTCACCAAACTTAGTGTCAACAAGTCAGGAACGATGCTACGAACCCAACGGAACTTCCAGAATTGGATTCCGATGAGTCGATCACAAAATCGCCCGTCGAGCGGGGACTGTGGGGCCCACGACACGCGATTTCGTCAACGTTCTCAGAATCGAACCAAACTTGGGTCACAGGACCAGCGTATCGCTACGAGTCCGATGGCGCAAGTTTCGTTTCGATCCGACTTGTGTACACAAAGTTAGGGCGTGATTCAGAAAAGGCGGATACGGGGCGGTGTCCGCGGATATGCGTTGATCCCGGTGTGCACGCACACCCGAATCGACTTTCGCGAAATCCCACACGTCCGTATCAACTACGTGCACGTATCTGTGAAGACCGTGCGCAACCAAGTCATCCCATTTGGCGAGGCGTACCCAGTTCCGGGGTGAATCGGGTCGTTATTTTTCCTGTTTTTGGATCGCGGTATGCGATCACCACAGGACGCGATGCCCCGAGCGGTTTATCCGGGCACCGAGAGGGTCATGCAGGCTTCGTAACGCAATTGACGGAATTAAAAACGGGGTTACGAGCAGAAAGATACGCATACCTGAACAGGGTCCTAAAAACTGAGTTTTTCACCGTGTCCGACATGACACAGGACACTGTGTCCTGTGTCCCTGTTGTCATGCCCTGATTTCGTGGAATCGATAGTCGTCCCCCGGGCGTGACCGCCGTGCGGGCCTAGGTTGCGCACCGCACAAGGCTAAGTATTTTGTTTTGCATAGCGAGCACATATTCAGAGTACGTAGATAATTGAAACACAGATTGAAACATGGAAAAGTTCTCTTTTATTGATAATATGAACATCTATTACAAACTCCCTGAACTGAGTCATAAGGATTGCCTCTATGGGCTTACAAAAGTGTTGAAACAAAATGAGATAGCAGTCCTGTACATTACATCCTTTACTAAACTCAAAATATAAGACGTTGGGTCGGAACGAAGGCCTTGCCACGAAGCTGCATATTTGCTTGGTGGCTTGCTTCTTCTTCAAAATGCTCCAAAAAGGTGGCACGGTTGAGGCGTGCCTACAGCTGGACTGGATTGGGGGTTTGTCTCCTGCTCCTCGCTTGGTTCTCCTTAGCGCGGGGAACCTGTTTCAACGAGGGTCAGTACATCGAAACGTACTGGTGAAGGCAAGCTAACCCAACTATACCAATCAACACGTTGTTATAATGAAGCATGCATAATTATTGTGGGTTTCTATCTTGCCTTAGTCCATTTTACAGCAAGAATTTATATATAGAAACCAATGAGATAACCCGCCACCGTTCGGTGACATTTACCTGTTCGTCTGAACCACCTGTATAATACTTACCCTGCCTTCCCTGTCAAGAAGACACAAGTTAGTTACAACAGGTTTAAATATACGAGGGGATCACTGGCACATTGCCATTATGGACGGGCTAGTCTCAGTACGGAGTGCCGTGCGACGCATAGATCGGGGCGTCCCAGGGCATTCCGTCCTATAGCAGGCGACTATCATGAGTTCCGTCCGGATCGGATCGGTGCCGGTGCCCCAGCAACCGTCCGCAGGAACGAGACCTTGTGCACAAGTTGTCCGTGATCAACGTAGTACACTAAGTTAGCATTTGAGGCAGATCAGGAAAATATCAGGCGCAGGAAAGTAACGGGGCAAGATTTAGTTTAGCATAGTCTTCCTGTTCGGTTTATTGCATTCGAAATGAGTTCTAGAGCATAAGCACAAATTAAGAAGAAGCATATATATACACTAACTCATATTCATGCATATGGATGAACATTCCAAGCGAACAAGCATGTAAGTAAGTAACCGTTCACAAGTTTCATTTGACAAGCATAATTTCCCAAGTCTATTCCCTTATTATCTTGAAGTCTTTTAGTTATTACTTGGTATCGTTTGATCGGGGCAAGCACGAACACAGATTTAGATGTGAAGACTAGCAAGAAGGCTAGCTAATCGGGATGGTAGCCACTCACTTTAGTGGTTGGAAGGAAGAAGGAAAGAAGTGCTTTAGGAGTCCGCTCGAGCGACGCCTACTGCTGGATCACCTGTATTGACACGAACAGCTGATCAGTACTTCTTCCTCTCTTTCCATTATCGGAATTGAAGTGAAGTCCTAAGAACGAAAGCAATGAAATCTATCGAAACCGTTCAAGAAAACCCAAGCAAATCCGAAAACCAACTCAAGGCACGAAAGCAACAAGCGACAGCGAAAACTAGGCAACAAAAGATGCAGCGGAGAGGTCCCTCCTGACTCTGCCGCTAAGTCGATCCCGGGGGAACGGTCCACTGAATATGGGAATCGATTCCGAAGAAACAAATACATAACGAGGACGAGTTCTTAATTCAATCTATCCCGATCGAACGATACCGTCTTGTATTTCTTAGTCGCGCTCCCCGAATAGGGGGAACGGGGCACTACATTCTACCCAACCAATTGGAAGTTTCGTCCCGAAACTTAAGGAATAGAACCTACCACTAGGAAATAATGAGGGGAACCTTTCCCTCATTTTGGATTCAAGCTCCCAAGTAGATTCTTCGACAGAGTGATTCCGCCAAAGCATGCATACGAGAGGAACCGAACGAGTCCGAAGCAGCTTTTCTTTTCTATCCAAAATTTGCACAGGCTGTTCTACATACGTCAAGTCGGCTTGAAGGTTCAGTTGGTCCAGGTCTACCATATGGCTCGGGTCGTACACATATTTCCTAAGTTGTGAAACATGGAATATATCATGTACGTCGGATAGGGATGGTGGTAGTGCAATTTGATATGCAACTGAAGCAACCCGCTTTAGTATTTCGAACGGACCGACAAATCTCGGACTTAGCTTCCCTTTTGCCCCGAACCTGCTGACTCCTCGCATGGGCGAAACCTTGAGGAACACCCGGTCGCCTACTTGGAACTCGAGCGGTCTGCGATGTACATCTGCGTAGCTCTTTTGACGGCTTTGAGCTACCTTTAATCTTTCCCGAATCAATCGAACCTTCTGGACAGTCTGCTCCACAAGTTCAGGGCCGAGCATCTGCCGTTCGCCAACTTTGTCCCAACAGATCGGAGACCGACACTTCCGCCCGTACAACGCCTCATACGGCGCCATTTGAATGCTTGATTGATAATTATTGTTGTAAGCAAATTCGGCTAAAGGTAGATGAAGATCCCAACTAGTCTTTAAGTCCAAGGCGCAGAGTCGCAACATGTCTTCGAGGATCTGGTTGACACGTTCGGTTTGGCCGTCGGTCTGTGGATGGTAGGCGGAGCTAAACTTCAACTTCGTCCCCATTGCTGACTGCAGGCTTCCCCAGAAACGTGATATGAATCGACCATCTCGATCGGAGACTATGGTTACGGGCACGCCATAGAGTCGAACGATTTCGTTGAGATATATCTGAGCCAGGCGGTCGGCACTCCAAGTAGATTTGATAGGCAGAAAGTAAGCTGACTTGGTGAGTCGATCGACGATAACCCAGACTGCATCATGTCCCCGTTGCGTCCTCGGCAAGCCAACAATAAAATCCATCGTTATATCATCCCATTTCCACTCCGGAATAGCAAGGCTTTGTAATTCTCTGCCTGGTTTCTGGTGTTCGGCCTTTACTCGTTGACAAGCCATGCAATGCGACACAAACTGCGCCACATCCCGTTTCAAGCCGTGCCACCAAAACGTCGTACGAAGATCCCGATACATCTTTGTGCTACCCGGATGAGAAGTATAGCTAGCATAGTGAGCTTCCGTAAGTATCTCTTCTCTGAGGGCCGCGTCGCTTGGAACGCACAGTCTTCCCTTCACTCGAAGCATCCCATCCGTGCTTACCGCAAAGTCGGACGCCTTTCCTGCTGAGATAAGGGCATGAATCTTTTGCAGGAACGGGTCGTCCTTCTGAGCGGTCTTTACTCTATGTAACAAGTCGGGTTCGAGGCGCAGTTGTGATACTTGCGCCCACTTCTTATATCTTATTTTCAGTGTAATGCCCAGTGATTCAAGGTCCCGGCGCAGCATATCGTTGATAGGCAAGCTCCCTACGAACACTCGACTCAGTGCGTCAGCTACCACGTTTCCCTTGCCAGGCGTGTATCTGATCATGATATCGAAATCGCTAAGGAGTTCAAGCCATCGCCGCTGCCGTAGATTCAAATCCTTCTGAGTATATATATATTTCAAGCTCTTATGGTCCGTGTAGATTTCACACGGCACGCCATAAAGATAGTGGTGCCATAGCTTTAATGCAAACACTACCGCGGCAAGTTCGAGGTCATGCGTTGGGTAGTTCTGCTCATGAGGCTTCAGCTGTCTAGACGCATAGGCTATCACTTTATCCCGTTGCATCAGGACACATCCTAGTCCCTTTCCTGATACATCGCTATATATTTTGAAGTCATCTGGTCCGTTCGGCAAAGTAAGGACCGGGGCAGAGACGAGGCGCTGCTTTAACTCCGTAAACGAAGCTTCACAGTCGTCCGTCCAAGTAAACTTCGCACCCTTCCGTGTGAGCTGAGTCAAGGGCGAAGCAATTCTAGAAAAATTTTGTATAAACCTGCGGTAGTAACCTGCTAGCCCAAGGAAACTTCGGATATCGCTGGCTGACTCCGGTCGTTTCCACTGCAGGATTGCTTCTACCTTCTTCGGATCAACTGAAATGCCTTCCGAAGAGATGATATGCCCCAAAAAGGATATATTGTCTAGCCAGAATTCACATTTACTTAATTTGGCGTACAACTTGTTGTCTCGAAGGGTTTGCAACACCATCCGCAGGTGTCCTGCGTGCTCATCCCTAGTCTTCGAGTACACCAAGATGTCATCGATAAAAACCACCACAAATTTATCAATAAAAGGCCGAAATACTCGATTCATAACGTCCATGAATGCCGCAGGCGCATTCATCAGTCCGAACGGCATCACTGAGAATTCGTAATGCCCGTATCGGGTTCGAAAGGCAGTCTTGGGCGTGTCTTCGGGCTTAATCTTCAGCTGGTGGTAACCTGAGCGAAGATTGATTTTCGAAAACACTGCCGCCCCCTGTAGCTGATCGAACAAGTCATCAATCCGTGGCAGAGGATATTTGTTTCGGATTGTGACTTTATTCAGTTCTCGATAGTCAATGCAGAGGCGTAGAGTTCCGTCCTTCTTCTTCACGAAGAGCACAGGCGTGCCCCAAGGAGACACGCTCGGACGGATAAACCCACGCTCAAGTAATTCTTGGAGTTGGCACTTTAATTCCTTCAGCTCTGCAGGGGCCATTCTGTATGAAGGTTTGGAGATCGGCTGCGTGTTCGGAAATGTGTCAACAGTGAATTCAATCTCTCGATCGGGCGGCATGCCGGGTAGTTCACTCGGAAACACGTCGGGGAACTCCGCCTCAACGGAATTAGGCTTGACGTTTGCGTAGTCCTGCCGCGTGTCCCGAACTGATGCTAGAAATCCCTCGCAGCCTGAGTGGAGCATCCGCCGAGCAGATATCGCCGAAATCACCATGCAGGCCCTAGTCGCGTCAGTGGCTGGACTACTCGTGTAACAGAACTCGGCTTCTCCAGGCAGGTGGAAGACGACTCGTTTCTCTGCACACTCTATAGTTGCCGAGCACGTGCTGAGCGAATCCATTTCCAAGATGATATCGTAGTCCCGAACATCTAGAACTAAAACATCAAGTGACAGCTTTCTCTTCCCAATACAAATATAACCGCCTAGGCATGCTGAACGGACGGGTATTTTCGTACCAGATGGGGTGCTAACGCTTAAATCTAATTGCAACGGAGTCATTTTAATATTGTTCTCCGCGGCAAAGTTTGTAGATATAAAGCTATGTGTTGTACCAGAATCAAATAGTACACGAGCAGGTATGTTATTAAAAAGCAAAGTACCTGACACCACGGTGTCCGAGGCCAAAGCTTCTTCCCGTGTCATGGTATAGACCCGGCCTTGAGCCTGATTACGCCCTTGCTGAGGCGCAGCTCTGTTGGCCTGGGTTGCGGGCGCCTGAGTTTGTTGAGGTGGAAGGACCGGAAAATTACTGATCTGGTGGCTAGGATCGCCACAACGGAGGCACGTACCAAGCTTACGGCGACAATCTTTTTCGATATGCCCTGGCTTCCTGCAAAAGTTGCAGGTCTTGTTGGTGTCTCCACGCTGTTTACCGCCGTTATTTGGACGCTTTGCAGCGTTGTTTCCTCTATCGTTGCCTTGGCGTTTGTGATTGGAAGTTTGCACAGCGCCGGTAGCAACGTGAGGATACTGCGGTTCGAGGGAGATGGCATAGTTTAAGACTTCCCTCATCGTCTGATATTGTGGAACGGATACGTGCCCGTGGATGCCAGGACGTAGCCCTCCTTCGAATCGTCTGGCACGACTCGCTGCATCGGGTATGTAGGCGCTAGCAAATTTGGCCAGTTTGTTGAATTCTGCCGAGTATTGCTTCACCGTCATGCTGCCCTGCCTTAGCTGCACGAACTCGTTTTCCCTCTGTCGGCGTACAGGCGGAGGTATAAACTCCTCCTCGAACGCGGCACGAAAAGTTGTCCACGCGATCGCCTCCTCCCCATGGCCAAGTTGAAGAGATCGTCGATGCACGTTCCACCAGTCGTGCGCATTGAGGCGAAGCAGTAGTTGGGCACAGGTGACGCGCTTGTCTTCCGGCACATCTAGGAGAGAAAAATGATCTTCAAGCTCGGCGAGCCAATCTAGGGCCACGATCGGGTCCTCAGTCCCTTTAAATGGCGTGTTGCAGACCTTCTTGAAGTTGCCAAAGGAGAAGGCAGTCACTTCCCTCGTCCTTGGCACTAGCGGAGTCTCTACTTCAAGTATTGGTTGTTCCACCGGGGTCGCTGTTGTAGCTGTGGACTGGTTGGTGGCCAAGGTCTGAACAAGTTGTTGCAGGGTATCTACCTGCTTTTGCTGGACTGAGAGTCGGGCCTCTAGATTGCTCTGGAACCTGGCTTGGCGGGCATCCTCTCTCTGTCGTTGCTCGGTTAACATTTGCATCACTTGTTGAAGCGAATCGATTTGAGACATGCCCCGTTGGCTCCGAGAGCTTCCTAATGTTCCGGAACTGCTCCCCTGAGCCTGTGTCTCGCCTGGTGCTAGCGCTGATGGTTGCGCTTGCGCCATTCCTTGGAAAGAAGGTAAATTACATTAGGATCATAATGTATTATGGACTTATTGCATGAATGTATCTCATTTTGGCCTAACGAGTTTAGGAGTTCGCACAAGGATTCATCGTTAAGGGAACTTTTCCAGTTCAAGAGTCTAAGGAACTTTGAAGCTGTGCTCTGATACCAATATGTCACGCCCTGATTCCGTGGAATCGATAGTCGTCCCCCGGGCGTGACCGCCGTGCGGGCCTAGGTTGCGCACCGCACAAGGCTAAGTATTTTGTTTTGCATAGCGAGCACATATTCATAGTACGCAGATAATTGAAACACAGATTAAAACATGGAAAAGTTCTCTTTTATTGATAATATGAACATCTATTACAAACTCCCTGAACTGAGTCATAAGGATTGCCTCTATGGGCTTACAAAAGTGTTGACACAAAATGAGATAGCAGTCCTGTACATTACATCCTTTACTAAACTCAAAATATAAGACGTTGGGTCGGAACGACGGCCTTGTCACGAAGCTGCATATTTGCTTGGTGGCTTGCTTCTTCTTCAAAATGCTCCAAAAAGGTGGCACGGTTGAGGCGTGCCTACAACTGGACTGGATTGGGGGTTTGTCTCCTGCTCCTCGCTTGGTTCTCCTTAGCGCGGGGAACCTGTTTCAACGAGGGTCAGTACATCGAAATGTACTGGTGAAGGCAAGCTAACCCAACTATACCAATCAACACGTTGTTGTAATGAAGCATGCATAATTATTGTGGGTTTCTATCTTGCCTTAGTCCATTTTACAGCAAGAATTTATATATAGAAACCAATGAGATAACCCGCCACCGTTCGGTGACATTTACCTGTTCGTCTGAACCACCTGTATAATACTTACCCTGCCTTCCCTGTCAAGAAGACACAAGTTAGTTACAACAGGTTTAAATATACGAGGGGATCACTGGCACATTGCCATTATGGACGGGCTAGTCTCAGTACGGAGTGCCGTGCGACGCATAGATCGGGGCGTCCCAGGGCATTCCGTCCTATAGCAGGCGACTATCATGAGTTCCGTCCGGATCGGATCGGTGCCGGTGCCCCAGCAACCGTCCGCAGGAACGAGACCTTGTGCACAAGTTGTCCGTGATCAACGTAGTACACTAAGTTAGCATTTGAGGCAGATCAGGAAAATATCAGGCGCAGGAAAGTAACGGGGCAAGATTTAGCTTTAGCATAGTCTTCCTGTTCGGTTTATTGCATTTGAAATGAGTTCTAGAGCATAAGCACAAATTAAGAAGAAGCATATATATACACTAACTCATATTCATGCATATGGATGAACATTCCAAGCGAACAAGCATGTAAGTAAGTAACCGTTCACAAGTTTCATTTGACAAGCATAATTTCCCAAGTCTATTCCCTTATTATCTTGAAGTCTATTAGTTATTACTTGGTATCGTTTGATCGGGGCAAGCACGAACACAGATTTAGATGTGAAGACTAGCAAGAAGGCTAGCTAATCGGGATGGTAGCCACTCACTTTAGTGGTTGGAAGGAAGAAGGAAAGAAGTGCTTTAGGAGTCCGCTCGAGCGACGCCTACTGCTGGATCACCTGTATTGACACGAACAGCTGATCAGTACTTCTTCCTCTCTTTCCATTATCGGAATTGAAGTGAAGTCCTAAGAACGAAAGCAATGAAATCTATCGAAACCGTTCAAGAAAACCCAAGCAAATCCGAAAACCAACTCAAGGCACGAAAGCAACAAGCGACAGCGAAAACTAGGCAACAAAAGATGCAGCGGAGAGGTCCCTCCTGACTCTGCCGCTAAGTCGATCCCGGGGGCACGGTCCACTGAATATGGGAATCGATTCTGAAGAAACAAATCCATAACGAGGACGAGTTCTTAATTCAATCTATCCCGATCGAACGATACCGTCTTGTATTTCTTAGCCGCGCTCCCCGAATAGGGGGAACGGGGCACTACACCTGTGTCCGACACAAAGGGAAAATTAGGTTTACGGTTTGGGGGCTCTCCGGTGGCTCGGGGCGGCTCTGCGGCCGGTGGAAGGCCGGCTGGGGCTAGGGCGCTGCACGGCGGCGCGCTGGGAGGCGGGCGGAGCCGACCGGAGGGCTCGGGCGGCGGCGCTGGAAGGAAGAAGGGGGGGGGAGGAGGAGGATGATGCGGGCAGCTGCGGGACGGGGCTGTGGCAGAGCGGGGCTGGGCACGGTGAGGCGGCGAGGGGAACGGCGGCGAGGCGAGGAGGCGGTGGACGGAGGCTGAGGTGAAGGGAGGGGGTTTATATCGGTGGAGAGGGCGAGGGGGTCGGCCGGGAAGGGCGGCGTCGTGGCGAGGAAGGTGGAGGCGAGGGGGAGGCGTGGCCGGCGTGGCGTGGCGGCGCAGGCAGCGGATGCGGCGGAAGACTCGGGGTGGTGGGCTGGGTGAGGGTGAGGGGAAACGGGTCGGGCTGCGGGTCGGGTTCGGCCGGGCGGACCCGACCCGACCCGTTAGGGTATTGGGCCGGAGGGGTCTGGGCCGGGGGGTTGGGCCGGGCTGAGCGGGCTGGGTTCGGTTTTTTGGGTTTTAGAATAAATAACTAAATAAATAAATAATTCATTAATTAATTAAATAAATAGTTTTTAGGTGATTAAAATAGGTCCGGGGCCCAATAAATTCCAGGAAAATTACCCTAAGTCCAGTTTTTCCATTTTACACCCAAAAATATTATTTTCATAATATTTTAATATTATTTATTATCAATTAAAATCATTTAATAATTAAAACCCTGATTTTAATTACAGAAAAATTCCCAGAAAATTCCAGAAAATTGTGAAAAATCCCAATTTTAATTTTTTTTTTTTGAAGAATCAGGGGTTTACAATCTACCCAACTTATAAAAATTTTGTCCTCGAAATTAAAATATGGTAGGGTTCTCTCTATCCAATCTCAAATGATTCCTCTCAAGTGAACATTACGGTCTCTACCCAACTTAGAATCTACCCATCTATCCTCTGAGGCTATACAACCAGTAAGGCTATATGCCAACTTATTTAATCAGGGCATTGAATCCTTAAGTCTTTAACACCAAACACATCACCTATGGTATTCCCTTAATCAGGTATAAAGGGTCATCATCAATGCGACCGGTCTGTGGGGTATATCTAGTACTATCTATATATCAAACTTATACCAAGCACAAGATTTCGTCTTTCCGAAATAAGGGAAGACGAGGATCAATAATAAAGGGTTCAAGGGCGAGGTGATAGAACAGAGGTATAGGGATCAAGGCGTTTAAAGAATTCTAATGGGAATTGTCAAGCGGTTATGGATTGAAATTCTATTCTGGTAATCATTTGTTCGCATGCTCGTATTAGTACAGTTATGTAACTGATACGATATGCTAGGACATATTTAGGGGGCAAGTATACTAGTCAACTATATATCTCAATCCACGTAAAGTAGTCGTACGAAGTGCGAATCAAAATGCACTAAGGTTGATCAGACCGTAATACACTGATTCTGAATAGACACTTGTATTAGTGGGGTTGATCAGGCCTCACTAACACATATGTCATGAACAAGCCTGGTAAAGAGTAAGCTTGCAAAACTAGGCTATAGACTAGCAGCATAAGTCAAGTACAGCAAAATTAAGTGCGCTAGATGATGATGAAAGGAGGTACATATTATTTAAGTTCACAAAATAACACATAATAAGCACAACAGCAAAAGACTCTACAATCTCTATAGTTATAAAAGCATACCAGGTTATTAGCAAGTTCAAAAATTTTAGGTTGGGGCTGAGGTCACGGACCAATAGGCACGAGCTAAACAATACTAGAAAAGGTATCTACGAATCACTTACGCGCATTAGCTGCTCCCAGAGTCTGCGCGTTCTCCACGGTCATCACGTAAGCTTGTCCTCGTTCTTGAGTAGCAGGACAGTCCCTCACTTGATGTGCTGGTGATCCACAATATAGACAGGCACCTAGCCTCTTTCTACAAACTCGCCAAATGTGACCTTGTTTATGACAAAAGTCACAAGTGTGAGCTTGTTGGTTCTGTCCTTGAGTCTGGTGTTGGGGCACTGTGGCTCGAGGGAGAGGACGCTGGGTTTGCTGCGGGGCCCTCTGTTGTGGTTGTTGTTGGAATGGGCGTTTGTGGGGTCCCATACTTCCAGTATCTCTCTCCCGCTTTAGTCTATGTCCCATGTCTCTCTCAACACCTTGTGCCACGCTCAAGATTTCTTCGTAGGTACTAGCTTGGCTAGTGGTGACAGCAAGGCAAATATCAGGAGACAACCCCTTCTTGAATCTACGGGCTCTATCCTCAGGGGTACGAACCATATATTCTGCAAAGTGGCTCAATCTGCTAAATTCAGCAGTGTACTCATCAACAGAAAGATTTCCTTGTTCCAGCTTCTCGAATTGACTTTCGAGAGCTTTCCGAGCCACTTCGGGATAGAACTTCTCCTTGAACAGCCTCTTAAAATCCTCCCAAGTTAGCCCAGGAGCAGATAACTGAGGCTCATCTCTAAACCACGTCCGAGCTATGTCAAATAGTTGCAGGCTTGCAGATTCCACTTTAAGATCATCAGGGACCCGAGCAGTCTTCAGGAGTCGCTCCACATTCTCTATCCATTCATCGGCATAGAGAATACCTTCAGTCCCATAGAATTCCAGGGGTTTAAGGTTTTTGAAGTCCTTGGCACTTCCTGGCCTCTTTTGTGGTGACTCCTGGGACCGAAGAGCATCTGAAAGGCTAGTTCGTAGCAGGGCAGTCTGTTCCTTCTTGGATTCTATAAGTCCCTGGAACACTCCGAGTAGCTGTGCCCCATCCATAGTAACTGTCGGAGTAGTTGGAGGCGGAGGGAGCGCAAGAGTTTCAGGCACAGTCTGCTCGGCGGGTTCGGATGTGCCTCCTACGGTATTCCTTGTCTGAACCATTCTGAAAGATTAAGGGATAGGAAGATTAGAATAGATTACTTAGAAATCAAGGGCGATAGGAAAATTTTACTAGAAACGATATCGAGATTTGAAATAAAAGATCCTATTCTGTGAATGAGCTTTTCCTAAAATCCTCAATCTTATTGCAGGCCTGTTCGGTCCCTAAGTTGAAACCGAGCAATTTAGTCGTGGACCTGCATGGGCCACCATAAAAACGTGTCACGACCTACACCCGAATATTCGGGCACGAGTACGTGGGTACGTCCAGCCTACGCCGCAGTGTCGGCGGTAGTACGCTGTCTAGATCATATTCACAGGTAATTTAACATCTAGCTCATCCACAGAATAAATAGACAAGGATAATGACAGGGGAATAGAAATGTTAAGATTTCATAAACAAAATGTGACAACTAGATTCATAGTTTATTACATAACTAGAAGATAAATCGGGGACAAACCCGATTACTATGCTGAAAGAAAAATACTAGCTAACTGGCTACTACTCCTCAAAAGTAGTCTCCTGGGTAGGAACCGGCTCCTCAAAAGTATCACCTGCTACCTCATAGGGACCATAATAGGTGGTGGTATAGTCCTCATCATCGCCTAAATCAACGGATCCAGTTAGGAAAGGAGCAAAGTACCAAATGCACAACAAGATTAAACTAAATATTTATGACAAGTAGGAGAGAACTGACTAAACAATCACGATAAGAATATGCACAATAATTAGTGAAATTAACTAAGAATTAAGCACTAAAAATCAGGAATATAAGTAAAACATGATTAATTGCTATAAACCAGGGACATGAGTAAAACAGGGATATAATGAGACAAGAAAATGCAACTGTAACAAGACAAGAAACTATGTGTGTGTAATTGTGTATTTAGAATACATAGTCGGCATGTAGGCGGTTATAAGGCTAATCAGGCCGTCATAGACGGCTATCAGACATGAATAATCGAGTATCAGGCTGATGGTACAGTCGCGTACCAACAGCTATCAGACATGACAGGGGAAAGGGTAAACCACATGCCTCCTAGTATTCTCCCTCCTGACACGAAAAGCAAGACATGAAATCCAGTATTCTAACACTACATGTAAACATCCAATGGTGCTAGTAGAGCAAGGAACTAATTATCACAATATAAAGAATAAACTTGAAGTGCAGGTACTTGCCTGATGTTTGGATCCCACTACGGTTCTGTTCTCGGGGAAATTTCCAGAAATGTGTCCGGATGCTGAAATAAATATTACCATCATGCTCAGAAGATATCAAATAGCTAGAAACGCCTGTCCTTGAGTCCAATTTGGAGACAAGGGCAAAAACGACAATTTTGGGTCAAAACGGGGTCCGCATGTGGGCCCGCTTTGCACCGAAAAACGTGTCAGGGTCAAAGGTCTCCAAATTCACCAAACTTAGTGTCAACAGGTCAGGAACGATGCTACAAACCCAATGGAACTTCCAGAATTGGATTCTGATGAGTCGATCACAAAATCGCCCGTCGAGCGGGGCCTGTGGGGCCCACGACACGCGATTTCGTCAACGTTCTCAGAATCGAACCAAACTTGGGTCACAGGACAAGCGTATCGCTACGAGTCCGATGGCACAAGTTTCGTTTCGATCTGACGTGTGTACACAAAGTTAGGGCGTGATTCAGAAAAGGCGGATACGGGGCGATGTCCGAGGATATGCGTTGATCCCGGTGTGCACGCACACCCGAATCGACTTCCGCGAAATCCCACACGTCCGTATCAACGACGCGCACGTATCTATGAAGACCGCGCGCGACCAAGTCGTCCCGTTTGGCGGGGCGTACCCAGTTCCTGGGTGAATCGGGTCGTTGTTTTTCCTGTTTTTGGATCGCGGTGTGCGATCACCACAGGACGCGATGCCCCGAGCGGTTTGTCCGGGCACCGAGAGGGTCATGCAGGCTTCGCAACGCAATCGACGGAATTGAAAATGGGGTTACGAGCAGAAAGATACGCATACCTGAACAGGGTCCTAAAAACCGGGTTTTTCACCGTGTCCGACACGACACAGGACACTGTGTCCTGTGTCCCTGTGTCCGACACAAAGGGAAAATTAGGTTTACGGTTTGGGGGCTCTCCGGTGGCTCGGGGCGGCTCTGCGGCGGGTGGAAGGCCGGCTGGGGCTAGGGCGCTGCACGGCGGCGCGCTGGGAGGCGGGCGGAGCCGACCGGAGGGCTCGGGCGGCGGCGCAGCGCTGGCGGCGCTGGGAGGAAGAAGGGGGAGGAGGAGGAGGAGGATGCGGGCAGCTGCGGGACGGTGCTGTGGCGGAGCGGGGCTGGGCACGGCGAGGCGGCGAGGGGAACGGCGGCGAGGCGAGGAGGCGGTGGACGGAGGCTGAGGTGAAGGGAGGGGGTTTATATCGGTGGAGAGGGCGAGGGGGTCGGCCGGGAAGGGCGGCGTCGTGGCGAGGAAGGTGGAGACGAGGGGTGAGGCGTGGCCGGCGTGGCGCGGCGGCGCAGGCGGCGGATGCGGCGGAAGACTCGGGGCGGTGGGCTGGGTGAGGGTGAGGGGAAACGGGTCGGGCTGCGGGTCGGGTTCGGCCGGGCGGACCCGACCCGACCCGACCCGTTAGGGTATTGAGCCGGAGGGGACTGGGCCGGGGGGTTGGGCCGGGCTGAGCGGGCTGGGTTCGGTTTTTTGGGTTTTAGAATAAATAACTAAATAATTAATTAATTAATTAATTAATTAAATAAATAGTTTTTGGGTGATTAAAATAGGTTCGGGGCCCAATAAATTCCAGGAAAATTACCCTAAGTCCAGTTTTTCCATTTTACACCCAAAAATATTATTTTCATAATATTTTAATATTATTTATTATCAATTAAAATCATTTAATAATTAAAACCCTGATTTTAATTACAGAAAAATTCCCAGAAAATTCCAGAAAATTATGAAAAATCCCAATTTTAATATATATTTTTTTTGAAGAATCAGGATTTTACAATCTACCAAACTTATAAAAATTTTGTCCTCGATCCTAAAATTTGGTAGGGTTCTCTATATCCAATCTCAAAGGATTCCTCTCAAGTGAACATTACGGTCTCTACCCAACTTAGAATCTACCCATCTATCCTCTGAGGCTATACAACCAGTAAGGCTATGTGCCAACTTATTTAATCAGGGCATTGAATCCTTAAGTCTTTAACACCAAACACATCACCTATGGTATTCCCTTAATCAGGTATAAAGGGTCATCATCAATGCGACCGGTCTGTGGGGTATATCTAGTACTATCTATATATCAAACTTATACCAAGTACAAGATTTCGTCTTTCCGAAATAAGGGAAGACGAGGATCAATAATAAAGGGTTCAAGGGCGAGGTGATAGAACAGAGGTATAGGGATCAAGGCGTTTAAAGAATTCTAATGGGAATTGTCAAGCGATTATGGATTGAAATTCTATTCTGGTAATCATTTGTTCGCATGCTCGTATTAGTACAGTTATGTAACTGATACGATATGCTCAGACATATTTAGGGGGCAAGTATACTAGTCGACTATATATCTCAATCCACGTAAAGTAGTCGTGCGAAGTGCGAATCAAAATGCACTAAGGTTGATCAGACCGTAATACACTGATTCTGAATAGACACTTGTATTAGTGGGGTTGATCAGGCCTCACTAACACATATGTCATGAACAAGCCTGGTAAAGAGTAAGCTTGCAAAAGTAGGCTATAGACTAGTAGCATAAGTCAAGTACAACAAAATTAAGTGCGCTAGATGATGATGAAAGGAGGTACAAATTATTTAAGTTCACAAAATAACACATAATAACACAACAGCAAAAGACTCTACAATCTCTATACCGAACAAGTGTCGGAGAAACCTACTTCCGACAGTCAGCCTCTAGATGGGTGATAGCCAGCTTAAAGATTGTACGGTATTTATTATAAACATTGTCGGCACAGTGAAGTAAGTCAAGGACACCCGACTCTTGGGAATACAGATCCCTGTCGCCGATGATAGGGGGAGACGTCCCAAGAAAAATAACGGTGGCAACAACAGCAGCGAATAAAAAGGGAAGTAGGCCTTGGTCGCCACCTTAACCAAAAAGTCGAAGTAAAAACAGGCAGAAGCTCCGAAACCAAAGGAGACTTACTCTTTCGAGGATGATGATGTCATGTCCATCTTCGACATGCTGATGAAGGAAGAAAAACTTTGGCTCCCCGATGTCAGACGCCAGCCGGAAGCGGCAGACATAAATAACCTAAAGTACTGTCTCTTCTACTGGTACGTCCATCATGCGACGCAGGATTGATACACATTAAAGCGGTACATACAACACTTGATCGATACCAAAGCTCTCTCATTGGACTTTGACGATGTAACAGTTGCCGCCAATATGGTATCCCTTTAATTCGACAACTTTTCTACGATGGAAGCCCAGGACGGAGTCACACCGATCCCAAGGGCATCAATGGAGGTAGTCAATCTTCCACCACCTTGCGACCAAGCAGCCGGGCTGACACCTATTACTATACCTCGGGGCGAGATCATGTGGGTCCACCCGGATCTGGTCCCAGACTTGATGCAGCAAGTAGCGCCTTCCGCTGTCAAGCCTAACATACGAAAAACCAAGTCCTATCGCATGGTTTCTCCTACCGTTGAAGAGGCCTGGGCAGGGCCAACCAGGTTGGGCCTTGCCTACCAGCAAGATTACGAAGTAGCCGACGTCATTGTACCTCCAACTACTACACCTGTCGTGTCTGATCTGGGTCTATCTCAACCCCCACCAGCTGACAAGTACAAACAAAAAGATGAACGCTTTGACAAGCCGTTGCATAAAAAATGGCTCAGATACTGGAAAAGTCCTACAAATTTAACGTCTTGGCTCAACTCACCAATACCCGGCAAAGTTGTCATTATTTGAGCTTCTGCGTCTCTCGAGGAGACTCGGGCTGCTCTTAGCGAGGTATTGCAAAATGTCGACACCGATCTGGTGCAGGTCAAACCGACATCTGATGATCCGGCTGCTTGCCCCCACTACAATAATATCGTGGAGGCAATACCCAATATCACATTCTTGCAACAGGATATGTTGCTAAAGAATAATTGGCATGATCGTCCCCTGTATTACCCAGGGTACATCGGTGCCATTAAGGTGGACCAGATGCACATCGATCCCTTCATCAATCAATATCATCTCGTGGAGTCTGCTTCAGACCTTGGGCATCCCGATGCATCAGTTGGCATCCACTAATACTACCATCAGTGGCTTCAACGCAGGAAGAAGCTACCATCTGGGAAAGATTCGCCTGAAAGGCCATATCAACGACTTGAAGATAGAGGTCACTTTCTACGTCATTGACGTGGATGTATCCAACAATGTCCTGCTGGAACGACCTTGGATACACCAATACATGATAGTGTCATCAATTCTACACCAATGTCTAAATTATGTGGACGACCATGGCACGGTCAAGACAAAATTCGCGGATGTTGACCCGTTTAAAGGGGTTAAGACCTATTACTCCGATGCAATCCTCTACAAGAAAGTCCCCCAAGAGGAGGGGGCAACGAGGTCGATGATGAATCAGAGACATCGATAACACCAGAGGAGCCCCTAAGGGTCCGTCTCAAGGCACGCACTCCCGACACAACCGCTCCCTGTCATAAAATTATACAAGGACGTACCCAAACCTTTGGTTGTCTGCCTTTGCAGGCCGAGTCAATCGCCAAAGAAAGATCCGATAATATCTATAACATTCGAACCTCTGGTCGTTCACCTTCATAGGCTGAATCGACCGCAGAGGGAAGATCCGACACCGTCTAAACCTTCAGAACCTACGGTCATTCGCCTTCGAAGACCACCAAAGGAGGCTCCGGCACCTCTTATAAATTCAGAACCCTTGGTGGTAAAATGGCACAGGAATCCACCGAATCCTTCGTTCGCACTGGGGGTGGACCTCGAGAAAGATGAGCTAGAGGAGTATGTAGATGCTCATGCCAACGTCCCTTCTCTTGATGATGCAATCCCCGAAGCAAAGATACCTTATTTTATGAATAAAGGGTTAGCTTTGAACTACTTCGAACGTGCACATATAAGTATATTGTATTCCATGGAGCTCGGTCTGAGCCTTCATCTGCAAACACACATGACTACCACCTATACAGAGAACAAGGTTCTCCCCAGCCAAAACTCCTATTTCCCAGTTTTGGCCAGAAGGAGAGAAGACAAACTCATCATTTTTGGCAGAGTGGAATGCCCCCGATCCTTCGTCCAAGAAGAACTGGATCTGGAACCTAATACCAGCAAAATATTACTCAACCGGTATAGCTCGCAAGCCAAGCACCTTATACAGAAGATGGGATACGACCTGAAGGCCAATAAGGGCTTAAACCATAGCAAGGGTCAACGGTTGCCCCTGCATCTACCTGCTTCCTCTGACTAGTCCTAAGATTACTACCAAAAGACCAAGCATTTCTTAGGATATGTAACTCCTCCCACAACTCTCGATGGCTCAGATGAAGAAGACAGTGCACTCTCACTCTTTAAAATCTTCTGCTTGGGACTCCGACATCATTACCGGGGACATGTCCAGACAAACGTTGTCTACCAACATAGTATCAGCTGACCCTGAGGAAGACAACGGGGACCCACCCGAACTCTTTGAAATAGTGTCGTGGGCCCAACGCCTAGATTCCTAATGGAAGATGCGATTTGAGCAGCGAGAACCTCCTACCGAAGATGAAGTTGTATAAGTCAATCTAGGCGACAAGACCTCCCCTAAGCCAATCTTCGTCAGCAAAAGTCTATCCGACGAAAATCAAGAATCCCTGCTACAGCTCGTCAGGGAATACCTTGATGTCTTTACCTAGAGTTACGAAGACATGCCAGGACTGGACCCCCAAATTGCGGTCCATAAGCTCAATATCTCGCCGAACGCTTAGCCCGTCAAACAACAGCAACGACAGTTCCGACCGGACATTATGAACGCCATCAAAACTAAAGTCAACAAACTGATAGCTAGTGGCTTCATTCTCGAAGAACAATATCCATATTGGATAGCCAACATCGTACCCGTCGTCAAAAAGAACAAAAAGATTCGAATCTGCATCAACTTTCGTGATCTAAATTCGGCGTACCCTAAAGACGAGTTTTCTCTTTCGATCATCGATATAAAGATCGACAACAATTGTGGCTTCGAGCACATATCCTTCGTGGATGAATTCTCTGGTTATAATCAAATCAAGATGTCTCCTGAAGACGAGAAGCACACATCGTTCCGAACACCGATAGGAGTATACTGCTACACAGTCATGTCCTTCGGTCTGAAAAATACAGGTGCTAGATACCAACGAGCTATGGACACCATTTTTAATGACCATCTGTGCAAGACAGTGGAGTGTTATGTTGATGAGATCGCCGTCAAAAGTCACTCGAAAGGTGATCACCTCAGGGACTTGAAGACTGTGTTCGACCTCATGCGTGCGCACCATCTCAAGATGAACCCAACTAAATCCTTCCTGGGAGTCTCCAGCGGCAAATTCTTAGGCTTTATCATCACTTCTTAGTATATTCGCATAGACCCCGACAAAACTAAACCAATCCTCGAGATGAACCTACAGAGGAAACTCCGGGAGCCCCGCGGCCTTCAAGGGAGGCTGGCATACATCATGAGGTTTATATCAAATCTCTCGGGGCATTGTCGTCCATTCACCCAGCTCATGAAGAAAGGTGTCTCCTTTGTCTGGAATGAATAGTGCCAACGTGCATTCGACGACATCAAGGGATACCCATCAAATCCTCCAGTGTTGATAGCCCTGATTGTGGGAAAACCCTTCCTACTTTATTTACGTGCAATGGATCACTCCCTCGGTGCGCTATTAGCCCATAATAGTTACGCATGCCACGAGAAGGCCATCTACTACCTTAGTCGGATGATGGTCGGCACAGAGAATAGGTACACCCCCGTTGAAAATAAATGCCTTGCTCTAGTATTTGCCGTCCAGAAGACTCGACATTACGTGACTGGACAGATAATTCATGTGATCTCATGAGTTAATCTGCTAAGAGTTCTTATGACCAAACCAGGGGCGCTTAGTTCCCACCTAGCTACCTGGACTATACTACTGTCTCCATACGACATGGTGTTTGTCCCTCAGAAATCCGTCAGGGGCCAAGCACTGGCCGAATTTCTGGTAGCACATCCGGTGTCAAAAACCTCAAAACTCTACGACGAGATTCCAGACGAAGTGGTGAACTCAAACGTGAGTTTGTGCAAAGCTGTCTGGTGGATGTTCTTCGACGGCGCTTCGAGAATAGGGCCCAAAGGTAATATCGTCATCGAAGTTGGGATAGTATTAATCTTCCCCTAAAATCTTATCATTAATCGAACTTATTCCCTCATGGAGCCCTGCTCCAACAACGTGGCAGAATACAACGCTCTCATTATTGGACTCTAATTTGCTAAACAAGTAGGGGTGTACTATTTAAAGGCATATGGTGACTCCAAGCTGATAGTCAACCAACTCCAAGGCGAATATGAAGTCCAGAATGAAGACCTAATTCCTTACCACCAAGATGCACTTGGCATCATCTCAACCTTCGAGGGATTCTTCATTGAGCACGTCCCTCGGATCCAAAACGTCAAGGCTGATGCCCTGGCCAGCCTCGCTTCCCATCAACTAATTACTGTGATCGGTCAAGAGCTGGTATGCCCAAAAAATAACTTATGCCTATGTCTGAGCTATGCGACAGAAGTACACACTGATGTCCAAGATTGGAGGCTTCCATTCAATGACTATGCGATCTATGGAATTCTCTCTGAGAAAACAAAGGAAGCCACGTCCATCAGGAGACGTTTCCTCCGGTTCTACTACGATACGGCTACTAAAAGGTTGTATTGCTGGTCATACGATGACCTTCTGGTACGATGCCTATCGAATGCAGAAGCCAAACAGGCGCTTCGGGAAAGCCCATAATGGCATCTGCGGTGTCAACCAACCCGGTCCAAAGCTATAGGACCTTCTTCGGAGAATGGGTTATTACTGGCCGATGATCGTAGCGGAGGCCATCGACTATGCGAGGAAGTGCCAAACGTGCCAAATCCATGCAGACTTTATCCACCAGCCCTCAGAATTCCTGCACCCAACGGTAGCATCCTGGATGTTTGAGGCATGGGGAATATATATCATCGGACCAATAAGTTTACCTTTGTCAAAGGGGCACCGATTCATCCTGGCCATCACCGACTTACTTCTCCAAGTGGGCGAAAGCAGTACCACTCACTAAAGTCAAGACATCCAACGTGATCAGCTTCGCCAAGCATTACATCATATACTGCTTTAGCTTTCCACGAAGGATTATTCACGATAATGGTCCACAGTTCTTAAGTCATGCATTCTATCGGTTCTGTAATAGAAATATAATTTAGAATGTGGATTCGACTGCTTACAAACCAGCGGAAAATGGGTTGGCCGAGGCGTTCAATAAAACCATCATCAAGCTTCTCAAGAAATTCGTGTCATCCAAAAAGCGCGACTAGAACGAGAAGCTGGATGAATGTCTCAGGGCCTACCGTACAACAGTCATGACAGCTACAAGAAGTACGCCATTCTCTTTAGTGTACGAAAGCAAAGTGGTTCTTTCCCTCGAGATCCAAATTCTTTCACTCCGAGTGGCTTTCTCCAAGCAGCTAAACGTGGACGACAACCATCACCGACGACTACAAGAGCTGGAAGCAATCGACGAAAAATGATTCTTAGCTCAACAGCGCATTGAGTTGTACTAGGTGGTCTCTCTGGAGCCTTCAACAAGCGGTTCAAAAAGAGAACGTTCCAAGTGGGCGATCTTATCTTGACAGTAAGAAGACCTATGGTTATGACCCACAAAACGGCCGGCAAATTCAAGCCCAAATGGGAAGGCACGTTCGTCATAGAATTAGTATTCTCCAATGGCGTCTACCGCTCGCGAAACCCAACGACGACTTGCTCATGATGTCTATCAAAGGTAAGTTCCAGAAAAGTACTACGTCTAAATTTGACTTGTACTCCCCTCATTACCAGCAGGACAACCCAGATGTACACCTCTACACTCTTGGTTCTTTATCCCCAGCAAGTACCTATGTGCAACATTTTCTCCTTATTTATAAATTCTTGTAAAAGCCATCATCTGTATCCAGGAGCCCTGTATACTCAATGGATGATGGATCCTCAAAGTCTCTCCAGCGGAGCAATCCTCAGGTCCACTTGCAAACTCCCACAGTGACCACTCAAAAACCGATCTCGTTAGATGCTAGCCATGTTCATATTGACTCTGAGCTATCATCCTACCAATCTCTCCAGCGGAGCAATCCTCAGGTGTATCTTCATGTTCGGATAGCCATGTCCTAATATTTTTCCCGACTGAGTTTGCCATGTACATATTACCTCTGAGCAAACTTCTCAGGTCTTGGATATCGATCATCACGTCCATATTACCTTTGATATAGATTGTCATCCCCACTTATATTCTGTGCTTACCAAGGTACACCAGCGGTGTTAGGTCCATAAAAACTTCCACGTCCATATTACCTCTGGTAGGGCTTGTTCTAAGCCTATTACTTGCACCCAGTCTTGTAAGAAGTAATGGGTCCACAAAACCTATCACGTCCATATCACCTCTGATAGGGATTATTTTCGTTTTATTACTTGTACTCTAGTGTGTAAAAAGTAATAAGTCCACAAAGGATCCCCCAGCAGGATATCCTTAAAAAGCCACAGTATTGTACTATATCCATATTATCTCTAGTACAATATCCAAAGATCACATAAAATTCATACACAACAAGACAAATGAAGGAAGGAGTTCCGGAAAAGGAGAAACTTTTATTTAAGATCATGAGTACATATGATAGAAATCCGTTACATTTCAAGGGTTTTCATTAACATTCAAGGTCTTGAGTACATATGATGGAAACCCCTTTTAAGGTTTCCATGAGTTCTCGCCGACAATAACCTCTTTCATTAAAAGGTGCCCCCGTATTATTTCTGCTACGGACACAAGTGGGCCCAACAGCAGAGCTCAATGCTTTCTGGCTCACCACTCCACAGTGCAAACCTCAGTATATGAAATCCATACTGATGGATAGTAAGGAAATAGCAAGAAAAGACGCTCTACAACCTGGCAAAAGGACCGACGATAGGAATGATAATTAATCCAAATTCTGTCATTGCCACCACAGGTACCCAGCCGGTAGCAAGCCGCATAAAGAGAAGAAACGTAGCTAGCACGCTGCATGATAAAGGATGACTCAGCGCGTGATGCAAGATGATCATTATCGTCTTCTGGATCAATCTTTACCGAATGGTCCTCATCTCCTGGATTAATTTTTGGAACCGTCATCGTCTCCTGGATTAGTTCTTGACGAGAAACCGCCGCATATAGGTGACATTCTCTACGAATGACGGGTATTATGATATCCTTCCATGCTCCATCATGAGCAGCATAAACGAGGTCAAAACCTGTAAAAAGAAGACACGCATCAGTCTCAGTGAAGATCGCATAAAGGCACAAACTACTGTATACGGCTGTTTCGGCCGCAGCAACGCACGACCGAGCCTGCGCGCACAAGCAAGAGGAGATCGTATCCATGCGGTCGAGCCAGAGATAAAGGTCTGCGTAGACGACCCCCCACCTATGCGGCCACGCCAAAGCTCGACGCACATGTTACAGATGAGTGCTCGTCCACACGAGTGAACACTGTGAAAGAGGTCTGCGTATGTCCAAGACGAGTCTCCATCCAGGCGGCAGAATCTCGCAAAGGGTCTGCACCATCCCTGTAGCAGGATGGTGTACTGGGGCCTCTTCCTCGACAGCCCAGCATGAGAAGTACAGTATTGTCCTACCTCCAAGCAAAACACTGGGATCGGGGGGCCATGGATCAAAACCGCCCTTGATCAACCCCTCGACTAAAGGAGCCTTAGCCTTCAACATCCCTCATAGGAGAAGAAAAGAAAGTAAAGAGATAAAGTTCTCTCTCTCCTCCCCACTGCATATTTTATAGGCTTCAAAGCTGCGTGAAAAGATAGAAGCAATAAACCAAGCAGTTATGAGGATGAACCTGACGCATCGATTCGTTGGATCCACTTTAATCTTCTTAAAAATGGCAGACTATCAGGCCCCATGTCTGGAGATGGCACAGAATCTCAAAGGAGATCCACTAAAAGATCAAAATAAATACGTCAATTAATGACTATTTGACATCCTGGCAGTGCTCGCCCATACGGCCTAACGCCTAGGCAGCCCGATGTCCATGTTATCCAACGTCCATGCGATCTCCCAGCCATACGGCCAAAAGTGCTTCTTCCTCCATGCTTCTTATTTAAAGTATTTCAAACTTATCAGTTTGAATACTTTGAAGGGGGTCTTGTAGAAGCATGAAAAATATGTACCCATACAATATTGTGCCCCAAAATAAAATTCAAAAGAGATCAGGCCGCAGAGTCTTCCTGCGGCCAAGAAAAATGACATCCATGCATCCCAATCAGCCAAAGCAGGTTGGCCGCAGAAGAACCTAACGTGGCATCCCATCAACAGGATCGTCTCTGACACATAATCTTGACGAAAAGAATTTCCTGAATGCCTCGAAAGACGTGAACACACTAAACGACAGAAGTCTCACGTCAACACAGAACTTTACTCTCGATGGATGTGCAGCGCCACATTTGTAGCACAACTGGCCCCATGCGTCGCAGACTCTATGCGTTTCATGTATCTCTGGTCCCATGCGTCCCATGCGTCTCTGGCCATATATATTTCAGACACCATGAAGACCAAATTTAGCTGTTATGACAAGAGTGATTCTTTCCAACCAAGTGAGGACTATGTTTCAAGCTGACCAAGTCATGCCCACAAAGGACGAGAACCACCCTGATCTTCAGCAACAGAAAATCCTAACAAGCGCCCGCGTGGCAGCTTGTCCTGCTCACGGTTACAGCTGCACCCTGGTAAGAAGGGACACGTGGCACCCTCCAGCATCCATTCGGCACAACATATGCCCGCCCAGGGTTGACTATAAATAGTAGGATACCGCACCCATACAAGAGGCGGTCTATCGATGAACCTACAGTCAAGTAAGAGAAAAGAGATTCCTCCTCCTGTATCGGATTGTCCACGGAGTAAAGAGAGTTGCTACACTCCTAACTCTCCATCGTCACTCCCCAAAAAATATAAATTTGTACTTAGATTTTCTGCCGATGACCTCTTTGTACTCTTTTTTCATTTGTTAATCAAATCAAGCTCTTTTAGAACTTTCTAATTTAATGGCGAACAGTAGGCCCGCAAGCAGGAGATCAAATCCCAAAACACGAGGTAAACACGTACTCGGTGGCTAATCGCCTTAAAAGTATAATGTACAAGATCAAGTATGATGAATAAGAAATCCACTCATGTCCTCGGGTGCTCCTCGTGTTCACTATCCTGAGGAGGAAGTACGGAAGATCCTACGGTTCTGCTCCAAAATTTGGCCATACAAAACCAGTGGGATCAGACCCAAAAACAAGAAAGTACCACAAGGGAGCCAAACTCGTGAACTAAAACCAACATGTAATCAATCAAGGAGAAATAGGACAAGAAAGGCAGTAAATAACTGTAATAGGTACAATCTTGCAGTTACAAACCAGTTCTGGAGATATATTCAGGGTATAACGAAAATCAATGCTCAAGTTGCTATTCAGGTTCACTAACTGGATGAAGCAAGACAGGATTAGACTAGAAAATCAAGCAATCATGGCCAATCATGTCCTACGTGTAAACCCCCTGATTTTTCAAGATTTTTAAAAACTGGATTTTTTGGAATTTTCTAGAATTTTTGGGAATTTTTGCTAATTAAAATCAAGGTGTTTTTGGCATTAAATAAAATTAAATATTTTAAAAATATATTAACATAAAATGAAAATAGTATTTTTGGGTGTAAAATGAAAAACTTGACTTAGGGTAATTTTTCTGGAATTTATTGGGCCCCGAACCTATTTTTATTCACCTTAAAACTATTTTATTAATTAATTCACTATTATTATTTATTTATTTAATTATTTTATTATTTAAATAAAACCAACCCTAGCCCATCGGCCCAGCCCAACCGGCCCAGCCCAAGGCCCCCTAGCTATCGGGTCGGGTCGGTTCGGTCAGACCCAAACCCGCCCGCGAACCCGACCCGCTTCCCCAGCCCTCTCCCCCGCGACTTCCGCCCGGCCGCCCGCTTCTTCCGCCGCCCCGCTCGGCCGCCCGCTCGGCTCGCCCCGCGCCCCGCGGCCACGACGCCCTCGTCCCCCGCCTCACCCGGCCACTCCCCTTCCTCCTTCCCCTATAAAACCCCTTGACCCCCGGTCGGCTCCGGCAAATCCCCCCCCCCCCGAGCTCCTTCTCCGTCCCTCCTCCCCGGCCAGATCCACCGCGCCACCGCCGCCCTCTCCGCCTGCGCCACCACCGTGCCCGCTGCTAGCACCGACGTGCCGCCACGCCGCCACGCCCAGCTTCCTTTCTCCTCCTCCTTCCTCCTCCTTCTTCCCAGACGCAGCCGACCCCGAGCCCCCCCAACTCCGGCCCGCCTCCGCAGCTCAGCGCCTAGCCGCCACCTCCGGCCGAGCCTCCCCCGCCGTGCAGCACTGCCCCCAGCTCCCTCCGGCTGGCCTCCCCCGCCAAGCTCCGGCCGCCGCACAGGTTCCCTAACCCTAACCCTAGGGACTTCGACTCAGGACACGGACACGGCCCTTCGCGTCGTGTCGGACATGGAAATTCCGGTTTCCAGGAGCCCTGTTCAGGTACCTGTATCTTTCTTCTCGTAGCTCTATTTTCGATTCCGTCAGTTGCGTCACGAACCCTGCGTGACCCTCTCGGTGCCCGTGCCACCCGCGAGGGACATCGCGTCCTGTGGCGATCGCGAACCGCGATCCAAAAATAGGAAAAACAACGCCCTGATTCACCCCAGAACTGGGTATGCCCCGCCAAACGGGACGACTTGGTCGCGTGCGGTCTTCACAGATACGTGCGCGTCGTTGATACGGACGTATGGGATTTCGCAGAAGTCGATTCGGGTGTGCGTGCACACCGGAATCAACGCGTATCCGCGGACACCGTCCCGTATCCGTCAGTTCTGGAACGCGTCGTAACTTTGTGTATACACGTCGGATCGAAACAAAACTTGCGCCATCGGACTCTTAGCGATACGCTGGTCCTGTGACCCAAGTTTGGTTCGATTCTGAGAACGTTGACGAAATCGCGTGTCGTGGGCCCCACACGCTCCACTTGACGGGCGATTTTGTGATCGGCTCATCGGAATCCAATTCTGGAAGTTCCGTTGAGTTCATATCATCGTTCCTGACCTGTTGACACTAAGTTTGGTTAATTTGGAGACATTTGTCCCTGACACGTTTTTCGGTGCGAAGCGGGCCACATGCGGACCCCGCTTTGATCCAAAATTGCCATTTTTGCCCTTGTCTCCAAATTGGACTCAAGGACAGACGTTTCTAGCTGATTGATATTTTCTGGATCTGATGGTGATGTTTATTTCAGCAACCGGAGTACCTCCTGCAATTCCAGCTGAAGTCAGAGCCACAATTGGAGCCGGAACCACAGGCAAGTGTACCTCGCCAAAACTTGCAGTCCTTGTTACTTATTCCCTTGGCTTATATATATATATATACATTGTGGTTCATGCTTGACCTAGGACCGTGTGACTTTACTTAGCGTCCGATTCATAGTCGGGTGCCAACACCGTACGCGGCGTTGTGTATTGTCATCTAGACATGGATACCGAGACCCGATATTTCTCGTGCTTGTCTTATCAAGTACATCATAACCCAGGATACCTGACACTATTCATGAGATAGAGTCTTCCTGAGATATTCATGGTGACTCTGTATAGGATACAGGTTTATGACATACACAGTCTACATGCTTAGATTATATCTTGACTTGCTGCATTAGTTTTGATCCTGCGTGTCATGGACATGAGACGTGAGATTACATTGGGTGGGGAGAGATTTACCATACAAAAGGCTGATTATATATATATATATATATATATATATATATATATATATATATATAACTTTACTTGAAGTGCCTTAGTCTCTGGCAACAGAACTATGGTACCTTACTGGCCCTTCGAAAGAATACTGCTATGGGTTTCTCCGACACTGATCCTGTAGTAGTCTCAGCCTGAGTATGACTAAAACTCTCACTTGCATATCACTTAGCTGGTTATATAGTTTACCCTATTTATTTCATTTACTATTACACTGCATTTTGGCTTGTATCTTCTGTACCTTGTTACGTCCCTCTGAGGACCTGGTCCCTTGCCAGTTTTGCAGCATAGACCGCTGTGGAGCCAGTTTGGAGTTGCTGATATGTGTTGCTTTGTCATACAGGAATTTGGTGCCAGGTACTTACATCTTTTCTTCCAGAATATTGGTTATTATTTATATTGTTTATTCATCTGCTGATATAGCCTAGTTTTATAGACTCACATTCATTTTCGAGTCTATTCGAGCTTATGGGTTACTGGCGGCCGACTTTAGCACATGTAGCTCATTCTTGTATATTCTGTTCATTGTGGATTGAGGCATAGGTATTTATATTCACTTGACTATATAGATAGTGACCCTTTTAGTACAGCTTATACGTATTTGAATCGGACCAGAGTCTGGTCGAATGCGTAGCTGGCATGTTACGTATTCCTGGTCCTACGTATTTTGGGACTGGGGCGTGACACTACGACTTGCTATTATTAACTAACTGGGGTTATCACAGCCCTAATTACTAATCACAGCCAATAATGCCCTACGACTTGATATTATTAACTAACTAGGGTTATCACAACCCTAATTACTAGCACATGCAAGTTTAGATTCCATACAGCCACATGCCCTGCAGACTATCCGGGTTATCCAAACGCAAGGATATATAATATAGAATTTATCAGGTATAATCATTTTTTTGGTATTGTAACACTCGACGACGTGCTGGAAGTGTGCCCCTCACGACGGAGAGCTCCAAATCCCTCAAGTGTCGTTGGGATACCGGGATTGCATGTAGCCAAAAAATCTCTCTAGATGTCTAACCCCCCTCCATTTATTTATGTATATATATATATATATATATATATATATATATATATATATATATATAACTACTATTATTATTATTTTTTGGGCATATTAGATTTGATACCTATATACTAATCTTACAACCAAACCTTGTACTATTTACATAAAAAAAAACCTTGATTATATGCCTAAGCCATTGGAGTGCATGTTACTCACCTGTATTTATTATGTATTTCCTTCTTTCTCTTTCTATTGTAAAACACATTATTTTAACAAAATTCTTTACAGTTAACTAAAATTTTCTTATTGTATACTTGCTAATTTGTTCCTACATCTATCTTTTTAAACCACTTACATTAGGCCCATCAACAGGTCATCTACACTACTCAAATACTGACCCAAAACCCACACTTTAGTTTGGAAGCAACTACTTCATCCCAATTGTCGGCCTATAGTTTTTCTTATCAACTAAAGTGAGCCACATGCTTACCATTGTGAGCATGTTCATGTGGGGACACAAATGGTATTACTTCACGGTTACAGCATCCCTGGTACAATCGAGATATGTGACGGCATCATTTAGATACTTTTACCTTGACTCAGGAGTAGGAGCTGGACATGTCATGGTGCACAACAGATACAACAACATTGGGTGGGGAGAACACTCACTAGACATATGGGCTATGTTTACACTTCCCTTTGTAACCCACCGTCTCCGCCGGAGTACCGGGTATGACGACCATGATTTTATTATTATGAGAGAGAGAGAGAGAGAGAGAGGGAGAGAGAGAGGGAGGTGGCCTCTGGTGTCCATGACACCATGCTATATTTAGGCTTCTGTTTTCCCTAAAAATTATGCCGATCCCATTTAGCCTACAGCTTATGCCTCGAACGTAGTTCTCATTGCATTTACACTTATCTTGGTACACCCTTGTTGATTGTAGTATTTTTGTATCATTAGTGGCATATTTCTATGTATCTTGTTATGTCCCTGAGAGGATCTGGTTCCTTTTCAGGTATAGCTGAGCCGGAGTACGAGCAGGTTTACGAGTCGGGTCCTGACGCTATCTACGAGGCAGAGGAGGTGTACCCCGGCTAGTATATTTGATCTTAGTATGATCCCATCCTGGTTGCGAACTTCTACTTAAGTCTGTCGCTATCCATATTACTTTCAGCACTTTATTTCAGCATATTTATGTAGTGGAATTGTCTCCACCAACTCTAGACTTAGTTGGTTCTGTATTGGCATATTCTGATTACATGACTTTTTCGTATTCATACTAATTCATTATATTATGTGGATGAGATTTAGTATGCCTGTGACTATATTATTCTTTAGCTACAACGATATACGTAGTTGAGGATTCCATTAAATTAGACAAGTCCTTGATTACGTATTGCCTGGCCATTGCCACGTGGCATAGTCCCGTGTATTTTGGGACTGGGGCATGATATAGTTTTTGTTGTGGTCCATGCAGGTCCTGATTTAAATCGACTGGGTTACGTTACTGTGCCAAGCGAGCTTGCAGTATGACTAGTTATTAAAATCTCATTCACTTGCTTGATTTTCGTTTTTGATTCCATATATAAATATCCTAAATTCGTTTCTAAAATTTTATTTTGTTTGATTCCATTCTTATCTGATAAACATCCTTGTTCTTTTGGTCAGGGAGATGAATCTCCGTAGCAGTCGCGTTGCACAGCCGGACGATTTACCCGGGACACTGGCTCACCTGGAGAGTCGACTCCCGAGTAGGCTCTAGCATTGACACATGCTTTCCATTTCTAGCAGGGACAGTCATCGCGGCAGCCATAGATGGCGCAGGGGGAGCGTTACTATCAGCAGGCAGACCTTGGAGGCCAGCAGGCCCAGGGTAAGAGGGAGGAACCTTTGCCTCCACCACCACCTATTCCTCCTCAGGGGCCGTTTCAGTTTCTGTTTCTGCCTCAGCCACAGCCTTGTCAACTGGCACCACCATAGGACAGCCAGGCATTCATGTACCAGTTCTTTCAGGGCATGATGCAGGCCCAATGGAAGCAAAATAAGCTCATATGGAAGAGCATCGAGACTGGACGGCTGGGCACTATCGACAAGTTCAGAGGGATGCACCCTCCACCATTCAAGGGTATCGAGGATCCCTTCGAGATGAACAAGTGGCTCATCACCACATAGCAGATGTTGGAAGCAGCTGATCTACCCAAGGAGATGTGGGTCACCGCCGTCCGCATGCAGCTTCAGGATTTGGCCCACCATTGGTGGAAGGCGGAGGAGCAGCAATTTGAGACACCCCCATCTTGGAGGATGTTCCGCCGGTTATTTCAGGAGAAGTTCTTTTCGGCTTCTGTCCGATTTGAGCTTCAAGAGAAGTTCACTCATCTCAGTCAGGGCAACATGACGGAAACCAATAAGATGTAAACCATGTCAAAAGAAGACTGCATTCTTAAAGACAGATATTATTAATAAGAATCATAGGTTTCGGTGAGCGAGTATGATGCAGAGTTTAGCAGACTGAGCCGGTTCACCCCTTCACTGGCCAAGGATATGTCAGACAAGGCTTGTATATTCCACAATGGCCTCAACTACGAGCTCCGATAGTTCGCGGGCATTGTTGCCCACACTACCAGAGCAGATGTCCTAAAGGCTGCAAAGATTCCAGAGGCTCTTCGCTTAGAGAGGGCACCAGAGAGGCATGTTGGCGCTTCAGCCCCGGCCCGGAGAGCAGCATTGAGCGGGCCGATCAGACGTCCTATAGCGCAGCAGTAGCAGCAGCAACAGCAATATCGACCTCACCCTTACCAAACGAGGGAGCTTCCTACTTGCCAGCACTTCGGCAAGAAAGGACACATGCAGAGGTACCGTCGCCTTAGATTGGGACAGTACTTGAGGTATGGATCGGGACAACACCAGGCTAGAGATTGCACGACACCACAGCAGGCACAGAGGCCAGCCTTAAGGATAGCACCACAGATGTCGATGGCAGCGACATCAGGACCAGGAGCACAGTGACCCCCAGCACCTGGTGGTTATTAGAGGTGTCCACCCATATTAGGCCCATCAACAGGTCATCTACACTACTCAAATACTGACCATAAACCCACAATTTAGTTTGGAAGCAACTGCTTCATCCCATTAGCCGGCCTATAGTTTTTCTTATCAACTAAAGTGAGCCACATGCTTACCATGTTCATGTGTGGACACAAATGGTGTTACTTCACGATGACAACAGCCCTTGAATGTTACTTTCAAAACACCCAACCCTTTTTGCTTAAACAACCGGTCCTATGTGTGTTTAGAGGAGTGCTAACTAGGGAGAAAACTCCAAGTGAAGCCAGCCCACTGTTTCAACCCGAAACCCGAACCCAACTCTTCCTTAGCTGGGAGCAACGGCATCTGCATGGTACCGTGTACCGGTGCCATTGCACAAACACACGTTAGTACGGCCGAGCACCCCCATCAGGACGCGATCTGGCCGTCGATCCATCTCTCCCACACTTCCCTATATATACTAGTGCACTCCCTAAAACCCTAGAAATCTAACCTAGCCGACTCTTTTCTAGGGAAGCCTCACCTTAAATCCTAAGCTAGCCGAGCCTTCTCCCTCCGGTTCTTGGCCGGACTATTTCTGGCCGAGAGACCACTTCAACCTCCGCGCAAGAAGCTCCTCGAGGTTCGATTTCTCCGTGCATCGACCGTTGGCTGCATCCTTCTGCCGCTCATCGACTTCTTTGGATGGACCTGCCATTGTAAGTCCTCCCCATTCTTTCGAGAACTCCGGAGCACTTGCTTGTGCACCATGGGGTTAACATATTTGGATGCATGCAAATATTTTTCCTTCCACCATCTTAGGGTCTATTGTTGTTGTAATGTAGTAAGGAATGTGTATTGGAAATGGGATTATGTTGTAGATTAGTAATGATATTGGTGAAACTTTGTACTCATCACACCTGGTCATGTGGAGTACTATTCTAAAGGGGTGGTCCTATTCTAAAGGGGTGGTCCTATTCTAAAGAGGAAACCTTTGGCCTTCCATGCTTGTAGGCATGGGAGTTATGTTTTAGTAGGCTTATAAAAGAAAAGACATACATGTAGAAATTTAATCACACCAAGCAAATAAACTCTTCTATCACTTTGTGTCCTCCTTTATCTTTCCGGTACGTTCTTTTACGTAGTTTGCAGCATAGAGACTGTCAAGTGGTATCAGAGCCATGTCGTTTGATGCGGACGGGAATCCACTCACACCTCCATCAGTGTCGGCGTCGAGTCCAGCGAGCGGCTCAAGCGTGGCAGACACCATGGTGATCCCGAAGGTGTTTCAGGAGTACGGCGGGACGTAGTATCCACAACTCACGCGTGCAAACTACGATGAATGGGCCCTGGTGATGCAATGTATGCAGGAGGCAAGAGGTCTCTGGGCGGCGGTGCACACCGAGACGACGGAGCGGGAGCTGGATAGGAAAGCGATGGAGGCTCTCCTACGTTCTGTCCCGTCAGCGATGATCTCATCACTGGCGATCAAGGTGACGGCGCGGGAGGCATGGCAGTCTTTGAAGACGGTGCACGTCGGCAGCAATCACGTCAAGAAAGCGAAGGCGCAGTATCTGCGCAAATAGTACGAACAGCTCGCATTCCGGGACGGTGAGGGCGTGGACTCTTTCGCCATGCGTCTCACTACTCTGTCGAGCGCTCTCGCCGCACTCGGCGACACGATCTCCGAGGACAATCTCGTCCTCAAGATGCTGGCGGCGGTTCCCAAGAAGTACAGCCAGATCGCCCTGGCTATCGAGACCCTTTTGGATCTCGATGAACTCACCATTGAAGATCTAACGGGGAGGCTTAAAGCAGCGGAGATCAGGGACGAGATCGAGAGTGGCAACACCTCTGGCGGTAAGTTACTACTTACAGAGGAGGAGTGGGCTGCTCGCAAGAAACAGCAAAGAGGCGGCTCGTCCAGCAGGGGCGCCGGAAACGGCGGCCAGAAGAAGAAGTGGTGTGTCCCGGAGAGGGACTCGGGAGTGCGCGATCCCAAACCGAGCGGCGAAAGGAGCGGCTCCGGTGCAACTCGCGACAAAAAGTGCCGTTATTGCGGAAAACTGGGCCACTGGGCTCGTGAATGCCGCAAGAAGAAGAAGGACGAGGCCCTTTTCGTGCAGGTGGAGGAGGACGAACCGGCGCTTCTGATGGCGTAGGTGTGCACAATCGCTGAAACGCCCTACACCCACGCAGAGGCGACCGAGCAGGTGATGCTCAACGAGGAGTGCACCAAAGTAAAGCTTGGGGAGCGGGAGGACACCGACAATGTGACCTGGTACTACGACACGGGAGCGTTTAACCATATGACGGGCGCGCGGGCAGTCTTCTCCGAACTCGACACCGGCGTGCGGGGCAGCGTCAAATTTGGCGATGGCTCCGTCGTGGACATCCAAGGCCGGGGCACGGTGGTGTTCACGGGCCAAGGAAGAGAACATCGAGCCCTCACCAACGTCTACTACATTCCCCGGTTGCGTAGCAACATTGTCAGCATCGGACAATTGGACGAGACCGGCTGCTCCACGCTAATCGAGGATGGAGTGCTTCGAATCTGCGACAAACAACGCCGCCTCCTTGCTAAGGTATCACGCACTTCAAATCGTCTATATATCCTTCCATTGCGGATCGCACAGCCGGTATGCCTCGCGGTACAGTGCTCGGACATGGCGTGGCGCTGGCATGCGCGCTACGGCCATCTACACTTCGACGCCCTTCGTCGCCTGAGCAGGGAAAAAATGGTGGATGGCCTTCCGAACATTGATCATGTCGATCAGTTGTGCGACAGTTGTCTGGCCGGGAAGCAGCGACGCACTTCATTTCCCCGGCACGCCAACTATCGCGCCACCGACCCTCTCGACTTGGTGCACGCGGACTTGTGTGGTCCCATCTCACCGGCGACACCTGGCGGGAAGCGCTACTTCCTTCTCCTCGTCGACGACTATAGCAGGTTCATGTGGATCAAGCTGTTGAGATCCAAGGACGAGGCGAGCGAGGCGATCAAACTCATTCAGGTTGCGGCGGAGGTCGAGTCGAAGTGCAAGCTTCGTGTACTACGCACAGACCGTGGCGGCGAGTTCACGTTGAACGATTTCAACGACTTCTGCGAGCGCCAAGCACCACCTCACCGCGCCTTACTCACCTCAGCAAAATGGCGTCGTCGAGCGCCGGAATCAGACTGTAGTAGCTATGGCCAGAAGCTTGCTCAAGACGAAGAGCATGCCGGCGGCATTCTGGGGCGAGGCGGTGACCACGACGGTGTACCTGCTAAACATGGCGCCAACAGCCGCAGTGAAGGGAAAGACGCCATATGAGGCGTGGCATGATAAGCGCCCCGATGTAAGTTTCTTACGTACTTTCGGTTGCATTGCTCATGTGAAGATGGTGCAGCCAAACTTGAAGAAACTTAACGATCGGAGCAAGAAAATGGTGTTTGTTGGCTACGAGGCGGGGTCCAAGGCTTACAGGGCCTACGATCCAGTCGGTCGTCGCTTGTATGTCACCCGCGACATCATCTTTGACGAGGCGGGGCAGTGGGACTGGACGCACACCGACATCGACGCCAGCCTCGTCGGGATCGACGAGGCATTCACTGTTGAATTTCCCTACGAGCTCATTCTCGGCACGTTCATTTCGGCCGGGAACGGAGGTCCATCGCCAGAGGCTGTGGGCGCAGCCACACCCACATCGACGCAAACGCTGCCTCCACCCGAGCAGGCGGGAGCCGGTCACGCGTCCCCACCACCGGCCATGACGCCCGCTCGCACAACCGCGACATCAGCCGCGACGAATCCAGCGGTTTCGACGCCTGAGACGACGGGTACGGCTCCGATCCGATTCGTCTCACCGCCGTCAGGAGCGACGCCCGATCCGCCAAACGAACCGCCGCACCGATACCGTTATCTGCAAGACATCTATGAAGTTGAGTCGGTGCACCACCACGACTCTGAGGACCTCCTCCTCGCAATGGATGACGAACCCTCTGTTTTTTCAGAAGCAGAGCAACACGAGTGCTGGCGCCGAGCGATGCTGGATGAACTCGCATCCATTGAGGAGAACGACACCTGGCGGCTCGTAGACCTGCCCGCTGGTCACCGCCCCATTGGACTCAAATGGGTCTACAAGGCGAAGAAGGATGAGCACGGCGTCGTCATCAAGCACAAAGCCCGGCTCGTCGCGAAGGGGTATGTGCAGAGACACGGGATCGACTACGATGAGGTTTTCGCGCCAGTAGCCAGACTTGAGTCCGTCCGGTTGTTACTGGCGTTTGCCGGTCATGCAGGTTGGGTTGTCCATCACATGGATGTGAAAACGGCATTCTTGAACGGGGAGCTCGACGAAGAGGTCTACGTCACACAGCCACCCGGTTTTGCAGCCGCCGGCGAGGAGCAGAAAGTTTTTTGCCTACACAAGGCACTCTACGGCCTGAAGCAAGCGCCGAGGGCCTGGAACGCGAAGCTGGACAAGTGCATGTCCACACTCAAATTCAACCGGAGTCCCTCGGAGCACGCCATCTACGTGCGTGGCCATGGTGAGGCAAGGCTGCTCGTGGGTGTCTACGGCGACGACCTCATCATCACGGAAAACAATGCGGGCGAGATCGACAAGTTCAAGAGCGAGATGAGCAGCTCATTTAAGATGAGCGATCTCGGCTTGCTTTCCTTCTACCTTGGCATAAATGTACAGCAGAAGGCAGACGGTATCACAGTGAACCAGTCTGCGTACGCAGCCAAGATATTGGAGAAGAGTGGCATGGGCGATTGCAACCCTTGCAATGTACCTATGGAGCCACGTTTGAAGCTCAGCAAGGACAGTGCTGCACCGCCGGCAGATGCCACGGAGTACCGGAGCATAGTAGGAAGCTTGCGATACCTCGTGCACACCCGGCCAGACTTGTCATTTGCAGTCGGGTATGTGAGCCGCTTCATGGAGAAGCCAACGACTGAGCACCTAGCGGCGGTCAAACACATACTCCGGTACGTTGCTGGTACGCGGGGTTACGGCTGCCGCTATGAACGAGGAACAGAGGAGCCCCGGCTGGTCGGCTACTGCGATAGCGACAAGGCCGGGGATGTTGACGACCGCAAGAGCACAACAGGCGTACTATTCTTCCTTGGCAGCAGCGCTATCAGTTAGCAATCACAAAAGCAGAAGGTGGTGGCACTATCATCCTGCGAAGCCGAGTATGTCGCAGCAACCAATGCCGCCTGCCAAGGCATCTGGCTCGCATGGCTGCTGGCGGACATTAAGGGCGACGATACCAGATGTGTAAAACTACGCATCGACAACAAATCAGCAATCTCCCTCAGCAAAAATCCGGTGTTTCATGATCGCAGCAAACACATCCAGACGAGGTACCACTTCATTCGTGACTGCATCAAGGACGGGACAGCTAAGGTAGAGTATGTCCGAACAGATGAGCAGCTCGCCGACATACTGACCAAGGCCCTGGGCCGGGTCAGGTTCCAGGAGCTTCGCTCCAAGATCGGGATGATCGTCATCAAGTAATCGCAAAAGTTTAGGGAGCGATTATTGGTGAAACTTTGTGCTCATCACACCTGGTCATGTGGAGTACTATTCTAAAGGGGTGGTCCTATTCTAAAGAGGAAACCCTTGGCCTTCCATGCTTGTAGGCATGGGAGTTATGTTTTAGTAGGCTTATAAAAGAAAAGGCATACATGTAGAAATTTAATCACACCAAGCAAATAAACTCTTCTATCACTTTGTGTGCTCCTTTATCTTTTCGGTACGTTCTTTTACGTAGTTTGCAGCACAGAGACTGTCAAATGATAATAAATCAATAACAAGTAGGAATTTTTATATGTGATGTTTAAAGAAGAAGAAGAGGTCGGTTAGATACTTGTTTATATGCATTAGATGGAATAGTATGACTATGTTTCAAGAAAATGGAGTGAGGAGGTTCCTATTAAGTAATGTTGAGAGCAAACTAAATGTGGCTACATAGCTATTATTTGTAGAGTTGCCTGTGCATGGAATGTGGAGAGCATGGTTATTTTGTTGTGAAGTTTGTATTCCTATATGCATGAAGTTGGATGGAGGAGGTTTCCTGTGAATGTGTAAATAAGGAGGGGAATAATAAGTATTGATGTGTGGATTCCTTAGGGTCGTGTAAACATATGCATGTGTCTTTCTAGTTGTTGTCGGATCTACTTAGAGATGGTCTCTTGAGGAATGTCCCTACAATATATTGTATAGGCTACATTATGTGGATGGTTTTCATTGTTATATTCATGAGGGTGGGTAAATGTCTTACATGATCATTTGAGGGAAGAAACAATCATATTAGTATTGATGAGGAATGATATATATATATATCATTGTGTGTGTGGATTTAATGGCAAAGAGAGGAAAGTAAATCACTGTGAGTGGATAATGGTTGTGTTGTTAAGTAAGAAAAATGTGTGAGTGTTGTGTGTGGCAATAAATGTACTAGCCAGTAATGGATAGAGGTCCAAATATGATAACAAGTTAGTATGAAAGTTTTTAGCTATGTTAAAGTGTAACCAAGACCTAAGTTGAATAGCTATAGATTAACTTTGTATAAGAACTATTAGTCTAATAATTAATTTAAAAATTATTTCTAGGTTCTTGGGGCTATCTGGACTCGGATTTTATACCATCTTCTTCTTCATTCCAGCTTTTGGACTCAGGCAAGTATACCTTGCCATTCTTGTTTACAATTTTTAAATACTGTAACTACATTTATTTTATTTTATTAGTCTGATTGAACGATATTGCGCGTCCAAAAAAAACTTGGGTGCAAGTCGGTGTTGGACCGATTACACGTGACTTAGTACCTAGAAGCCAAGCCCCTTATTTGAGAGGTGCCCCAATATCTCTATGACCTTGACACATTTATGACACGGAGTGGTTCATGTTTGGACGCAGACTCTTATACCAGCTGTACACTGGTACAATCAGATGCGTGACGACATCATTTAGATACTTTGATCTTGACTCAGGAGTAGGAGCTGGACATGTCGTGGTGCCCGACAGATACAACAGCATTTGGTGGGGAGAACACTCACTAGATGTATATGCTATGTTTACACTTCCTTTTGTAATCCGCCGACTCCGCCGGAGTACCGGGTATGACGACCATAGATTTATTATTTTGAGAGAGAGAGAGGTGGCCTCTGGTGTCCACGACACCATGCTATATTTAGGCATGTATTTCTCCCATGAAATTATGTCGATCCCATTTAGCCTACAGCTCATGCGTCGAACATGGTTCTCATTGCATTTACACTTAGCTTGGTACACCCTTATTGATTGCAGTATTTTTGTATCATTAGTGGCATATTTCTAAGTATCTTGTTATGTCCCTCTAAAGACCTGGTTCCTTTCCAGGTTTAGGTGAGCCGAAGTACGAGCAGGTTTACGGGCAGAGTCCTGACGCTATCTATAGGGCAGATGAGGTGTACTCCGACGAGTAAATTTGATCTTAGTTTGACACCATCCTGGTTGCGGACTTCTACTTGAGTCTGTCGCTATCTATCTTACTTTTAGCATTTTATTTTAGCATATTTATGTAGTGGATTTGTCTCCACCAACTCTATACTTGGTTGATTCTGTATTGACATATTCTGATTATATAACTTTTTTGTATTCATACTAGTTCATTATATTATGTGGATAAAATTTAGTATCCCTGTGACTATTATTCTTTAGGTACAACGATATATGTAGTTGAGGATTCCATTAAATTGGACAATTCCTTGATTACGTATTGGTTGGACATTGACACGTGCCCTAGTCCTGTGTATTTTGGGACTGGAACGTGACAAGATGGTTCTAGATTATTATTCTAGTTATTATCCTGGACAGGTTATCAAGAATTTCTGACCGTAGTGCTCAGGAATTTGCCTTAAACATGATGCAAGACAGGACGGTAGCTTAACAAGTACAATCAGGACTGGAACATGCAATCGACCACGGTCAGCACTCATGTGCTCTGACTTATTTCTCGAAACCAAAATTCTCCAAAGAACTCCAAATCAAAGACAACAAGACTAAAATTACAGGCAAATGAGTTCTAAGTTACCACATGAGATATAAACCATAATTCTAAGCTACTCAAGGCATGCAAATAGCTAAGTTAACAGTTAAATATGGGTTTAGCTTTATCAAGAAGCTCTCAATCAGGGGTTCACTCGGTTGGTAAGATGTACTTGCCTACGGATAAGTCTACTAGCAACTAATACCAAGGTTTAACCTACTGCCAAGGCCAAGCTTGGCTGCTCTCGATGAAAGATGGTTGTGGACCTTGCGGTTGGTAAGATGTACTTGCCAAGGCCTTTTACTACATTCAGTTGTCCCTATTAAGGTTGAGGTTGTGGACCTTGCGGTTGCTCCGGTGATGATTGTTCATTATCCGTGGTATTTAGATTGGATAATGAAGAAGTAGCTAATTCACTAAAGATAACACAAGATTGATTGAAAGTATTAGGAAAGAAAAGAAAAGAAAAAATTTGTTATAGTAAATTTGGATGAATTAAATTCTATATATATAATTTTTTGGATCCAAATGAACATAAATATTATTGTAGTATATTTGTTATAGGATTATTTTGATCATTTTCAATGCAAGATCAAAATAACCTTGAATTATAATAACGTTTATAGACGACCAAATTATAAAGTTATTTTTGTAAAACAAAATCCCTCCAAATCAACATGTTTCTATTGCAATTATGAAGTTATTTTTGTAAAACAAAATCCCTCCAAATCAACATGTTTCTATTGCAATGACGCGCAATCGAATGTCTGAAAATGCTTCAGTATTATCATCAAGATGTCACATCATGCATTTGGCCACTCCATGTAGCTACTGGATCAAATTGTTGCAAGGAGTTATTGATCTATGCACTGGTAACACCCGTGCAGTTTGTCACTCCTGAAAGTGAACTATTTTCACACGTGTAAATTTGCAACTGCTGAAGGAGATATTATTGTATCTGCCGACCTCATCATGCACCTTCCTTACCAACGGTTAGATTCTATGAAAATGTGTGCATGTACATTATCCGATTTGGGAGAGGAAGAATGATGTGAGACGGCAAATACAACCATTTCTCTGAAGGTGAACATATTTGCACACGAGTAACTAAAATGTTATCAACTACTATTCAACTACTGTTTACAGTATACTCAAGCAAACATTGGGGTTCAAAACTTCGACTTTTTATTTACCAACCGACTGTAACTTACCACTTGGGACAACTCACATCCTTGTAATAAAATTAATATGGAATAACTATGTATTGAAATACAAATATTGCCCTAGTTGCAACTTTAAGAAGGAAAAAAAAAATTCTTACTCAATTTTCAAGTGAAACGCATAGTGTAAGATTCCTTCGCACTAATACTAACTAGTGGAGATACAATGTGTTATGTATTGACGCTTGAATTCTTATGCAATCGAAGTACCTTAATTCAATTTCAAGGTAAGTGTGATTGTTGTCCATGAAATGTATTTATTATTCGAGCATGCACATATAGTTTGACTCTCAATCAAAAGGTTTTTTTGAAGATGTTGCAAGTGGACTTCTTTTAACGCAATGATCGGTTGGGTTTGGGTTGGGTTGGGTTGGGTTGGATTGGGTTTGCGATCGAATGAGTACAAATTTGACCAAACTAATGTTTTCCTAAGAAAGCAAATTATAATCGGCAGAACATTCCTTTTGGCTCATTCGCATGCATACAACATACACACCAACATTCTCTTCTCTACCTTTTGAACGAAGCACCAATATGACTGATACTCTAAATTCGTTATTGACCCAACTCTACATTCTTGACTTCTCTGAGCCACAAGAGTACATACATACTAAAGTTATTGCCTAGTCCTTGGTCTATGATAAGTGAGTGGTTCCTCGTGGAGAACAATTTGGAGACTCAAGACCCTAGAAGTTTTCATTTGATTCGTCTCACTACAATTTTTACAACGTGCTATTTTATTTGAGTATATGACATATGAATGAAATTTTGTCATTTAATTAATACGTCATGTAGGGTCGGTTCTGAGCAAATGTATCGAGTATACCGGTTCATGATTCCATATTTACTGGAACTCCAAAATTAAGATGTAAGTTGTTAGTTATAAAAAAAATAATTATGATATAATGATTAACATAAAACAATTATGATGAAGTAATTAATATAAAATAATTATGGTGTACTAGTTTACATATTAGTTTTACACTTTAGAGATTTTTAGTTCAAATCATGGTGATAAGAATTTTTTTTATTTTTTTATTTTTTTATATGATATATGAAAGTCCATTTTGAAAGTTCGTAAGAGGACTCCATGATCTCAAGACTTATGGATTGTAACTCATAAAAGGGAGATTTGATTTCTTAATTTCGAAGAACCTAAGTATTCTTCTGCATTTTACTATTCGTGACCAATAGAGTTATTTTTCCTTTATATTCAATCTTCTGTTTATTTTGTTGTTACAAAATCGATATTGAAATGTGGAATTAGAATTGTTATACCGCTGCCAATTAATATATTATCATCGATACACTGCCGATACTTGATTTTGTTCCAAACCTTGAGGGGGGCGTTCTATTTTTCAGTACCCATTTGGCATTATATCGACGGTATATCGCAGGTATACTAGGTCAGGGGTTTAAAGTTCAAATTTGGTATTTTATCAACACGGTTGAATCTAAATTAATAGTCCAAGTTATTTCAGGAGTAGAAAGGTTTAAATAGTAGTTTGCTAACCATAATCTATATGCATAACAATCTAAGGAGAGTTTTCTCAAATGTGCAATTTTATAACTAAGAGGAACAGAGATTTCCAAGGTTTGGGATTGATTTGAAAAGTGACAGCTTCAAGGATGCTGCATCAGTTTTTTCCCGTCCTCTCGTCTTTGGTAATCCTTTTGTTTTTCTTGTAATCTATTTCTATTGTATTTGAAGTATTGTGGTGATCCGTGTGAATCGGTAGAAAATTTTGTATTTATTTCATTAGTGGAGACTTTTTCGAGTTGGACTATGATCGTCTCAAGATGTGTAATGGACCGGCCCGGTGTCACGACCCGCATTCGGTTGATCAGACATGAGTACGCGAATACGTCCAGCCTACGTCGCAGTATCGGCGGTAGTACGCTGTCTAAACCTTTTTTATAATCATCCAACATTTCATAGATAATTCTCACATCCACAATAATTTCTATTTTAGCTCATTCACGACATGTAAATAAATAGACACAGAATAAGGACAAAAAATAGGACGTACTAGTATATTAAAACTATAGTTTTTGTACATTTATTCATCAATAGTTTTAGTACATGTCAAAAGATAAGATAAATCAGGGACAACACGATTAGTATGCCAAAAAGAAAATACTATTCTAAATAATTAACTATGCTTCAAAAGTAGTCTCCCGAGTAGAGACATGCTCCTCGATGTGGTCATATGTCATTCTTCTATCCCGTACACTCGGAATATACTCAAGTTGGCGCACTTTTGCTAGGGTTTTCATTCTTGGCGTACTTTGGGTATACATCAAGTGCACGGTTGAATGGAAGCTTGGCGCACATTGGCTAATATTGATGGTGTGGTGGTGGTAGGTAGGGTGTGTGGCTTCGATTTGTTAGAGAGATCCGACGGTTCACCATCAACCCCTTGCCTATATATATCCTTGTTCTCATTCTCTCATCTCACTTGTTCATTTCTCTTGTTTTGCTCCTGGTTTTCTTCATAGGTAAGTACATCTTGCAAATATAAAAAAAATGATCGGTTATAGTTTTAGTATTTATTGTTGTAATTAGTTTCTAGTAGTGTTCTGATTATAGTTAGTTCTTGGAGTTTTTAGATTTGAGGTAGTTAATAGTTTTATCTTGATTTTTATTATGAGGGTTTTCATGAATATATTTTCTTAGGCAATGATCCTCTAAAAATGAGATATTCTCAAAAGATGTTTCCTGATTTCGAGCCTGAATTTTTCCTTGATTTTTGGTTCTTGTTGCTTGAGGAATTGAGCATTGTCATAGTGTCGAGCTTGAGCTCTGAGTGCATCAATGGTGGTTCGGTTGGAGAAGAAGAATAGTGACAAGAAGTACACAAGAGGATTTGTACTATGAGCACATATTGAATGTGACCCGCATTTCATATTCTTACGTACTTTAAGAGTACTGCCAATTTCTTCCAAAAGTATGTCAAGGGAATGGATTTTTGAAAAATCTTTCTTGGCACAATTTTGCAATATTTCAGCATCTGGAGCACAATTGATGTATTATCGAACGAACCAAGCAAAAATGCGACAGTCTACTTTTCAGCGCACTTTTGACCAACTTTCTCCTTGGCGCAATTTTAACCAAATCAGCAGACCGGCGCACAATTAAGACATTGTGCATTAACTATCAAAAGTGCGCCGCTATTATACACACAACCCTTCGCGCATTTTTTGGACGCTCAATGGTTAGCGCACTTTTGATGGATTAATAGCCCGACGTACATGTTAACTCTTTGCGCACTCTTGCTCGGTTCAGCCTCGATAAGCGAGCCTTGACTTTGGTACGTCTCGATTTCCGATGCCCTCGACTGTTGCGCCGCCTGGGGACTTGTGTTTTATCTTGTATTTGTTTTGCACTTGCATAGTGCGCCACTTCTCTTACTCGTAACTCTTGCTTTGTGAGTAGAATGCGCATATTCTTGTAATTCTTAATTTTGTGCGCCACATCGTCCTACTGCTTTATTCTCGATTTTGTGTGCCCTGTTATAGACTTTTGTGACATGAACTTTGGGACCTTGTATTATAGGTTTGTATACCATACAATTGCTTGCTCACGCATAGTGCGCCACTATTCCTGACTAACTTATATTTGGCACTTGCAAAGTGCGTCGACCCAGGACTTTTTTGTGATTGATTGTTCATGCATGGGTCATGTTGTGCACTTGATGCCTATTCTAGATTAGTTGAGCTTGACCATGATTAATGATATATGATCCCAGAATTTGAGGAATTGATGAGGCATTCATGAACGTGACTCGATCATAAGAGATACGAGATTCCTACTTAATTTTGACTCCTGACCTGATCAAACATGATTCGTGTGACTAACTGATAGGTTTGGTATCCTAACTTAGTTATTGTATTCGTGCCGATACACTTGTCTTGCTCGCCTATTTATAAAGGCTACATTGTACTGAGTGTGGGACATTGGCTAGCATGTACACTGAACGTGACATGATAATTCTTGCTCGGTGCACAATATTAGATTCTTGAATTCTTGGCACAAAAATGATAATAGGTCAGAACCATAGCGCGGCTAGGTTATTGCTGGTTGAATGTTGCATCTATATTTGGGCGGATCCAGACTTGACTGCTTATATTAAATGGATTCGTATCAAATGTGCATGTACTCTGTATGACATCATTAAGGAGAATATTTATGTGGTCACGGCAGAAAATTTCATATCACTGTAGGGTTAATTAGGTAACATAAAAGATGATTAGAACATGAGGAGGGAACGACATCCCGAGATCGTGCGTGATGGGCCACCTCGTGATAATTTTATAACGTGCAAGGCTGGCTACCACGGATATTATATATCATTCATATGTATTGGAGTACAATATTCGATCTTTTTATATTTAAGACCGAGCCAACATTTTTTTATAGGAAGTTTGGAACTGTTACCGATTTATTAGCGCAGTGGACCTACGGGAAACTGGTACCACAATTAGCGCGATGGCCCTACGAGAAACTGGTGTGATCATAATTTTCTGCTTGTATAATATTGGCTCGGTTAGTCCTGCTCGACATGACACGATATGAGAATCTTATTATTATTATATCTGGTATAACCCCAGACTCCACATAACAAGTTGTAACATTGTTTGGCCGTTCTAACCTTACTTGGTTGTGATTGTAATTCTGCTAGTAGCTTAGGGATATGGACTGTTATAGTATGATGTTTAACTTCTGTCCTTGTTTGGTTGGAGAGTTGAGTCATTATGCTATGATGGAATATGGACCGAACTACGACACAAAATCCTAGCTTGACTATAATCATGGGACGTAGATTATCTTGGGTGGCATGGCATTTTATGTCCTTATTTGGTGAAGGAGTGCCATGTTATCCCAAAGATTGGGCACACGCCAATGATTCTTGGCTCTTGTACTATATGCTTGATCTGGTTTTGGTTTCTTCATTCGTGCTTCCTTGTTGTACTTGCTATTTTGGGTCTAACCCCACTGGTTTTTTATGGCCAGGTTTAGAGCCAGCACTAGAGGATCCAGCTTATTTTTCTTATGATGACGCATACCAGACGGATGGTCGCTGAAGGGCACGAGTGAGTTTCTTGATCACTTCTCTCTTGTACATTCTACTCTTTTGGACGTTTAGCCACCGGCACTTGTTAGCCGGTTTGTCTAGAACATCAGTTCTTTTTTACATAATTATAATATAATCAGACTGTAGTTGATCTCGGTTGTGTAACTATTGACATTCTGCTAGCCTAATATTTTGATGGCTAGATCTCTAGAATATTTCGATGGAGCATTTGGGATGCCTTAAGGCTTTATCTCATATGTTCTATGTTGTTGTTACTTGTTTGAATGATTGAGACAGTTGTTCTGAGACCCTAGGTGACTTATTGTAGAATACACCCCCTTGTTTTTCAATAGTCGTGACCGTCGTACGATATTCTATACCTTGTACGAGGGAACTGGCCATATCCGTCTCCATATTTCGGTACTGGGACATGGCCATGTCCGTCGTCGTAGGACGTTCTATACCTTTCAAGCGATTTAAATAAAAAGGTTTATGGAATAAATTCATACTATATGGTTCTGAATTCTGACTATAACTAGATAAAGTTGTGCATTGGGCCATACCGGTCTGGCCTGCGGTCCGGTTTGATTGAGTTTGACCGAATTCCGGTAGGTTCGGGCCCAACCCGGTGGAGTGAGCGGGTCGGGCCAGGCCGGTCGGATTGGCACCAGACCCAGCCCGGAACCTTGAGCCGGTCCGCGGTGGAGCGGGCCGAACCGATCTGAGTCCGGACCGGTTCACGGTCGGGCCGGCCCAGCCTGGTTTTATTTAATTTAATTTATTTATTTTTACGTTTATTTATATATATATTTATATATAATCTATATGATATAACTTATATGTTAATAAATTCAAGTTAAAATTTATAGGTTTTTTGTTACTGAATTAATTTTGTATAATTTAAAATTTAAAAGTTATTTGTTAGAAAAAAAAAATTGTATAATTTATTTAAAATTTTATATAAACATTAAGTAAGAAAATTTTATTTGATTTATTTATATCAATATTTATATAACTTTAAGTATAAATTAAAATCTAAATTTTTAGAAGTTGAATTCTTTTTGAAATATTTTTGAATAAATTATAAAAAAATGTATAATCTTTTTTTTAATTTAAATATAAATTTATAAGTTGAAATTTAAAGAAGTTATTTATATAGAAATAAATTAGTTAAATGTAAACAACTAAGAATATTAAGTAATAAAAAGCTGAATTTCTTTTATTAATGACAATAAAATTATAAATGTATTATAACATTAAGTAACAAAAAAAATAGAAACTTGTAAATGATATTTTTTTGCATAAAGCTTTTAAAAGAATGTACAAGTCTTTTAAAAAAAACTGTCGTCCTTCTTTCGTTGAAGTTTATTGCTCAGCTACTCCTTCAGTAGCGTCATCCATATTAAGAGATTGAAAGTTCAGCTCTGAGATATCGGCACTTTCATCTCTTGAGTTCTTTTTCATCACGGGTCCAATCATGAACGCAGACACAAGCTTCCAAAATATTGGGCAACAACCGACTCCTCTTCTTGCTTAGCATCCTTGAACCTACACTAAAACAAGATTCAGATGTTACCATGGACACCGGGACAAATAGAATATCATGAGCTTTAGAAGAAAGTACATGATACATTTTTTATGTCTCTTCCACCATTCTAAAATTGAATAATAATATGAAGATTCATCTTTTTCATAAGAATTTAGATATAAGAAAAATTCTTACGTAGATTAGGAAGATTGCTTTGTTTCTTCCTTTGCGGTACACTTTAGCATATGATAATTTAGACATAAAACCAGAGCTACTACCTTGAACGGTTGTACCGGGTCGGGTGGATACAACTCTTTCTTCATATAAAGCAATTAAACTATCTAAAACATCCATAATTTCTACTTTCAAACTACGTTCGTCAACTCTCATATTATCTTAAAAATTATCTAATAAAATATATACACCATCTAATTTAATCTTAGGATCAAAAATCGAAGCCAAACAATATATAAGAGGTATATTATCCCAATATTTTTTAAATTTGGCTTCCATTTTGGCAACAACATAATCAAAACCAGGGACATTTCTATATTTATAAAATAAATGAGACATGTTAAAATTTTCTGTTAAAGCTAAAGGAGAAGTTGGATAATAAACTCCAGATAGAATGGTTATAGCATTGTAAAATATTTCTAAAAATTCAAAAATAGAAGTAGCAATTAACCAATCATCTCAGTTACTTGATAAACAAAACTAAGATTAGCATTACAATAAAGTGTAATAACATCTTTAAACTTCATGGAAGATTTCAACATTAAATAAGTATAATTTTATCTGTGTGGTGCATTCTTAACAAATCACCTAAAAGTAACACCACATTGTGTACATAAAATTTTAAAAGTTTATTGTCTACTTTCAGAATTGTTCAAACTCTATAAATATAATCTAATATGTCTTTTTATAGAAGTATTCTTAAAAAGATTAGGTTATTTACATTGACATTTTCTATGTTTTATGTTTATATTTGTGAGACACCTTGATACACTCGGTGTCTTATTGAAATTTGTATGGTCTTGCTTATTATATTACATGCCTGATCTCTAGAGATACCTTGATAGACTCGGTGCCTTGTTGAAATTCCGAGGACGAAATTTTTCTAAGGAGGTGAAAGTTATGAGACCCGTCTCACTATTTTAGAATTATTGTATTTTATCTGGTATATGTGTGTTATAGCTGTATAAATGCTTCCCGTGTATTTTAGGATTTTTTTAGTTGCTTTCATGTAATTTCTAGAATTGTGAATAATGCTAGTCATCATTTGTTATATATAGCCTTTCATTTCTCTCTCCTCCTCATTCTTCTTCATTTCCTTCTATTTCTTCACTTTCTTCTCCCTCTCCTCTCCTTGGCCGAACCCTAGCCCCAGTCGTGAGCTTGCCTTGAGTAGTAGTGGTAGTAGTTTAGTAGTGGGTTTAGGCAAGTACATATTGCCAATGAGGAAGAACTTGTTATATTTCACTTATTTATCTTCATTGTATTTGATTGCTCTATATTGTTCTCTATGATTTTCTCTACATGTTTACTTCTTGTTATTTTCGATTTGGATGCCTTGGTAGGAGTAGATCTGAATTCTAAGTTTTTTGGTGTTCATGAGTTTACTTGATTTTGATCTCTTAAAACTTGATATTTTCCAAAACTAGCTGTTCCATGTTGATGAGCACTTATTTTCCTGCATTTTTGAACTTTACTTTGCGGGACTCGGACTTGAAATGAGAATTTCATGGAGAAAATAAGTTTTTAGACTTTGAGATTTTTAATCGCTGAAACTTGTTGTTCTGAGATGAAGCAGTCACATGCGCACCACTTGGCAGGTAGCCTGAACTTCTCGCTCCAAGTCAGTATGCAGCCATCTTGTTGGATGCATGACTGAATATGCACATGTGCCCTTGGCCAAATGCATAAAACTTGAACGAATGAAAGTTCTCTAAGTTCAAAAAATTTCATGTGGCCTAGTGTGTATGCGGCCAAGAGGAGCATGCGGCTGAGTCGTCCATGCGGTTCTGAGCTATACGTTCCTCTTTTCTTTGAACGTATGACTCAGCACCGCCTTGACACAACTTTCCATGATTTTGTCTTTTCCTTCTGACTCCCTTTCTTGACCAGTCACATCGGTCACTTCTCTGACACGGCCAATCACATCAGTCACTTTCCTGACTTTGCATTTATTGTCTGTCACTCACCTTGTCCTGAGGAGTGGACTTTGCATCTCCCATGCGACTAGTATGCTGCATGCAGCCAGCTTGTTACATGCGACCAGCTTATCACATGCGCCTATGATTCTTGTAGTAGCTTAACTTCTTATGATTTGTTCTCTTATGGTTTAACTGTTTCCATTGTTTAGCCTATTCTATTTAATTGGTATGAATGCAATTTTTCTCTAAATTGCTTATAATCTGATTTGTGATAACCTGCCAAAACCTGGAATTCCCTGAACATGGATTGTATTGACACTGTTAATCTTGAACTCCCGACACCTGACGTGTACTGATACTCCTGATAGTGGCTCGATGAAGCGCACTCCTGACATGCTAGAATTGAACATTGATTGTATTGACACTGTTAATCTTGAACTTCTAATGCCAGACTTGCACTGATATTCCTGATAATAGCTCATCGTGTCGAGTTAACCCGACATGTACCGATAGTCCTGATAGTACCTCCACGAAGCACACTTCTGACATGCTAGAATTTTTTGAACTAAAATATTTGTACTGATAAGATAAATTTTCGTAGTTGATTTACTTGTTCCTATCCTGAATGTACTTGTCAAGCTACTATCATGTCATGTCCTGCATCATCTCTAAGATAAATTCTTGAGCACCACGGTCAGAAATTCTTTATAACTTGTCCAGGATAACAACTAGAATAATATATTAGAAGCATCTAGATTTATTTCCTAGCTACATGCAATCCCGGTATCCCAGTGACACCTGATGAATTTGGAGCTCTCCGTCGTGAGGGACGCACTTCCAGCACGCCGTAGAGTGTTATATTTACATGTAAATTACTATACCTGATATAATCTATTCTATGTATCCTTATGCCTAGATAATCCGGATAGTCTGCAGGGCATGTGGCTGTATGGAATCTTAAACTGAATGTGTTAGTAACTAGGACTGTGATAACCCTAATTAGCTAATGATAGCAAGTCGTAGGGCATGATTGGCCGTGATTGCTTGATTTCCAGTCTAGTCATGTCCTAATTTATTTTACAACTAATCCGGAGACTTTAACCGGAGTACTGATTTCAGATATCCTTGTTTGAATATTCCAGAACTGTTTAACTGTTATTTTACTTGTTGCACTTATTTAACTGTTACTTGTGTTATTTCTTACTGATTTGTCTACATGTTGGTTTTAGTTCCTAAGTTGGCTCCATTGTGGTAGTTGCTTTTTTGGGTCTGACCCCACTGGTTTTATATGGCCAGATTTTGGACAAGACCACAGGATCTTCCGTACTTCCTACCTTAATATGGTGAATACCAGGAGCACCCGAGTACATGAGTGGATTTTTTCTTCATCACCCACTTGATCTTGTACTTATACTTTTGAGGCATTTAGCCACCGAGCACGTGTTTAGCTCGTGGTTTGGAACTTGACACACATCTAACATGAAAAAATCTACCTTCTAACATAGGTGTAAATTGTATTTTCAAAACATTAATAGAACAAGTGTTATTACTAGTATTATCAAAAGAAATTAAAAATATTTTATTGTGAATATCATATTCACGCACAAATTGTATTATGGCGCCACCGATTACAGCACCGATATGTAAAAATTTTAAAGGTCTTAGACAAATGATGCATTTTTGTAACATCCATCTTGAATCTATATAATGTGACGTGATACAATTATAAGCATAATTTTGCTTAGTAGTCAATATATCAGAAGTTAGAGCTAATTTACTAACATGCATAAAACTTTTTTTCAAAGCAGCCTTATCTTTTTGAAAAAAATTTAGCGCATCTGCTCTAGCAGTAGATCTAGAAACTTTAATAAAACAAGGATTAAGAGTATTGCTTGCATAATTATAATAGAAATTACTCTCACCAAATATAAATGATTGTTCATCACAAATAATATATCTTGCTAACTCAGTCTTGCTACGAGCATCAGAATAAGTAAAGTTACATATAGAAGATCCTTGACCACCGGTACTTAGCTGTGTTTGTCTAACCTGCAGTGTGTCTTTGTCATAGCAACTTTCGTAGTATCTTTTTAAAGTGCATGTGCCATCATTTTTTTTTTTGTAAATTCGCTTACATTTCTTACATTCCGCAGCCTTAGGTATTTGTTTTTGATCTTTTGGATCTAAAATCGGTACGCCCTCACTATCAGTGACAAATATTTTTGTATAATATTTTTGTCAACATTTGTATCCGTAATCATACTTCTAACTTCAGGAGGTGATATTTGTGTCGGTGGCACAGAATCAAAAATAATATTAGTTTTAAATATATTATTATAATAATCATAATTTTTAAAAGGTTTGTTTGAACCTTGTCCATCCATATTTTAAAAAAATTCAAAAAAATTAGAGCAAAATTAATTATTTCTCTACCAAAAGAGAGAGAGAGAGAGAGAGAGAGAGAGGCAAGAAAAATCTCAACCCAGGAAAAAAAAATTTATTCTTATTATGTAATATTAAAGTTACTTGTAACATCTGCTAGAAACCTCCAAAAGAAATCGCAAGAAAATATGTTCAGAGGGAAGAAGCTTGACTCAAGTGGTTGCTTTCCTCCTAAACTTTGTAATTGTCTTGTTTCTAAACTTTGTAAGAGAGGAAAAAAAATTGTAAGAGGAAAGAAATTGTGTTGTGTTTATTTTTCATGAATTATGGGCTATTTATTGGAATTTTTTGAGGCCAAATGAACCCAAATACCCTTAAAAAAAAGTTTTTATAGTGGATATTTTGGCCATTTCTAAAAAATGACCAAAATATCCCTAAAACGGTCAAAAATCTGCCACTAAAATGGGGGTATTTTGGTAAAAATATCCTTCAACGGATATATTCCAAAAATAATAATAAAAATAAAAATCGGCCGAAACGGACCTGAATCGGGCCGGTTTGGACCGGGCACCAGGCCAGAACGGGGCTGCCAACGGTCCGGGCCGGACCGGACTACCGGGTCGGATCCGCTGACCCAGCCTAGACCGGATTTGACCGGGCCTAAACCGAATTTGACCGGGTCGTACACGGAGCGGGTTTCCGGCCGTCCGCCCTTTACAACACCTTGATAAATAGATTACCTATGCTATCCTTATTCATAAGCTTTAGAAATTGGCAGAAAGCTCACCTCAGGTGAAGGATGAAAGCACAGGAAAAGGTGGCTGTTAGTGATGACATAGAGACGATGCAGTTGGCCGAGTGCAGCTTCGTCGGTCACCTGAGAGTGCGCAGAGGTTGCCGGAGTGCCGAGGACATGTTCAGACGGCGCCGAGGAAGGAAGCCGGTGCTGGGAGCGTATAGTGTCCCACTCCGCGTAGGAACTATGTACAAGAGATATCGCTTTGCTGGCTCGAGCGGAAGCCTTCTCGGAGAGTTCCCGATCGAAACACAAGACGATTGATCTAGGTGAGTGGGCAAAAATTCATTCTCTGATTCTTGCACGCCTTAATAAGGAATCTGAGTTTTTGAATGCTTGTTCTAAGAAGATAGTTTCATAAGAAGAATGATAGAACCTGACTCTGCATGCTTAATAAAAGAACTCACATAGCTTGTCATTAAAATGAACCTGCCTGCCTAACTAGAGAACTTGTATGCTTGTCTAAAAAGAGAAAGAGATAGAATAATTGCCATAGTAGTTAAAGAATAAGATGTTGCATGCTTATTTACACCGACACCGGTATCGATCGAACCTCTGTCATGCTAATAAACAAGAGTAATAGATGTTCATATATTTCCATCGTATATGCTAAAGAAAGAGTAAAACGACATGCTTAGTTAAAGAGATAGAGAACTGTTTCCATGCTTGCTTGCTTAAATAGAGATTGTTATATGTTTCTATAGAAGTTATCGAAATGCTTGAACGGTATCAGAGAATATGGCAGCCAGTCTGCATAAGAGATAGAAATAGTCGCATGTCCACACAAAGACAAGAGACAGAGAGAGAAGAGATTGAATATATGCTTGTTAAAAGAACTGATGCATCCATATAGAGTTTATCTGATAGAGCGGCATTCATGCATTGGTCTTAGACAACTTGTGCACAAGGATCATCCCACGAACGATTTTTTGGGGCGCTGGGGACCGTTCGCCCTGGGGGGGTCAGAGGAATACCTGAGGCAAAGAAGTCCTCGCGATCAGGGGGTATTCATGTCTATTAGATAGCTGGTTCACGTGTCAAAGCAGGTATGTATATGAGTGAGTATACATTAGTGCAGTGCTGGGCCGTGATAACATCGCTTCTAATCTTGAGGAAGGAGACTCATAGACCATCATATAGTTAGGTCACATGCTAGGATTCAGCCTTCTTGCATACCTAACTGTTTGATGCAGAGACGGACAGAAAAATAAAGCCTTATTCAAATATATGCATATATTTCTAACTCGTATGTCTGCTGCCGGGATAACCGTTTGGCAAAAAGGGTAAGAATAACTGAACAAGTGATATTCATGCTATCGATCATGGTCTTCGGTATTGAATGCTTGCATAGAGAAGTCTTAATTTCGTATATGCTTATATCTCGTTCACGCGATAAGATGTTAATTGATAAGAGTAAGAGAGAGATGCATAGAGAGATATGCTAAGATGATAGTCCACTAGATGCTTGCTAGAGTCTTTAAAGAAATGCATATGATTCACGAGATACGCTGCACACCAGAGATAGTAAATGAATCTGCTTATCGTACATGAAATGCTTGTCTTGCCTGCTTGCTTATATATCGAATATGAACTCTGATTTTAAAGATATTTCCAAAAAAAATAAGAAGTAATATGACTCCGTTCTTGTACTACATGTAACGAACATAGGTAAAAGTAGCAAGATCACTAGTAATATAATATTTTGCCACATGCTTACTTAGTGTGGGTTTCAGGGAGTGTTGCTTCTGTTCGTTGATTTTAGACTCACCAGTACTTTCTCCAAAGTGCTGACCCACCAACAGTTTGCTTGTTCACATGTGCTGGATCGTCCGAGGAAGCGATAGGCGTGCCTCATCCCTAGGACCCGGAAATCTGGTTTCGATACCTTGAGCCGTATCGATTGCTTTGAGCTGCTTTTGTATATAGGGATATAATGTATGGAACGATGCCATTATATTCAGAGAACCTCGTGCCTCGATCTTGCCCATTTCTCAGATGGATTATTGTTTGCAACATTGTCCCTCCGCTGCTTACTCGACCGATTCGATGATAACTACAACTTTAACGATGTTGCCTTGTGCGGGCGCAACCCCAGGCTGGCATGGCATCACGTTCCGATGGAAATGATCGTCCCGCGGGAGCGCTGGCGCGGTGATTCGCGCCTAGCAGGGATGGCCAATTCCTACGGGAGATCAGGGCGTGACAGAGTGCTCGGTGTGTAGCTTACGGGAGTGGAAAATAAGGTGAGGATGGAGTTTATCGTAAATGAAGAGAGGATGGGTGCTAGACTGCTATGAGGAGAGGCGGCGGTGAGGTAGTGTATTAGAAGAAGAATGAAGAAGAAGATGAAGATGAAGATGAAGGTGAGAGAAAGGGCCAGCTACTATCATAGAAGAGGGAGAAGGATAAAGGCTCTTATTCATTCCAACAATTATGACTAATTAGAACTAAAATGACCTTAATACCCTTTGGGCTCTCATGCAATACCACCTAACTCTTCCTCATGCCATCCAATCCAATTCCATGACACCTAACCTAACTTAGGTGGCTATACATTTATGCAATTGTATATTTTAACTAAGGGCTTATATGTAAAAGTTTAAAAGATATGTAAAAAAAATTATTATGATTTTATATAAATATAAAGATTAGAAGAAATAGTAAAAAAATGTTTATTGAATATTAAAATATGAATATATCTGGTCATATGAAAAATAGGTTATAATACTCGGGCCCGATTTTGGTTGGGTTTTACCGGACTTGGGCACGACTGAGCCAACCCGGTCTTGACTCTTGAGAAGTGGTCGGACTTTAGATTAAATCTCTAAATCCAACATGGACCGAGACCTAGATAGCTTCAGTCTGGGTCGACCCCAGTGCAGTTAAACTTTTAAAAAAATTAAAATTTACTATGTATACTTTATTTATATATACTTATAACACCACAATAATGTAGACATATTGGTTAGCTCGAAAATTGTAAACTTTCCTACCGTTCAAGATTTCCTCGTTGCTTTTTTTTTTTTTTGGCTCTTATTGGGCTTGTAATCTAGCCAATCCGGGCCTGGGAGGTAAATCCAGTCCAAACCCGATATAAGAATGGGGTGGGCTAATCAAGTCCTGGTTTGATCGGGGCGTGTCTGGCTTGGAGTGAATTTATGCCCGACCGGCTCATTACTTGCCTTAATGATTGTCCTGGGAGAAAAAAAATTCCGTCATCATTTTACATAAAAATTGATTGTATTTGTATTGTGCTCACTGTATATCATGTCTGGTTTGTACTTTCACTTCGAACCTCGACTGAAATTTCTTCCGATTTGGAGAAGGATATTTTTATGTTCTAGAGAAGGATATTTCTAAATGCTCTCTTTTAAATTTCAAAGATGGTCTTTCTTTATATATTTGTATCATTAGTTGTAGTAAAAAATAATTGGGTTGTCTGCTTTCCTAAACCTCTTTGATGATGTGAAGAGAGAGAGCTTGAGCTCCCGCGAAATAATATAATTTTTGAGATATTTCATCTAATTGTATATATTAAGAGTCCAAGTAATCTCACTTTTTTTCCAACCAATGATTTGGTAGGTTCTCTCTGCAAATGGATTTTCTGCAAATGGGTTTTTGTTCTCGCCAACCAACCAAACAAACAAAATAAACCCGTCTATTATAGGTAAGAAAACGACTTGCACTTGCTATTTAGAGAATCTTCATCTTTACAGTCCATGTACAGTTTGAAGGCATCAGATACCAATATTTTCAAAACCCAACCAATTGACAGTGGTTAATGATGGCTACTATGAAACAGATCCATTCTCATGATGAATTACTATAGATTTGATCCATAAAAATCGATCATCTATAGTTGGATTCGACTATGTACTTAATTATTATTTTGTACAGTCTTCTGTAGCATGATTTATTTTTAGGAGGTTATTTTGAAAATATTGCATTCATTATTTTGCTTGGTCTTCTATACGAAAGTTGTAGAAAAATGTTCTAGCTTTAATCCAAGTTTTGAATCAGGACATTTATACTTATATTGAAAAAGTTATGATTATTTGAAATGGCTTACCGGTTCACATTCTGCATGCGTGCATGCAACATTGAAATTTTATTTTATTTACATGCATTGGGAGATGGAAGACTGGCTTTTGGGTTTCTCCATTCATAGAAAGAGGGGTATCCAAGAGTCACATTCTCCTAATAAATAGTGGAGAGATGATGAAAGTTAACATAACAACGAAAGTTTTTTAAAATCCTCACATCAACATTGTTAGCTTGAGAGATGCATCCTTGTAATCTTGTATTTCATTATAGTAAAAATAACGAAAAAAATGGTGCAAGGACGTGGACTCAAATTGGATCGAATCTCGATAAATTTTGTGTGTATAATATCTCTATTTTTTTCTTCTCTTACAATTTTTTTTTTAATTCCTTCTCATCTGATCTCATCACAAGACGAAAAACATGTTTTTCACAACATCCAGAACTTTTGTTATGCATACAGGAACTAACCTACTATAAGGTCTGAGAGGGGCCATGGCTTTCCCTAACTTTTGAAAACTGTAGTGTATTGGTCTTCTAAAGTTGTGTAACAATATAACGCATTTGTTCTTGGCATACCGCATCAATGTGTATTGATGTCATACATGCAAAAGTTGTTATTACAAGTAACAATAAACTTCTTATTTATAAACATCGGTGGTGGTGGCGGTGGCAGCGATGGAAGAATATATAAACTTTAAATTATTTTAAAATATAATTTAAATATATTTTAATTAGAATTTATTATAGATATGTTTTTATAGTTTTGGATATGTGAGTCAAATAATATCATATACTTAGTTCAAATATTTAAATATATTTGAATTAAAATTTGTTAAACAATTTTAATATTTTTGATTTTTTTCTTTTAAATTAATTTATAAATTTAGTATTTAAACTATTTTTAATTTAGTATTTAGGTTTGGTGGAAGAAAATAATAGGTTACGAATGATGAGAAGGAAGTTGGTTTTTGATTTTTTTTTTTTTTTAATCTACAGTTAGGCTTCTTTTTTTTATAATTAAATTGGTTGAGTATTTTTTACGATTTTATTTATCTACTGTAAGTAATTTTTTAAAATTTTAATTGGTTGAGTATTTACTTACGGCTTAGACGGCTCACTTTTGAGCCGTCTATAAACCGCTTTATATTATGGATTTTTTTAAATTTAATTTGTTGGGTATTTACTTATGGCTTAAACGGCTCACTTTTGAGCCGTCTAAAAGACGCTTTATATAATGGAAGGCGCGTTGCACGTAAAATAATTTTATCCTTTTGAAATTAATATAAAATTATTTAAATAATTAAATATATTTAAATTAAGATTTTATTATTATTATTATTATTATTATTATTATTATATATTATATTTTAATTAGAATTTGTTATATATTTGATTATATTTTAATTATAATTAGTTATAGATATATTTCTACTTTTCATAAAAAAGTCATGAAAACGGTTAGCTACGTAATATTATCTAATTATAAACAAACATCTCTTCTAATTTATGTGATTAAGGTGGGAAGTATTCTCTCTTGTTGGCTGGGTTTCGAATCTTTATATTGTTATTTATAACAAATTTAACATTTTTTAATATTTTTTTACGTAATATTAATTTTTTTTAAATAATTAATTAATAATGATATACATACGACTTAAATCGCTCACTTTTGAGCTGTTTTTAAGCATCATTATATTATGGAAGATGGAAGATGTAATAAGCCCTTCATAGTAAAAAAAATGTTATAAGATTTAGATATGTTATATATAGTTTAAATTAGACAATAAAAATTTATCTAATTTTACCTTCACATACGTTGCATGTACAAAAGAAATAATATTATTAAAAATCATATAAATTTTTTAAATTATTTTAAATATGATTTGAATATATTTTAATTTTATTTTGTTATAGATATATTTTTAGAATTTTAGATATGTGTTTAGTTAGATAATAACATGTAATTACTTTAAATATTATTTAAATATTAAATATATTTTAGGAATTAGTATATATTGAAGTGGTTAGAATTATTTTTTTTTATTTTTTTTTAGACTATGCAAGGATACATACGCGGTGGTTAGATTTTTTTTTTTTATTATTTAATGGAGGATATACATACGATTTGGACGGGTCATTTTTTAGCCTTTCCCAAGCTGCATTATAATAGTAAAAATATGTATTTTACGCTAAAAAAATATTGCCAATTGAAAAAAATTCTTCTCGATCCTCTTCCTAAACCATTATATATTTATTTTCTTTAATAATAGGTATAAATATAGAGACCAACTTGAAAATATGTCTTTTTATAGAAGTATTCTTAAAAAGATTAGGTTATTTATACTGACACTTTCTATGTTTTATGTTTATATTTGTGAGACACCTTGATAGACTCGGTGCCTTGTTGAAATTCGTATGGTCTTGATTATTATATTATCTGTCTGATCCTTAGAGATACCATGATAGACCTGGTGCCTTGTTAAAATTCCGAGGACGAAATTTTTCTAAGGAGGTGAAAGTTGTGAGACCCGTCTCACTATTTTAGAATTATTGTATTTTATCTGGTATATGTTTGTTATAGCTGTATAATTGCTTCCCGTGTAATTTATGAATTTTTTTAGTTATTTTCATGTAATTTCTAGAATTGTGAATAATGCTAGTCACCATTTGTTATATATATTCTTGCATTTCTCTCCCCTCCTCATTCTTCTTCATTTTTTTCTCTTTCTTCATTTTCTTCTCCCTCTCATCTCCTTGGCCGAACCCTAGCCCCAACCGTGAGCTTGCCTTGGGTAGTAGTGGTAGTAGTTTAGTAGTGGGTTTAGGCAAGTACATATTGCCAATGAGGAAGAACTTGCTATATTGCACTTATTTAGCTTTATTGTATTTTGTTGCTCTATATTGTTCTCTATAAGTTTCTCTACATGTTTACTTCTTGTTATTTTCGGTTTGGATGCCTTGGTAGGAGTAGATCTGAATTCTAGGTTTTTGGGTGTTCATGAGTTTACTTGATTTTGATCTCTTAAAACTTGATATTTTCCAAAACTAGTAGTTCCATGTTGATGAGCGCTTGTTTTTCTGTGTTTTTCAACTTTACTTTGCGGGATTCAGACTTGAAATGAGAATTTCATGGAGAAAATAAGTATTCAGACTTGGAGATTTTTCATGGCTGAAACTTGTTGTTCAGGGACGAAGAAGTCACATGCGCACCGCTTGGCAGGCGGCTTGAACTTTTTCCTCCAAGTCAGCATGCGGCCATCTTGTTAGACGCATGACTGAATCTGCACATGCGTCCTTGGCCAAATGCATGAAACTTGAACGAATGAATGTTCTCTAAGTTCAAAAATTTTCATGCGGCCTAGTGTGTATGCGGCCAAGAGGAGCATGCGGCTGAGTCGTCCATGCGGCCCTAAGCTATACATTCCTCTTTCCTTTGAACATATGACTCAACACCGCCTTGACACGACTTTCCATGATTTTGCCTTTTTCTTCTGACTCCCTTTCTTGACCAGTCACATCGGTCACTTCTCTGACATGGCCAGTCACATCAGTCACTTTTCTGACTTTGCATTTTTTGTTTGTCATTCACCTTGTCCCGAGGAGTGGACTTTGCATCTCCCAGCGGCTAGTGTGATGCATGCGGTAAACTTGTTACATGCGACATGTCACGCCCAGTCCCAAAATACATGGGCCCAGGCTACGTGGCAATGGCCAGCTAATACGACTCCGAAGCATTTACTAATTTAATGGACCCGATGAAGCGTACTACGATGTCCTAAAATACTATCAAGTCTAATATGCTAACATGCAGTAAGTAAATATCTAATCTCATCCACAGAATATAAATAAGAAGTGCTGAAATAAATATTGGAAATAAGTGCGGAGTCTGAATGTCATAATACAATCCAAATAAGTCTGATGGGAACAAACCCACTACAATACTGAAATAAGAGTACGGAAGGACAGATAAGAGTACTAGGCTAGAACATCGACTAACTAGATAAAGATGCTCCAGCCCTAGGCGGAAGGCCTACCAATGATCAGAAAAACTCCGAAGGTAATACCTCAAGCTCCTCCTCGGTCGCGTACCTCGTCTCCTGTCTGGGCCCGTATACGGTCGGATAGTACGCCTCGTCCAAATCTAGAAGAGAACCAGGTCCTCAGAGGGACGTAACAAGATACAAAAATATATGCCGAATATAAATAATGAATAAGTAAAGGGGGTGTACTAACCATCTAAGTGAATGCAATATGAGGACAACCTTGGTACGTATGGGTAGGTGAAGGCATAAATATGTAACGTCCATATCATTCCATAGAATATGGAATCTGCATAGTATAACGTCCATATCGTTCCGTAGAATATGGAATCTGCATAGTATATCGTTCCGTATAGGTAGTGCCTCCAGAACTTCAGGGCAAAGATCACTACGGCAAGCTGCAAGTCATGAGTGGGATAGTTCTTCTCATGGGTCCTCGGCTGCCTAGAGGCATAGGCCACAACTCTCCCATGCTACATCAAGACACAACCTAATCCTTTCCCAGACGTATCAGTTTAGATCATAATTTCTCCGGGTCCAGAAGGTATAGTCAAAATAGGTGCCGTAGTCAGATGCTTCTTCAGTTCATCGAACGTCGTCTGACACTCCTCTGTCCAAATGAACTCATGCTTCTTCCGGGTCAAGCAAGTAATCGGCTCTGTGATCCTCGCAAAATTCTCTACGAACCTCCGATAATATCCGGCAAGTCCTAGGAAACTCCTCACCTCCGAGACGATAGTAGGGGTCGGCCACGTCTCTACTGACAAAATCTTTGCTGGATCTACTGAAATACCATCTCCTGAGATAACGTGTCCGAGGAAAGAGACACGGTCTAGGAGAAACTCACATTTGATCAACTTGGCATAGAGCCTCTCATGCCTCAACGTTTCCAACACTATCCTCAAGTGCTCCCCGTGCTCTTCGTGGCTTTTTGAATACATCAAGATGTCGTCGATAAAGACTACCACAAAATGGTCCAAATATTGGTGGAAGACTCTGTTCATCTAGTTCATAAATACTGCAGGCGCATTCGTTAGTCCAAAAGGCATCACCAAGAACTCATAATGGCCATAACGAGTCATGAATACCATCTTTGGAATATCTTCTCTCCGCACATTTACCTGGTTATACCCTGATCTCAGGTCGATATTCATGAACACCACTTCTCCTGTCAGCTGGTCGAACAAATCAACAATCCGCGGCAGGGGGTACTTGTTCTTGATAGTCAAAGCATTAAGGGCTCTATAATCAATGCACATACAGAATATTCCATCCTTCTTTGGTACAAACAACATTGGTGCTCCCTAGGGTGATATACTAGGACGGACAAATTCCTTGATCTGCAACTCCTCTAAATGTAGCTTCAGCTCATCCAGTTCTCTCTTTGCCAACCGGTACACATTTGAAGATACTGGTGCTGCTCCAGGTACCGACTCAATAGTGAACTCCAACTCTCTATCCGGCGGTAGGCCTGGCAACTCCTCCAAAAAAACATCCTCGAACTCTGCGACTATCAGTGGGGGGTGTCGTCTCCATAGTTATATAAACTCCAGCTGTCTGGCCTACTCCTTGTTTGATAGTCCCCCGCATGCACTCGAACTCTGGGTGATTTGGCGGTCTAAAAATGATGCTACCCCTCCGAAAATCCAGTATGGCATTGTACTGGCTCAACCAGTCCATACCTAGCACAACGTCAAAGTTTGGCATCAAAAATACCAAAAATTGAGCTCTCATCTCCCGACCACACACGACTACCGAGCACGTTCTAATAGTACTGGTAACCGGTACGATACCTCCTCCGGTAAGAATCTTCCAACTCTTAGGTAAGGGGGAAGTAGCTACTCTATGCATAGCCACGAAACTACTAGATATGAAAGATAGTGTAGCACCAGAATCAAACAATGCAGTCGCAGGTAATAATACAACTAAAATGGTACATGTGATAGCTTCCCCTACTGGTTCCTCCTCTGTCACTGCTAGTGCAAAGGCTTGTCCGTGCCTCTGCCCTCTGGCCTGCTGTTTGGCCCGATCAAACTGTGCCTCATGTGGTGCCAGGGGTGGTCCCCTCTGAAATCCACCGGGTGCAGGTGGACGTTGACCTCCTGTCTAGGGTGGTATCCTCTGGACTGGTGCCGCTGGTCTCTGTCCTATCTGCAGTATGGCATCCCTGCGATGTGGGCAGTCTCGGGCCTGGTGTTGGTTCGCTCCATAAATCATACATGTCCCCAGCCTCTTTCGACAATCCTTCTGAACATGCCCTCTCTTGCCATAGTAGTGGAAAAATGAAAGTTTCCTCTGTTGATATGGTGTGCTCCTCGTTTGTAGCTGCGTTCCGGGATGACGGATCGGTCCTCTCGCTCCAGGCTGTGCTCTGGCTGGTACGGCCATGCTGGGATGCCTCGATCCTCTGACAATAGCCTCCTGGATCCTGGCCTCTGTCAGAACCTCCTCGTAAGAAATCCTCGCCCGGGTGGTAGTGTACCTTTGTAGTTCGTAAGTCATACCAAGATGGAATTTCCTGGCCTTCTCCAGATTATTCGGTATCAGGGCCGCACCAAATCAACTAAGTCGACTGAACTCTGTATCATACGCGTCTACGGTCATGTTTCCTTGCTCCAGGTGCAGGAACTGAGAGTATAGTGCATTCCTGACCGTAGTTGGGAAGTACTTCACATTGAAGTATTCTAGAAACTGCTTTCACGTCTACTTCTTACCGACGTTGCGCTCCATGGGGTCCCACCAGTAATGAGCATTGGCTTTTAATTGATCCCTCATTGCGGTCATCCAAAGGTCCAGAGGCAGCTGAGAAGCCTCCATCAACATCTCCGTGTTGGTAACCCAATCAGAGATCTCCTCTGCGGTCTTGCTGCCCAAAAAGGTATCCGGGCCTTTTTCTCTGAAACAGTAAAAGCGTGCCAAGTGGCTACAATTGAGGAATAATTTGTACAGGCGATGTTCACAAGATTATGTCTTGTATATGTGCTTCAGTTCCGGACGCAGCGCTCCAAGGCTTCAGTGGGAACTCCTAGCCTTAGCACGCACGAAGGAGCATCCACACCGAATGAGGTTCTCCCGCACCCTGCATACAAACTGGTGGATTATCAGTACATTGAATGCACTAGTGGGGAAGCTACTCGTCCGCTCGACAAATCCAAACACGTAATATAAGTTCCGTACACCAACTATTAAGTTGTCTTTCTAGTTGCCTTAGGATCGGTTTCATGCAAGATTTGAATAGCCTAGTTCGTGTGGCAGTGCGCCGTGCAACATGAGAGAAAACACGACGAGACTTATCAACTTACCATTTGTCCTTCCCTGTCCAACACATGAGTCGTTATATCATGATCGTTCAGGTGTTCAGTTGTTCATTGATGCGATGCAATGACTCGGACGCGGATAGCCGCTAAGCGAGGATGACTTATCTATATGAACATGTATCGCTGGCATAGCCATAAAGGACCGTTTATAGTCTTGAACAAGGATGGCATGCAGCCAAGATTCGTGAGTGCTATAGTCCATCCTATCTAGATGCGTGAGACTATTATGCAGTTCCATCCGGATCGGAACGGTCCCAGTGCCCCAGTGACCTCCCGTGGAACCGAATGACCTTGTTTCCAAGTTGTCCGCGACATGCAGGTCAGGGTCTTTCCAAATCCATAACTTGATATGATAATCCATGATTCGTAATCTGAACCGAGCATTTGTTCCAAGAGCTGAGATTCGTGGATTCGTTAACATGATTCTCGTTCAGAAGTATACTTGATGGGATTATCATTCAGTTGCAACGTGGCAGGATTCTTGTTCAATATTCATTTGCCCTGATGCGTGCCCCTGGTTCGGGGATTGCCTTGGCAACCCAACGGTCCCGGATACTTGTAGGTTCATTTAGGCACGGAACGACTATGTAGTAGTCTCCCGGGGTTTGGATGAAAATAAGGCAACATACAAGCAGACAAGCATGCATTTGTATAAACACAACATTCACGTTAGCTCGGGCCCGAAGGTAAGCCGAGGAGTGATATCGTTAGGGGACTTCCCGAGCGACACGTTCTAGGGTAGCATGCGAGGGTCTGAACATATATAAAAGCAATGTTTCATTTCCATGTTCTAGCATAAGCAATACAAGTTGGGATTATTCCCTTAGCTAGGTGCGTTAAATTTTTATTAGCATGCAAGGGATGATTCACCTAGCGACTAGCATGTATTATTCCAGATTTTATGTGTGTTGGCTAAGCAAAGACAAGTTCACCGTAGCCACCCACCTTAGTGATGATTCGCCTCGGTCGAGCGATACGTCAAGCGAGCCTCTGAAAGCCTAAGTCGGATCCTATAGGGACAAGTCTGGATATCCTTTGCTTCTCGTTTAAGGCAAAGCGGGTCGGGACAGTTGCACTTTTGCCGTTTGAGTCGACAGTCCGCTTGAGCGAAATGGGGTGTTACATCATACCCAACTCAGAAAAAGTCTCGTCCTCGAGACTTACTGAGGACAAGCAGTACGTTTCAATCAATTTGATTTAACGATACAAGGCTGAGACAAACCTATACAAGTCGTTGTACTTGTTTATTTGGATATTAACTTGCACAAGCATTTGAGATCAGCATATCGGTTAGTCTGGATCGTGCGCACATTCGAAGTGCACCTCTAGCGTGAGCACGTCAACCAGTTTAGTGATAGCGAAGTCTTAGCACTCGAGTTTCACCTTTTCTTAAGTCTTGGATCGTGCACAAGTTTAAGGCGTCCCTCGAATAGATGCATTCAACCAAACTTAGAGTTAGTGAAATCGGACAAGCTACTGCGATACTCTCAAGGGTTCGCACAGGTTGGCACAAAGGCCACTCGTAGCACAATATCATAGAATCATTCACATCATTCAAAACACATTTTGAGAGTATTTAGACTTATGGTTGGAATATCCCATCGAGGCATTGAGAGAGAGCGTGCACATAACCCACGAACGAGCTTTTGAAATAGAGATATCGAAATAAAGTCCAAGGGCGTAGAAGCCAGGCTCTGATACCAACATGTCATGCCCCGATCTCCCGCAGACAAATTGGCCGTTCCCGCTAGACGAGAATCACCGCGCCAGCGCTCCCGCGGTACGATCGCTTTGACCCATCCGGGCGTGATGCCGCCCGAGCGTGAGCCACGCCCGTACAAGGCCATGGTTCATTGGCTGGCGGTAAAAGTTCTAAGCCACAGAGTCGCACAGATTGTCCGAATGCAGCGGAGTTATAAACGCATAGGGATTTGATAACAGGTTCACTGAGTCGACAATATAGCGGAAGTATTGAAACATAAGTTGAAGTAAAGCAACTCTTTTATTGATATAAACAAGTGTTACAGGTGGCATATAGCCGATATTACAAGTCGCTCAAGCCTCTCTCTCTGAAACAGTAAAAGCGTGCCAAGTGGCTACAATTGAGGAATAATTTGTACAGGCGATGTTCACAATATTATGTCTTGTATATGTGCTTCAGTTCCGGACATAGCGCTCCAAGGCTTCAGAGGGAACTCCTGGCCTTAGCATGCACGAAGGAGCATCCACACCGAATGAGGTTCTCCCGCACCCTGCATACAAACTGGTGGATTATCAGTACATTGAATGCACTGGTGGGGAAGTTACTCGCCCGCTCGACAAATCCAAACACGTAATATAAGTTTCGTGCACCAACTATTAAGTTGTCTTTCTAGTTGCCTTAGGATCAGTTTCATGCAAGATTTGAATAGCCTAGTTCGTGTGGCAGTGCGCCGTGCAACATGAGAGGAAACACGGCGAGACTTACCAACTTACCATTTGTCCTTCCCTGTCCAAGGCAAACATTATTAATTTAAGCACGGGCAAGTATAAACATTCAGGGGCATTCATAATGAAAACCAAGCCAATAGCATATACAATACGAGAGTCGTTATATCATGATCGTTCAGGTGTTCAGTTGTTCATTGATGCGATCTAATGACTCGTACGCGGATAGCCGCTAAGCGGGGATGACTTATCTATATGAATATGTGTCGCTGGCATAGCCATAAAGGACCGTTTATAGTCTTGAACAAGGATGGCATGCAGCCAAGATTCGTGAGTGCTACAGTCCATCATGTCCAGATGCGTGAGACTATCTTACAGTTCCATTCGGATCGAAACGGTTACAGTACCCCGGTGACCGCCCATGGAACCGAATGACCTTGTTTCCAAGTTGTCCGCGACATGCAGGTCAGGGTCTTTCCAAATCCATAACTTGATATGATAATCCATGATTCGTAATCTGAACCGAGCGTTTGCTCCAAGAGCTGAGATTCGTGGATTCGTTAACATGATTCTCGTTCAGAGGTATACTTGATGGGATTATCATTCAGTTGCAACGTGACAGGATTCTTGTTCAATATTCATTTGCCCTGATGCCTGTCCCTGGTTCGAGGATTGCCTTGGCGACCCAACGATCCCGGATACTTACAGGTTCATTCAGGCACGGAATGACTACGTAGTAGTCTCCCAGGGTTTGGATGAAAACAAAGCAACATACAAGCAGACAAGCATGCATTTGTATAAACACAATATTCACGTTAGCTCGGGCCCGAAGGTAAGCCGAGGAGTGATATCGTTAGGGGACTTCCCGAGCGACACGTTCTAGGGTAGCATGCGAGGGTCTGAACCTATATAAAAGCAATATTTCATTTTCATGTTCTAGCATAAGTAATACAAGTTGGGATTATTCCCTTAGCTAGGTGCGTTAAATTTTTATTAGCATGCAAGGGGTGATTCACCTAGCGTCTAGCATGTATCATTCCAGATTTTATGTGTGTTGGCTAAGCAAAGACAAGTTCACCGTAGCCACCCACCTTAGCGATGATTCGCCTCGGTCGAGCGATACGTCAAGCGAGCCTCTGAAAGCCTAAGCTGGATCCTGTAGGGACAAGTCTGGATATCCTTTGCTTCTCGTTTATGGCAAAGCGGGTCGGGATAGTTGCACTTTTGTCGTTTGAGTCGGCAGTCCGCTTGAGCGGAACGGGGTGTTACAGTAGTCAAGGTGGATGAGATCTAATAATTTCTATCATATTGCGGGCTCGCTGGACATGATACCATACCACAAGCGAAAACATAAGGACCTGCATGGGCCACCACTAAAACCATGTCGCGTCCCAGTCCCAAAATACATGAGACTAGGCCATATGGCAATGGCCAGCTAATACGACTCCGAAGGATTTTCCAAATTAATGGACCCGACAAAGCATACTACGCTTTTCTAAAATAATATCAAGTCTAATATGCTAACATGCAGCAGGTAAATATATAATCTCATCCATAGAATATAAATAAGAAGTTCTAAAATAAATACTGGAAATAAGTGTGGAGTCTGAATGTCATAATATAATCCAAATAAGTCTGATGGAAACAAACCCACTACAATACTGAAATAAGGGTACGGAAGGACAGATAAGAGTACTGGGCTAGAACATCGACTAACTAGATAAAGATGCACTAGCCCTAGGCGGAAGGCCTACCAGTGAACAGGAAAACTCCGAAGGTAACACCTCAAGCTCCTCCTCGGTCGCGTACCTTGTCTCCTGTCCAGGCCCGTACACGGTCGGATAGTACGCCTCGTCCAAATCTGAAAGGGAACCAGGTCCTCAGAGAGATGTAACAAGATACAAAAATACATGCCGAATATAAATACTGAATAAGTAAAGGGGGTGTACTAACCATCTAAGTGAATGCAATATGAGCACAACCTTGGTACGTATGGGTAGGTGAAGGCATAAATATGTAACGTCCATATCGTTCCGTAGAACGTAGAATTTGCATAGTATAATGTCCATATCGTTCCGTAAAATATAGAATCTGCATAGTATAACGTCCTTATCGTTTTGTAGAACGTGGAATCTGAATAAAGAGGTCATCAGTCCATGTAGCTCCGATGGACACTACGGGTACTAATGTGTGTGTCCCATATGCCTACCAACTATCCTCCCCGCCCAATGCAAATATACAAGTCAAATACACGACGTGCATACTACGTAACTAACATGTCAGGTCTCAAATAACTAGCCTAACCTGACTACGCACTAAACTGTGATGCATGTCACACGTACTGATAGCTAGTCGGGTATGTCAACTCGTATCCCAACATGAGTTTGTCATCGTGATGAGTGTAAGAAGTGTTAGAGTCTTGGAAGATATCAGAATATCTCCATAACAGTAGGTGAGTCTGCTAGTGACTAAGTCAATACACTACACATCGACGCAATCATCGACTGCACCCGAGTCATTCTCTGACGCGCACAGTTATCAATAATATTTACAACAACCAAGCATGCAATATTTAACAACTTGAATTAAACAGTAAATAAGGCAAGGTATACTTTCCTGGATCCTCAAGCTGTGAATGCCAAAATCCTGCTCCAGAAGCCTCGTTCGAATGATTCAACGATCCTATATATATAATATAATATAATAGCCATCAGTCATTATACTAGTACGCACAAAATTACAACTACACTGCACTTAGAAGCTAACGTAAGTAGGGGTTATAATCGGTCAACTAGATGCACGACAAGTCAGTTAGCTACCATGCTACCAATACGTTTTTATAACTCAAAATATCGTGTAACACTAACCACATGTCCTAGATATTAGGTTAAGGTGTAAATATGATAAAGTAGTCTAAGAACCTAGGTACTACACAAATATAAGTGTCATACTAAACAACCTATCCCATGAAATATTTAATACAACAATAAGAAGAAGAAAGAGGAGGAGGTGAATATATACCTAGGACTAATCTGAAAAGGAAGGGGGGTGCTCGGCCTGCGGCCCGTGGGTGGCCTCTCTCCTGCGGGTGGGGGGTGCTCCGGCGGTGCACGACTGCACAGCAGCAGCAGCAGCAGCGGTAGCTGCTTTGCTCGGGGTGGTGGTGACGATGTTGGTGTTGACGGAGAGGAAGGTGGTGGCGAGGTGATGGTGGTGGAGGTCGATGGTCGGAGGTCATCGTGAAGTGATGGTGAGGGGACTGTGGTGGTGGTGGTGGTCGGCTGATGGGGAAGAGAAGAGGAAGAATGAGGTGATGGTGGTGGTTGGTTTCGGTTGAGTGGAGGCGGTTGTCGATGGTGGTAGAGGTTGATGGTGGCGGCGAAGATCATTGTGGTGTGGTGATCGGCTGATGGAGAAGATGAGAGGAAGAAGGAGGTGGTTGGAGGAAGATGATGGTGGTAGGGTAGTTGATGGTGGTGGTTGTTGAATGGGGGAGGAGGTCTCGGATGATGGTAATGGTGGTCGTGGGTGGTCCAACGGGCGAGGGAGGTCGGGTTGCTGGAGGTTGAGGAGGTGGCAGCAGTGGGGTGGTCGTGGAGGTGAGGGTGGTGGTTATTGGTCGAAGGAGGAGGCTGCTAGGGGGAGAAGAGAAAAAGGAGGTAGTAAGGTGAAGGTTTCTGTTTGAGGAAGGTGGTGGTGATGGCTGAATTCTTTGGAGAGAGAGAGAGTGAGTTAATGAAGGAGAGAGCGAGAAGGTGAGCATGGGGATTAGGGCTAGCTATATACCTATTTCTAGGGATGGGGGAGGGATTTTCCTGAGGGAATGAGTGGTTGGATGGATGTTACATTTGAATGGAGGTTGGAATTGGATGTAGGTAAAAAGTTATTGTGCTGTACATACAAAAATAGGGGGAAAATAGTGGGTGACCGATCAAGCATGAAGGAGGACTTTCTTCATTATTTTGCTCCAATGGGAGGTGGACTCCTAGTTGGTTATTTGCACAAAGGCCCCCAACAATTTGGAAATTGCTCAAGTAAAAGAGAATTGGGTTGGATGAGGAAAATCATCATGTTTGGTGTGTTGTAGTGGATTAAAATGGTGTATGATATTTTGTATGAATCATGAGGGCGTGAGTAGGGGTTTGGGTTAGTGTTGGATCTAGTTTTGGGTTAGGTAGAGTTATTGCACCAATTTAATTAAAATTAGTATCAATGGTGTTCTTTAATTAATTGGAAGTACATAGGATTAAAATTGGGTGGGCTACAAGTGTCATGGACGTAAAAGATTCAGGGTAGATTATTGTCATAAATTGGGTTGCACAAAACGGGTCGAGGTTGTGTCTCCAATTTTGATTGGAACGGACAAAGATACAAAGCTGGATTTATTTGGATTTAAAAATAGATATTTGTAACGAATATTGTGTGCCTAAAATAAAGCACAAGAGAGGGTATTTATGAGTTACACAGAGGTCAGAATGGAAGGTTGGCATGTCTAGGGCAAGTGTGTAAAATTTGTTTAAGCAAATGCTAGTGTAGCGCTCCAAATATTGAGACAACGGTAAGGTGCACCGAGTGATACAAAATTTTGTACATTAATTTAAAACACCATGTTCTAATTCTAAATGGCTCCAAACTAACCCTAGTCTCTCTCTAAGCTAAGTAGACCTAAATTTTGGTCTAGGGGGTTTACACGACCAGCTTACCACATGTGTAGCGTCCCGTTCCCCCGGTGCGGGGGGCATGGCTAAGAAACACAAGACGGTATCGTTCGATCGGGATAGATTGAATTAAGAACTCGTCCTCGTTATGGATTTGTTTCTTCGGAATCGATTCCCCTCGTTATGGATTTGTTTCTTCCCGATCCAGTCCAGCTGTAGGCGCATCCTGATCGCCCCGCCCTTGAAGCCTTTTGAACCAGGAGCTTGCAACTCTTCATACACAAATGCAGCTCCGTGGCAAAGCCGTCCTCCAGCCTGGAGGTCTATACATTTTGAAGTTATAAAGGGATGTAATGTACAGGACTGCTATCTTATTTTGAGTCAACACTTTTGTAAGCCCGTGCGGCATATTAGCTAACTCGTTCAAGAGTTTGTAATAGATGTTCATTATCAATAAAGAGAACTTTTCCATGTTTCAAATCTGTGTTTCAATTTATCTGCGTACTCTGAATATGTGCTTGTTATGCAAATCATTAAAGCCTTGTGCGGGCGCAACCCCAGGCCCGCACGGCGGTCACGATTCGGGAGACGCCTCAAGTGATTCTACGGAATTGGGTCGTGACATAGTGGTATCAGAGCACAGATTCAAGTTCCTTAGACTCGTGCTGGAAAAGTTCCTTTAACGATCAAATTCCTGTGCGAACTCTTGAACTCGCTAGGCCAAAATGAGATACATTCATGCAATAAGTCCATAATACATTATGATTTTAATGTAATTTACCTTCTTTTGAAGGAATGGTACCAGCGCAATCTGCAGCGCAAGCCCCGGACGAAACGCAAGGCCAAGAGAGTAGTTCGGGCACTTCGGGAAGTTCAAGAAGCCAGCGAGCCCTGCCAAGCATCGATCCCGTCCAGCAAATATTGCGGATGTTGGAGGAAAGCCAACAAAGGGACGAGGCTCGCTATGAACGGGCCGAGAAGCAGGCGGAGGAGAGTCAGCTCAAGTTTCAAGACAATATAGAAGCTCGATTCTCAGTCCAACAAAAGCAAGTAGATGCCCTGCAACAGATCGTTCAGACTTTGGCTTCCAACCATTCCGCTACAACAGCAACGACTCCAGTGGAACAGCCCGTGCTTGAAGTAGAGACGCCACAAATTCCAAGAGCGAGGGACATGACTGCCTTCGACTTTGGGCACTTCAAGAAAGTCTGTAACACCCCATTCAACGGGACTGAGGACCCAGTCGTAGCTCTAGATTGGTTGGCCGAACTTGAAGATCACTTCGTGCTGCTAGAGGTCCCCGAAGAGAAGCGCGTCGCCTGCGCACAATTACAGCTCCGCCTCAACGCACACGATTGGTGGGACGTGCATCGACGATCTCTCCAATTTGATCACGGAGAGGAGGCGATCTCGTGGACGACTTTTCGTGCCGCGTTCGAAGAGGAGTTTGTACCCCCTCCAGTACAACGTCAAATGGAAAACGATTTCGTGCAACTGCGGCAAGGCAGTATGACAGTTAAACAGAACTCTGCCGAATTCAACCGACTCTCCAAATTCGCTAGGGCCTATTTACCTGATGTAGCGAGTCGAGCAAGAAGGTTTGAAGGTGGACTACGCCCTGTCATCCATTTGCACGTAGCCGTTCATCAGTATAGAACAATGCGTGAAGTCATGAATCACGCCCTGTCACTTGAACCCCATTATCCTCACGTTCCTGCCGGCGCTGTGCATACATCCAGTCACAAACGCCAAAGCAACGATAGAGGAAATAATGCTATAAAGTGCCCCAACAATGGTGGTCCGCAGAGAGGGAAACCAGGGCAGCTCTGTTACTTCTGTAACAAGCCGAGGCATACGAAGGATAATTGTCGTCTGAAACTTGGGTTATGCCTCGCCTGTGGTGAATCAAACCATACCGTTCATAATTGTCCGCTGCGTCATGATCGCCGTCCTGAACGTAATAATCCCTAACGGTAAGTTCTATTCCTAAGTTTCGGGACGAAACTTCTAATTAGTTGGGTAGGATGTAGCGTCCCGTTCCCCCGGTGCGGGGAGCGCGGCTAAGAAACACAAGACGGTATCGTTCGATCGGGATAGCTTGAATTAAGAACTCGTCCTCGTTATGGATTTGTTTCTTCGGAATCGATTCCCATATTCAGTGGACCGTGCCCCCGGGATCGACTTAGCGGCAAAGTCAGGAGGGACCTCTCCACTGCTATCTTTTATTGCCTCGGTTTTCGATGTCGCTTGTTGCTTTCGTGCTTTGAGTTGGTTTTGGGATTTGCTTGTTTTCCTTGAACGGTTTCGATGGTTTTCATTGTTTTCGTTCATTGAACTGCACTTCAATTCCGAGATTGGAAAGAGAGGAAGGAGTATTGATCGAGTTGTTCGTGTGTAGGTGAACGAGCAGTAGGCGGCTTGCGAGCGGAGTCGTGAAGCGCCTCTTTCCTTCTCCCTTCCAACAATCCAAGTGAGTGGCTACCAACCCGATTACCTAGCCCTGCTTCCAAGCTTCACACCCTAAAAAGCTTGAACTATTCCTTGCCCCGATCAAACGATACCAAGTAATAACTAAAAGAAACCAAGATAAAAGAGAATAGACTTGGTACCTTATGCTTGTCAATAAACTTCATGAACGGATACTTGATTGCATGCTTGTTCGCTTGGGAATAAATCACGGATTATTGCTTGTCTTGTATATTGCTTGTCTTGTACTCTTGTTACCTCAAATGCATAAATTGTTAACTAAGTAAACATATTGTTCGATCACGGACAACTTGTGCACAAGGTCATTGGTTCCTGCGGACGGTCGCTGGGGCACTGGCACCGATCCGGTCCGGACGGCACTCTATTGTATAGTCCATTGTGCTGGACGGGGTGGCATGTAGCGCTCCTTGTACTTTCGCTGCATACCATTCCCGCCAGTGACTAGTGTCCATTGTGACATCACGCCAGTATCTCTTGTATATTTAAACCTGTTGCAAACTAACTTGTGTCTTCGTGGCAGGGAAGGCAAGGTAAGTATTGTGCAGGTAATTCAGTCGGTCAGGTAAAATCTACCGAACGGTGGCAAGTTCATTTTAGTAAATTCTATATGCTGCTTACTTGTAAATGAACTAAGGCAAGATAGAAACCCATCAAATATGCATGCTTCATTAAAACAACGTGTTGATTGGTAAAGTCAGGTTAGCTGGCCTTCACCAGTATGTTTCGACATGCTGACCCTCGTTGAAACAGGTTCTCCGCACTAAGGCGAACCGAGCGAGAAGCGAAGTCGTCTTCCCGATCCAGTCCAGCTGTAGGCGCATCCTGATCGCGCCGCCCTTGAAGCCTTTTGAACCAGGAGCTTGCAACTCTTCATACACAAATGCAGCTCCGTGGCAAAGCCGTCCTCCAGCCTGGAGGTCTATACATTTTAAAGTTATAAAGGGATGTAATGTACAGGACTGCTATCTTATTTTGAGTCAACACTTTTGTAAGCCCGTGCGGTATATTAGCTAACTCGTTCAAGAGTTTGTAATAGATGTTCATTATCAATAAAGAGAACTTTTCTATGTTTCAAATCTGTGTTTCAATTTATCTGCGTACTCTGAATATGTGCTTGTTATGCAAATCATTAAAGCCTTGTGCGGGCGCAACCCTAGGCTCGTACGGCGGTCACGATTCGGGGGATGCCTTAAGTGATTCTACGGAATTGGGTCGTGACAACATGCGCCTATGATACTTTTAGTAGCTTAACTTCTTATGATTTATTCTCTTATGGTTTAACTGTTTCCATTATTTAGCCTATTATATTTAATTGGTATGAATGCAATCTTTCTCTAAATTTCTTATAATCTGATTTATGACAACCTGTCAGAACCTGGAATTCCCTGAACATTGATTGTATTGATACTGTTAATCTTGAACTCCCGACACCTGACATGTACTGATACTCCTGATAGTGGCTCAACGAAGTGCACTCCTGACATGCTAGAATTGAACATTGATTGAATTGACATTGTTAATCTTGAACTTTCGATACCAGACTTGCACTAATATTCTTGATAATAGCTCATCATATCGAGTTAACCTGACATGTACCAATATTCCTGATAGTGGCTCGACGAAGCACACTTCTGACATGGTAGAATTTTTTGAACTGAAATGCTTGTACTGATAAGATAAATTTTCGTAGTTGATTTGCTTGTTTCTGTCCTGAATGTACTTGTCAAGCTACTGTCATGTCCTGTCCTGCATCATGTCTAAGATAAATTCCTGAGCACCATGGTCAGAAATTCCTTATAACTTGCCCAGGATAACAACTAGAATAATAAATTATAAGCATCTAGAGAGATTTCCTAGCTACATGCAATCCCGATATCTCGGCGACACTTGATGAATTTGGAGCTCTCCTTCGTGAGGAACACACTTCCAGCACACCGTCGAGTATTATATTTATATATAAATTACTATACCTGATATAATCAATTCTATGTATCCTTACGCCTGGATAATCTGGATAGTCTGCAGGGCATGTGGCTGTATGTAATCTTAAACTGAATGTGTTAGTAACTAGGACTGTGATAACCCTAGTTAGCTAATGATAGCAAGCCGTAGGGCATGATTGGCCGTGATTGCTTGATTTCCAGTCTAATCTAGTCATGTCCTGATTTATTTAACAACTAATCCGGAGACTGTAACATGAGTACTGATTTCAGATATCCTTGTTTAAATACTCCAGAACTGTTTAACTGTTATTTTACTTGTTGCACTTATTTAACTGTTTCTTGTGTTATTTCTTACTAATTTGTCTGCATGCTGGTTTTAGTTCCTAAGTTGGCACTATTGTGATAGTTGCTTTTTGGGGTCTGACCCCACTGGTTTTGTATGGCCAGATTTTGGAACAGGATCACAGGATCTTCCGTACTTCCCGCCTCAAGATGGTGAACACCAGGAGAACCCGAGTACATGAGTGGGTTTTTTCTTCATTACCCACTTGATCTTGTACTTATACTTTTGAGGCATTTAGACACCGAGCACGTGTTTAGCTCATGTTTTAGAACTTGACATTCTAGCCTACGGGCTTACATGTAAAGTATATCCTAGACTATAACTAGAGCTGATCATGTAATATTGTACTTTTGCTAGTTCTTTATTTTTTTAACTAGATTCATGATCATCTGTGTATGTATAGTTTGGGACGTCTTACTATTATATGTTTGGTGATCATACATCTTGTTACTTGTTGCTTGCTTGATATTGAGATACCTAGGACTCTTGACCCAAGAATAACTGCTGGATTGTAGAGTAAACACTCACTTTTCTAGACATTAGTGACCCTATCTCAAAGTATTAAGTACTCTGGAGTACGTGTAACACCCTGTTTTTTAAAAAAATTTAAAATAAATTTTCTAAAATTTTTGGTAATTTTTAATTAATTATTAAAAATGTCCTTCAGGGATTAATATCTTTATGGATTAAAATAATTATTAAAATATTACAAAAATGATATTTTTGGGTGTATTATTAATTATTGGATGTGCAATTTTTTTGGAATTTATTGGGCTCAAAAACTATTTTTAAATTGATAAAATCCCCCGTTTTAATAAAACCGGGTTGAACCGGGCTTAAACCGGACTTAACCCGGTCCAACTGAACCGGATCGGCCAACTAAACCCAACCCTAACCCTAACGGGTCGGGTCCTACCCAACCCGACCCGACCCGAACCCGAACCCGACCCAACCTAATTCCCCTCACACCCACGACCGCCCCGCCCCCGCGTTTCCCGGCCACAACCGGCCCCGCCCCTCCTCCGGCGCCCACGACCCGCCCCCGCTCCGCGGCCACGATCCCACGACCCCTCTCCCCGCCTCTCCCGACCACGCCCCGCCTCGCTCGGCCTCCCCTTCCCTATAAACCCCCCCCCCCGAGTCACCAGCCGTCACCGCCACCGCCCTCTCCCCACGCTCACCACCGCCACGCCTCCGCCGGCTCCCCGACGTCCCCGCAGCCTCCGCGAGCCCCCGGCGACCCTTCCCCGGTGACGGCGACGAGCCCCCGACAGCTCGACGAAGCCCTAGCCGCCGCCGCTGCCAGTGCCCTAGCCGCCACCGTGTCGCGCCGCCTCGCGAGAACGCAATTTTCAGCCTTCTTCGGAGCCTTGTTCAGGTGACTGTATGTCTCTCCTCGCTGCCCCATTTTCTGTTCCGTCTGCTGTGATGCGTAAACTGTATGACCTTCTCGATACCCGTGCAACTCGCTCGGGGTGTCGCATCATGTGGCGGTTGCAAACTGTGACCCAAAATAAGGAATATTAATACTCTATTTTTCCTCGGAACTGGGTGCGCTCTGCTAAACGGGACAACTTGGTCGTGTGTGGACTTCACCAAAAGGTGTGTGTCGTCGATACGGACGTGTGGGATTTAGTGAAAGTTGATTTGGATGTGCGTGCACACCGGAATCAACGCGTATCCGTCGACAACCCCCTGTATCGGCCCTGATCTGAAACTTATTGTAACTTTGTGTGTGTACGTCGTATCGAAACGAAACTTACACCATCGGACTCGTAGCAATACGCTGGTCCTGTGACCCAAGTTTGGTTCGATTCTGAGAACGTTGACAAAATCTCGTATCGTGGGCCCCACGGCTCCACTTGACGGGCGATTTTGTGATCGTCTCATCGAAATCCAGTTCTGGATATTTCGTTGGATTTGTATCATCGTTCTGGACTTGTGGACACTAAGTTTGACAAATTTGGAGAACATTATCTCTGACACATTTTTCGGTGCGAAGCGGGCTACATGTGGATCCCGCTTTGACCAGAAACTGTCACTTTTGCCCCTGTATCCAAATTGGACTCAATGACAGGAAATTCTAGCTATTTAATGTCTTCTGAACCTGATGGTAATGTTTGTTTTAGCATCCGGAGTTATTCTTGAAGATTTTACGAATACCAGAGCCATAGTTGGAAACCAAGCACCAGGCAAGTGTACCTTGCCAAACTTGCAGTAGTTATCTGACATTGTTTCTTGAGTTATTCATATATATATACTTCTGTGATGTACATAGTCAACCCAGGACCGTGAGACGTTGCTTAATGTCCGAATAATATTAGGGTGTCGACGCCGTACGCGGAGTCGTGTAACGTCACTAAAGATTGATATCGTGACCCTATACATTCTCGTGCTTGCATCATCAAGTACGTCATACCATAGGACACCTGACACTGTTCATGAGACAGAATCTTCCTGAGATATTCATGTTGATTCGGTATAGGCTACATGATTTGTGACATAGACTTTATGTTCATAGCTATCATATGACTTGCTGTATTAGATATGATCTGGCGTGACATGGACATGAGACATCGTGGACATGAGACGTGTGATTACATTGGGTGGGGAGAGACACACAGGCTACAGTCTAATTTTATATATGGTGCCGTAGGCCCACTATATAGTAAACTACATAGTATAACTACATAATATAATTGCTACCCGGCTCCCCGACACAGAGCTTGTAGTGGTTTCAGCCTGAGTTCTAGTGATGCTCTCAACTTGCATATCACTTAGCTGGTTACAAAGTTTACCCTATTGTTTCATCTATTATTACACTTCATTTATTTTGGCTTGAGTTATTCTTGTACCTTGCTATGTCCCCTGAGGACCTGGATTCGGATTATGTCCCCAGGTTTAGCAGAGGAGATCTATCCTGAGGTGTACGGGACAGGAGCAGACATTGGAGCAGTACCATTACCAGAGGACGAAGTGATCGCCGAGGATTTCTTCTGAGTACCTGCTTTATCTATACTCAGTTATTTCTCTTATTTCATGTCTATCGAATTGATGTATCAAAGTTATTCTCGGGTTGTTCTCCGAGACACTTTTTATTTGAGACTTGTTAGATTATATTTTATTTTGATTATTCTGGCATTTGATCTGTGATTACCTTCTGTGGATGAGATTAGAATTAGACTGTGACTTGTATCGTAGACCTATTTACTATTATTTTACAGCTTAAGTACACCCTAATGGGTCCATTAAATTGGGTTTGCCCATTGGTGTGTGCTGTTGGCCATTGCCACGTGTTCAGTCCCTCGATATTTTGGGACTGGGGCGTAACATAGTTTTTATGGTGGCCCAGCAGGTCTACGACTAAATTGTTTCGGTTTTAACTAAGTGACCGAACAAGCCTACGACAAGGATAGGATAAGTTATAGGATCTCATCCACTTGTTTGATTCGTTCTTGACCTCTATATCGACTTCAAAATAATTTATTGACTTGCATCATGCCTTGATTCTTCTGTACGCTTCTCATAGTTTATTTTGGATACAGAGTAATGGATTCACAAGCATGCGATGAGACTCCTGCAGGAACACCACAAGTTGCAGATGTCACCTACGACGATGAAGTGACACCAGTGGGTAGAGGTCAATCAGCTCAACAAAGCCATCAAGCAGGTCGACCTACCTCAAGATTTCGGCGAGACGATATTCTACCCCCGCTGCAGTTTTCTCCACAGATGCCTACCTTTCCACCAAGACAGCCTATGGATGGTAGGCAAATATTCCAAATGATCTACGCAATGATGCAAGCCCAACAGCAGATTCATCAAGAGGCTCAGCATCACGAGGCAGAGAATCTGAGAAATATTATAGTGACTGCACTAGAGCAAGCGAACCTACCAGCTCGACGATCATCGATGAGCTCTATCACCAATTTTTCCAACTGAAGCCCTATACCTTTTCGGACAAGGAGGAGCCCACTGAAGTTCATGAGTGGCTCACAAACACTCAACATCAATTAGAAGCAGCAGAGCTTCCAATAGAGCGTTGGATGATTGTCGTCCGGATGCAGTTGACGGGCAATGCACACCACTGGTGGCTATCTGAGGAGACACGGCTCAGACCAGACCGAGTCACTTGGGAGGAGTTCTCCAAACTCTTTCAGGATATGTACATTCCATCTATTGCTCGATCAGAACTTCGGGACAAGTTCAATCGCCTCACTCAAGACAGTATGACAGTGGAAGAGTATAATGCGGAGTTCATTCGTCTGAGTCGCTTTGCCCCTACCCTGATCCCGACAGAAGAAGAGAAGGCTGAGAAGTTCTTCGACGGACTAAACTTTGAGCTACAGAGATTGATCGGATCCGTTGTACCTACTTCATACACGGACGTCCTTGCTGCAGTACGACGCATGGAGCGCATCACCAGGAGAGAGTCCAGCCTTAAGCGGACATTCACATCAGCACCAGTCAGAGCACCACAGGGAGAAGCTGCAAAGAGATCTCACATGCACCAGCCACCCAGAGAATCTCCGCAGATACTATCTACATGTCAATATTGTGGCAAGCGAGGCCATCATGAGAGCGAGTGCAAACACAAGTTGGGATTATGCTTAATTTATGGATCCAACCAACATTTAGCCAAGGATTGTCCTGAACATCGAGAGGGAGCAACAATGGTAAACCGATAAGCTTTACCAGCACCGAGGCCACCTTTGGCACCCCAGGCAGCACTCTTCCAGCAGGCCCACCAACAGCAGAGGGCACCACCACAAGGACGTGGACAAGCTTATGCGATGACAATGGAGGATGCGCAGACTCGTGGATTAGCGAATGTGCGTAAGATTTAAGTTATTTATAGCTATCTATTCCTAGTGATGCCATAGCACGTGCCTGTTAGTTCATGACCTTAGCCTTAAACCTAGTATTTTGAACTTGTTAGTGATTGATAACCTAAGTTTTCCTAAGCTGTAGTTTTTTTTTGCTCTAACCAGATTTCTTTACTCTTGAATTACCTAACTTGCATTGGTTAGAAAATACTTTAGGTGTTTTGCTTAACCCTCATCTTTCGATTTTTCCTTGATCATGATTCTTTGGTTGTGTTGTGCTTAGAACATGTCTTACAATCGTTTCATCTCTTCTGACAGGTTATACTTTCTTAATTGCGAGGACGCAATTCTTTTAAGGTGGGTAGATTGTAACACTATTTTTTTTAATTTTTAAAATGAATTTTCTGGAATTTTCGGTAATTTTTAATTAATTATTAAAAATGTCCTTCAGGGATTAATATTTTTATGGATTAAAATAATTATTAAAATATTACAAAAATGATATTTTGGGTGTATTATTTATTACTGGATGCTGTACAATTTTTTTGGAATTTATTGGGCTCAAAAACTATTTTTAAATTGATAAAACCCCCCGTTTTAATTAAACCGGGTTGAACCGGGCTCAAACCGGACAGTACCGTACTGAACCCGGTCCAACTGAACCGGACCGGCCAACTAAACCCAACCCTAACCCTAACGGGTCTGGTCCTACCCAACCCGACCTGACCCGAACCCGAACCCGACCCAACCCAATTCCCCTCACACCCACGACCGCCCCGCCCCTGCGTTTCCCGGCCACGACCGGCCTCGCCCCGCCTCTGGTGCCCACGACCCACCCCCGCTCCGCGGCCATGACCCCACGACCTATCTCTCCGCCTCTCCCGGCCACGCCCCGCCTCGTTCGGCCTCCCCTTCCCTATAACCCCCCCCCCCCCCCGAGTCACCAGCCGTCACCGCCACCGCCCTCTCCCCACGCTCACCACCGCCACCGCCATTCCTCCGCCGGCTCCCCGACGTCCCCACAGCCTCTGCGAGCCCCCGGTGACCCTTCCCCGGCGACGGTGACGAGCCCCCGACAGCTCGACGAAGCCCTAGCCGCCGCCGCCACCAGTGCCCTAGCCGCCACCGTGTCGCGCCGCCTCGCGAGAACGCAGTTTTCAGCCTTCTTCGGAGCCCTGTTCAGGTGACTGTATCTCTCTCCTCGCTGGACCGTTTCCCGTTCCGTCTGCTGTGTCGCGTAGACTGCATGACCTTCTCGATATCCGTGCAACTCGCTCGGGGTATCGCGTCATATGGCGGTCGCAAACTGTGACCCACAATCAGTAAAATTAATACCCTATTTTTCCTCGGAACTGGGTGTGTTCCACTAAACGGGACGACTTGGTCGTGTACTGACTTCACCAAAAGGTGTGCGCCATCGATACAGACGTGTGGTATTTCGCGAAAGTTGATTTGGATGTGCGTTCATACCGGAATCAACGCGTATCCGTCGACAACGCCCCTTATCGACCATGTTCTGAAACTCATTGTAACTTTGTGTGTACACGTTGTATCGAAACGAAACTTGCTCCATCGAACTCGTAGCAATACACTGGTCCTGTGACCCAAGTTTGGTTTGATTCTGAGAACGATGACAAAATTCCGTATCGTGGGCCCCACGGCTCCACTTGACGGGCGATTTTGTGATCAGCTCATCGAAATCCAGTTTTGGATATTCCGTTGGGTTCGTATCATCGTTCTGGACTTGTAGACATTAAGTTTGATGAATTTGGAGAACATTGTCTTTGACACATTTTTCGGTGCGAAGCGGGCCACATCTGGACCCCCGCTTTGACCAGAAACTTATTTTTGCCCATGTGTCCAAATTGGACTCAAGGACAGGAAATTCTAGCTATTTGATGTCTTCTGAACCTGATGGTAATATTTGTTTCAACATCCGGAGACGTTCCTGAAGATTTCACGAATACCAGAGCCACAGTTGGAAACCAAGCACCAGGCAAGTGTACCTTGCCAAACTTGCAGTAGTTATCTAACATTGTTTCTTGAGTTATTCATATATATATACTTTTGTGATGTACATAGTTAATCCAGGACCGTGAGATGTTGCTTAATGTCCGAATAATATTCGTGTGTCGACGCCGTACGCGGAGTCGTGTAACGTCACTAGAGATTGATATAGCGACCCTATACATTCTCGTGCTTGCATCATCGAGTACGTCATACCATAGGACACCTGACACTGTTCATGAGACAGAATCTTCCTGAGATATTCATGGCGATTCGGAATAGGCTACAGGATTTGTGACATAGATTTTATGTTCATAGCTATCATTTGACTTGCTGCATTAGATATGATCTTGCGTGACATGGACATGAGACATCGTGGAGATGAGACGTGTGATTATATTGGGTGGGGAGAGACACACAGGCTATAGGCTAATTTTATATATGGTGCCGTAGGCCCACTATATAGTAAACTACATAGTATAACTACATAGTATAACTGCTACCCGGCTCCCCGACACAGAGCTTGTAGTGGTTTCAGCCTGAATTCTAGTGATGCTCTCAACTTGCATATCACTTAGCTGGTTACATAGTTTACCCTATTGTTTTACCTATTATTGCACTGCATTTATTTTGGCTTGAGTTATTCTTGTACCTTGCTATGTCCCCTGAGGACCTGGATTCGGATTATGTCCCCAGGTTTAGCAGAGAATATCTATCCCGAGGTGTACGGGACAGGAGCAGACATTGGAGTAGTACCATTACCAGAGGACGAAGTGATCGCCGAGGATTTCTCCTGAGTACCTGCTTTATCTATACTCAGTTATTTCTCTTATTTTATGTCTATTGCATTGATGTATCAAACTTATTCTTGGGTTATTCCCCGAGACATTTTTTATTTGAGACTTGTTAGATTATATTTTATTTTAATTATTCTGGCATTTGATCTGTGATTACCTTCTGTGGATAAGATTAGAATTAGACTGTGACTTGTATCGTAGACCTATTTACTGTTGTTTTACAGCTTAAGTACACCCTAATAGGTCCATTAAATTGGGTTTGTCCATTGGTGTATGCTGCTGGCCATTGCCACGTGTTCAGTCCCTCAGTATTTTGGGACTGGGGCATGTAGCTGGCTTTGTCCTCCTTCGCTCACCAGTATTCTGGTTCTGGGACGTGACAATATTATACAGATCTCCTTTATTTTTAAAATAATTACATGAACTGTTTGCCATTAAATCAAAAGAAGAACTAAAAGAACTTGATTTGATTAATAAACTAAAGAAAGTACATAGAAGTCCTAGAAGACAATATAAGTACAAATATATTTTCTGGGTGGTGACGATGGAGGGTTAGGAGTATAGCAACTCTCTTTACTCCATGGACGATCCGATGCAGAAGCTCTTCTCTCTTGCTTGAGTGTAGGTTCGTAGATAGCCCACCTCTTATATGAGTATGGTACTCTGCTATTTATAGTCATCCCTGGGTGCGTATTTGTTGGGCCGCATGGATGCTGGAGGGTATCACGTGTCCCTTCTTAACAAGGTACAGCTGTAACCGTGAGCAGGTCGAGCTGCCACGTGGACACTTGTTGGGATTGTTTATTGCTGTAGATCTGGGTGGTTCTCGTCCATTGTGGGCATAACTTGGTCAGCTTGACACATAGTCAGCACTTGGTTGGAGAGAATCACTCTTGTCATAACAACAAAATTTGGTCTTCATGGAGTCTGAAACACATATGGCCAGAGACGCATAGGACGTGTGGAGGCTAAACGCTTGGGGCCAGAGACACATAAACCTCATGGAGTCTGGGACGCATGGGGCCAGAGACACATGGGACCGCATGGAGCCTATGCCGCTTGGGGACAGAGACGCATGGAGCCTGGGACACATGGGGCCAGAGATATATGGGACACATAGAGTCTGGGATGCATGAGGCCCTTGTTGTGTTGTCTACGTGGTGTTGCACCCCCATCGAGAGTGATGATATACGCTGACATGAGACTTATGTCATTTAGGGTGTTTACGTCTTTTGAGGCATTTAGAAAATCTTTTTCGTCAGGATTCTGTATCAAAGACGATCATGCTGACGGGATACCACGTTAGGTCCTTCTACGGCCAAGCTGCTTTGGCCGATTGGGACGTATGGATGTCGTCTTTCTTGGCTGCAGGAAGACTCTATGGCCTGATCTCTTTTGAGTTTTTATTTTTGGGTACAGGATTGCATGGATGCATATTTTTTATGCTTCTACAAGACCCCTTCAAAGTTTTTAAACTGATAAGTTTAAAATACTTTGAATAAGAAGCATAGTGGAAGAAATACTTTTGGCCGCATGGTTGGAAGGTCGCATGGACGTTGGATCGCATGGACATTGGGCCGCATAGGCGTTTGGACCGTATGGGCGGGCACTTTCAGACTGTCAAATCATCATTAACTAGCGGATTTCTTTTAATCTTGTAGTGGATCTCCTTTGGGATTATGCGCCATCTCCTGACGTTCGTCCCGAGAGACCGTCGTTTCATTAAGGATGCTAGCGTGGCACGATAGCTGAAGGGTCACCTTCATCCCCGATAAATAGGGGCTCCGTTGATGAGATAGAACTTTCTCCTTCCCACTTCTTCAACCATGTATTCCTGCCGCCGACCGTTTGTTCATTTGCCATGGCCCCTAAAGCTTCGTCCTCTGCTTCCGCCGCGAAGACGATCGACAAGGGGAAGCGCCCGGCTTTCGCACCCGACGCCCTAGAGGATTCTTCCTCTTTCCACGAGGACGTTCAAGTGCCCATCAAGGATAAGTTTTGGTGGGGGATAAGTACAGATGCCTAGTCACTTGGCATACGGTCCGCTGGATGATTTAGAACATGTGTGGATCCGTCCATATGACCATGCCGCATGCTTTTTGCGCGGGTCTTATTTTGGCCACATGCACTGGTCTTGACTCGGCCGCATAGAGGTCCTATTCGTGACTGGGCTGCATGTATCCTATGTGTCCTTTTGTGCGCTCGAGTTTATTTCTGATGTACATGTCATCCTGAGGGTTCGGACTGTCTTTTTATTTCTGGTTTTGTAGTGACTTTGTTTGTGGCTCCGTTAGGGGAGGTGCTTGTGTTTCGTGCTCAGGCCGCACTGGGCATAAGGTTCGGCCACTTAGTGGCAAATGTCCAGGCCCAGATAAATCAGGGTCAATCTGAGGTGAGAATAAAGTTGATCATGGACCAATCTTTATTCTATCTTCTTAGCCAGCTGAACTCTAGGCTGATTAATGGTTCTAAGGGCATTTATTATTTGAAGTCCATCTTCATATTTGGGGATGCCCTCACCATTTCGGATGCTAAGGTAGTGAAAAAAGGGGAGAAGTGGACCTTTTCCTATGGCGGGATGCAGATACATATACCTACGATGGAGCGCCACTTGCCTTTGTCGACCTTCAACATGGTATCTTTCCCAAGGAAGATTCTGGGCACCCTGACACCAGACCAAAAGGGAACCCAAGTCGGCCACATTCATTTTTATACTAAATTAAAAAGGGAAGCGGCGTTTAAGGAATCATTTTCTTATTCCCTTCGTGGGTTGAAACTTGGCGCTTTCACAAGTGAGATGGGGCTGAATGTTCAAATTTACGAAGCTGCCACTTTTCTGAACCAGATCGCTGACAAGGGGTCCTATCCCAAGGGGGAAATATGCTTGATCAACTGGGTGCACCATTCATCTTCTTGGGTAAATTTTACCATGTGGGTGTTAGAGAAGTTCGAGCAGCCCCTGAAGGAGGCCAACCACTATTACGCCACAAGAGGTTCCTGTTACGGTTTAGAGAAGAACCCAAATTTTTTTGTGGCTTTGGCCGAGATGTACAATTGTCGCACCGGGACTTCTTTACTCCTGATGGGGAAATGGGACTAGCTCTCTACGAGATGTACGATATTTCGTGGTTGCCCTGGGATAGTAAGCTGTATGAGAATTACACACCTGACAATGAGAAATTTGAGGAGTTGGGGAGACAGCATCCGGGGTTTATTGCAGTTTACCGGGAGTTGTTGTGCCATCATAGCCCTTGCCAGCAGCTTTCGAAGAAGAAGGATAGAAGCACTGAGGGGACGTTACCCCACACCAAGGCCTGGATCCATTACCGCTTCAATATTGACGCTTCAGGTTGGGTCATTGTCCAGAGCCCTCAAACTTCGAGTAGTATCGATGACCTAGTACGCGGTACTAAAAGAACGACAGCATCCGATGAAGGGTTTGGTAGCTCTGGTGATACCTTCAGCAACTATTATCAAGACACCCAGTCGTTGTCTGATAAGGCTGTGTGGACTTGATTCTTGATGATATGGATGCGAACTTGTATAGTCCCGGGGGCTCCGGGTCGATCGAGAGGGTTAGACTCAATCTCATTCTCCCCTCTATGAAATTAGCTTTCGGCCATCAGTTATCTTTACTCCCAGCGATGGTCTGCAGCATCCATCGCAGGCTCCGTACCTTTACGGAAAAATTGATGGCTCATGGCGGCCCTGGAGATTTCAACCGGGTAGAGATGCCTTACCATTATCTACTGAGTTGGTTATAATGCACTACCTGTCTTTGATGCATCCTGGAGTGGCGGGGATGACGACAAAGGCTGATGCTTTTATTCGCTAGTATAGTGGGATGCCCTGGGTTCATACTGAGATTCTCGCCTGTCGGTATGTACTTGCTCGTGTAGCGGATTATTTCTTTTTTGTCTCAGTCTCGAAGTTCACAGAGGATGAAGTGAATAGAATTTAGTGTGATGGTTGTGTTGACCGTCAGGTTCTGTCCCCGAAGCTCCTTTGTTGGCTAATTTCCATACGGCCTTCCCATCTGGTGTACCGGAACTGGAATCTCGTCTTTTTAGAACCGTACCTGTCGAGTAGGTTTGCTCGCCAGTTTGGCTATAGCTAGCTCATGTTGAGCAACCCGAGTCCATGTCTTAGTTTTGAAGGTAGCGTTCTTGACGGAGCCCGAGCCTGGGACTATTATTCCGCCACTGATACTCAGGTCCGGTTTACCCTACCTTATGCTAAAGTCCTTGCGCACATCCTCTATGTAGTGGCTCTCTTTCATGTTGTCTTGAATGTGCCTCCACCTGGCTTTGACCGGGACACTAGCTTCATCGCGGATACGAAGCTGATGCCCCGATGCAAGAAGTCTAAGAAAAGTCTGGGAAGAGGCAAGGGGAAGGTTGTTCTTATCGACTCTGACTCGACAACGGGGGAAGAGGATGCTTCCTATGACCCTTCGCCTCTAGTGAGCTCTCCAATGAAGCACAGGATCTCCTTGGTATAGAGCCCTCCATCCAAGAAGAGAAGGCGGGAACCATCAGTGGCGCGAGGCCGCGTTATAGGAAGCGGATTGTCGTCAAGTATCCTATGTCGTCTGGGGCTGAGGAAGAAGGAACAGAAGAAGAAGAAGAAGAGGTAGGACCCCTGGCTCTGGTGGCATCTGACCCGGAGCTTATTCCGGACACTGAGGCAGTATTTATACAACCTCTTAGTTTAATTCTTCTCGGTCCTCTCTATAAGTATCTTTCTTCTGGTTTGTTTGAAAATTTGCAAACACATAAGGAGAGGGACCGACCTCAACAGTTTACGGCCGTCGAGGTTTTCTACGCGCAACCTGATGAAAAGATCATTTTTTCGGGGTCTGAGGCCGCGGAGTCTGTTCATGAGTGCTCCGGTGGTTATGTTCCAGGGGAGTCGGTGGTGGATCCATCTACCTCCCCCATCTCAGTGGAGGAATTGAATGATCCGGAGGAAGTTCGGACCGCACTGGACGAGCGTCAGGTCCCATTTCCGTCTCCGGGTATGTTACTTCGCAATATTTCTCTGGAAGAGATCTTCCTGCTTCATCTTCACATTCTCCGAGCGAAGTTAATTGTTGGTCATTCTGGTTTTGTAGACCCTACCTCTCCCTTGAAGGTCGTAGACGTGACTGCGGAGGAAGGGGTAGCGAAAGAAGAGGGTAGTAAACTCGTTAGGGTATTGTCGGAGTCTCATCTTTACTTTTTTGGGGGCGAGGAACATCCTGTCGTGCCCCCTACTGAGGCTGTGACGGGGGAGGTTCATGTCGTTTCAGGCCCTTCTTACGTGGCAGCTTCTCTTCAAACTGTTGTTGTTGGGGGTTCTGCGGCTGAAGCCTCTTTGGATAGCGGGGTAGTAAGCCGCCGCGATGAGGTCCTTGAGGCTGTTGGGTAACTTTCTGAACCTGTCGTAACTCGGTCTTGGGATGGTATACCGGTGGAAGCCAATGCGGCAAAATGACATGTTACTCATATCCTTAGTCTTGGTACTACTCTGGCGTCCATGGTTCAGCTGTCGGGTATCCAGTCGTGCGTCCATTAAAGATTGGATCGCCGACAGGACTGCTAGTTTTTCCTCTACTGCTGCTTCACCTTTGAGGTTTCCAAGCATCGTTGTGCCTCCCGATGTGCATGTGGCCTCTTCTTTAATTCCACCACCTCTGACTCCAGCTACATTGGAAGAGATCGACGAAAATGTCAAGCTCTCGATTTGGAGCTTTCATATGTTCTTGAAGTAAGGGATCAAGGGCGTGCTGTAGCGCAATAAATCGTTTGCCTGGATAATGGACTTTGTCGAGGGCCAGGTCCACTCTCTGAGGGGTATCCCTAGTTTTCGGCAAATGGCCAACTTTTTAGGCCATAAACTGAAGGAGGAGGAGAAATGCCTCACAGAGTTGCGGCAGTATCAGCAGGTGGACATGAGAATATTGATTTCCCATGAATATAATGAGTTCTCAAAGAAGGTGAAGACAGAGAAGGCCTTCTTTGCTTCGTCTATGGAGTGTTTGCAGCGCGACCTACAAATCTTGCGAAAGAGACATGACAGGCTGGGCGATCTCAGAAAGGAGTGACTTTCCCGACAAAAGGACATGATCGAGCGAATTAGACTGCTCCAGATCAAGATCGATGCAATGGGGAATAGGCTACGAAAGGCCCCGCAGGAAGAGGAGGCCATATGTACTGAGGTGAGCCACATAGCGCAGAACGCAGCTAGCGTTGAGATTTTGGTGCAACAACTAGAGGACTGACATGAGTCCTACGCTTGCTACGAGGATCCAGAGGTTATGGCCCAAGAAGTTGAGCATTGGGCTCGGAGGTGCCTGGATGGCCATATTGCTCGTCTCCATGAGCGGATAGCAGATTTATGCTCCGACTCATAGCACCAGTCATTCTCTTTTGCTTTTTGTGTCTTCATTTTGCCTTCAGGCTTGGGATCTTGATACTCCCCCAAAATATAGTCTTTCTTTTAATCCCTCCTTGCGGAGAAAAAATAAAAGTTATCCTATCTGTTGTGCAATTTATTTGTGTTAGCTTTAGGTATAGTACTAGAGGTAATATAAACGTAGTACAATACCGTGGCTTTTTAAAAATATTCTGATGGGGGATCTTTGGTGGACTTATTACTTTTTGTGCACTAGAGTGCAAGTAACAAATTTGAAGAAAATCCCTATTAGAGGTAATGTGGACATGATAGATTTTGTGGACTTAACACCGCTGGCGTACCAAAATTTAATCATGGGTGATAAGTTGATATGACGACAGATGATAGTCATAGGGAGAGGTTTGCTCAGAGGTCACATGTACATGGCAAACTCTCGGGGGAGGACGTGAGGACGATAGCTCAGGGGTGACGTAGACATGAGCTGATCGGTAGTTATAACGAGAGATTAGGTATGATCCTAATATTTGTAAGGAAAAGGAAGCGAGCTAGAAGTAATATGGACGTGGTTTTTTACTTCCGTTAAGGACATCCCACTGGGGGACCTTTGGTGGACTTACTACTTCTTGCGCACTAAAGTACAAGTAATAAGTTCGAAAATAATTCCTATCAAAGGTAATATGGATGTGATAGATTTTATTGACCCATTACTTTTTTGCACACTTTGAGTACAAGCAATAGGTTTGAGAAAAGCCCTGCCAGAGGTGATATAGACGTGGCAGCTTTTGTGGACTTAGCACAGTTGGCGTACCCTAGTGAGTACGGGTGATAAGTGGAAATGACAACTGATATCAGAGGTAATGTGAACGTGATGATCGATAGCCAAGACCCGACAGGTTTGCTCAGAGGTAATATGGACATGGGAAACTCGATCGAGGAGAAATGTTAGGACAGTAGTTAAGAGGTAATATGTACGTGAACTGATGCCCGAACAACTCGTTGAAGAGTGATTTGCTGAGTGTGGTCTATCCGAAAATAAAGATAGACCTGAGGGTTGCTCCGCTGGAGAGGTAGGACTATAGCTCAGAGGTAATATGAACATGGCTAGAGATTGGATTGAGTGGTCACTGCAGAAGTGTACAGCTGGACCTGAGGACTGCTCCACTGGGGAGACTTTGGGGATCCATCATCCGTTGCATATCCAAGGCTCCTGGATACCGATGATGGCTTTTACAAGAATTTATAAAGAAAGGGAAAATGTTGCACATAGGCACTTGCTGGGAGTGAAGAACCAAGAGTATAGATATGTACAAATGGGTTATCCCGCTGGTGATAAGGGAAGTACAAGTCAAGTTTAGACATAATACTTCTTCAGGAACTTGTCGTTGATAGGCATCAGGCGCAAGTCGTCGTTGGATTTCGCGAGCCGATAGGCACCATTGGAGAATACGGACTCCACGATGAACAGGTCCTCCCATTTAGTCTAGAATTTGCCGGTTGTTTTGTGGATCATAACCATCGGTCTCCTTACGGTTATGACGAGATCACCCACTTGGTAGGTCCTCTTCTTCACCCGTTTGTTGAAGGTTCCAGAGAGACGCGCCTGGTACAGCTCAATGTGCTGCTAAGCTAAGAGTTATTTCTTGTTGAGTGCTTCCAACTCTTGTAGTCATCGGCGATGGTTGTCGTCCACGGTTAGCTGATTAGAGAGAGCTACTCGGAGTGAAGGAATTTGGATCTCGAAGGGGAGGATTGCTTCACTCTCGTACACTAAAGAGAATGACGTACTTCCTATAGCTGTCCGGACCGTTGTACGGTAGGCCCAGAGACATTCACCCAGCTTCTCGTTCCAGTCGCGCTTGTTGGATGACACAAATTTCTTGAAAATCTTGATGATAGTTTTATTGAATGCCTCACCCAACCCATTTGTCGCTGGGTTGTAGGAAGTCGAAGCCATATTCTGAATCTGGTTTTTGTCGCATAATTGGTAGAATGTATGACTTGGAAATTGTGGACCATTATCATGAATGATCCTTCATGGCAAGTCGAAGCAATATATGACGTGATGCTCGACGAAGTTGATCACGTTGGAAGTCTTAACTTTCGCGAGTGGTACTGCTTTCATCTACTCGAAGAAGTAGTCGGTGATAGCCAAGATGAACCAGTGCCCCTTAGATGAAGGTGGACTTATTGGTCCGATGATATCCATTCTCCATGCCTCGAACATCCAGGATGCCACCATTGGGTGTAGGAACTCCGATGGCTGGTGGATAAAGTCTGCGTGTATTTGGCACGCTTGGCACTTCCTTGCATAGTCAACGGCATCCGCTACCATTATGGTCCAGTAGTAACCCATTCTCCGGAGGCGGTCCTGTAGTTTTGGTCCGGGTTGGTGTGCACCATAGATGCCATCGAGAGCTTTACGAAGAGCCGGCTTCGCTTATGCATTTGATAGACATCATAGCAGAAGTCCATCGTAGGATCGACGATACAATATTTTGGTAGTTGTATCGTAATAGAACCGGAGGAAACGTCTTCTGATTGAAGTGGCTTCCTTTGGATTTTTGGATAGAATTCCATAGACCACATAGTCAATGAATGGGAGTCTCCAGTCCTTGGTATCAGTGTGTACTTCTACCGCGTGGCTCAAACATAGGTAGAGGTTATTTTTTGGTCAGACCAGCTCTTGACCGATCACCGTGATTAGTTGATGGGTGTTGTCTGGAACCGCCTAGGAGGCAGTAAGGCCTGCCAGGGCATTCGCCTCGACGTTCTGCAGCCGAGGGACATGCCCAATGAAGAAACCCTTGAAAGTTTAAGATGATGCCAAGCGCAGCTTGGTGGTACAAAATTATGTCTTCATTTTGGACTTTATATTCGCCTCGGACTTGGTTGACTATCAGTTTGGAGTCATCGTATGCCTCTAAATAGTCCACCCCCACTTGTTTAGCAAGTTGGAGTCCAATAATGAGAGCGTTGTATTCCTCCACGCTGTTGGAGCATGGCTCCATGAGGGAATATGTAATGACCCATTCTGCTCAAGCGGACAACCGATTCAAATGGTGCAAGTGCAACAATCCGACCCACTTTTCTCAATGAGAAGACTTGCTTGAGGCAAAAGATTTCAGACTTTGCCCTTCAGGAGTTCTAACTTACACTTTCAAAGGCTCACTCGGAGTATCGCTCGACCGAGGTGAATCATCGTTAAGGTGGGTGGCTACGATGAACTTGTCTTTGCTTAGCCTGCACACTTAAAATATGGATGATACATGCTAGTCGCTAGGTGAATCACCCCTTGCATGCTAATAAAGAATACAACGCACCTAGCTAAGGGAATAATCTCATATTGTATTGCTTATGTTAGAACATGGAAATAAAACTTGGCTTATAGTTGGACCCTCGCATGCTACCTTAGCTTCGTGTAAGTAGACCCCGCTATGCCTCGAGTAGATAATTATATTCTCTTCGTAGTGTACTCCTTCATTTATTTACACTTCTCGTCTTATGGATTATGTCGCTCTATATATTCCTGTATGGTTTTACTTTTCGTACTACCCCTTAGACCCGTGGTAATGTAAATGCTTATGTTTCAAATATAAATGTATGCTTGCATGCTTACATTATAACTTGTACTCGTTGCCTCATTTTAATGCTTGTCACATAATTTTATGCCACGATCCAGTAACACTATCCGTATCGTGCATGCATCTAGTTAGCCAGAAGACTATCAGATAGTCCTCATGTGCAATATGAACCTGCAAGTATCCGGGACCGTTAGATCACCAAGGCAGTTCCCGAACTAAAGCAAATCCATCAAGTCAAGTTGAATTCTGAACGAGAATCATGTCAAGTAAAGCAATAATCATAGCTCGTGGAGCAATACTCATTCAAAATAAGAATCAAGGATTATCATGTCATGTTGTGCATCTGGAAGACCCAAGACTTGCATATCACAAAAAAGTTGGTAACAAGGGAGATTCTTGAATCTTGTTCCACGGACGGTCTCCGGGGCACCGGGCCTGATCCGATCCGGATGGAACTCACGTAGCAGCCTTTCATGTGCGGGTAGGATGGCATCTCCGCTCATGTCGCATCATTTTTGCTCAAAGACTGATAGTCTCATGTGCTGGACGGGATGGCTCATAGTGCACCATGTACTGTCATCGTATACCATCATCGTCAATGACTATACCTCATCCTTTATGGCTATGCCAGTAACTCATGTTCATATAGATAAGCCATCCTCGCTTGGCGGCAATCCGCGTGCAAGTCATTGCATTGCATTGAGTAACTTGTAACACCTGAACGGATATCAGTATTAGACATATGTGCACACTTGTACATATTTGAACACTTGAACATCTTCTACAATATTTCTGGATAATCCGTGTAACTCGTGCACCTGAAATAGAACCTCGCTCATGACACTATATTTGCTTATACGATTTTTATGGATTCCACTATATATATATATATATATATATATATATATATATATATATATATATATATATATATATATATATATATATGCTCGTGCTTGGTTTAACTTGGTTTACCTTAGACAGGGAAGGACGAATAGTAAGTTGGTAAGTATCACCGTGTTACTCAAATATCGTACGGCACACCGCCACACGAGTTAGGCTTTTTATTATACCATAAAACTGATCCTAAGGCAAGACTAGAAAGATAACTTAATAGATGGTGCACGGAACCTATATAATGTGTTTTTATTTGTCGTGCGGGCGAGAAGCCTCTCCACCAGATTGCTTGTAGGGTTCGGGAGAACCTCGTTCGGTGCGAAACCTCCTTCGTGCGTGCTAAGGCGTAGAGTTCGCTCTTGAGCCTTGGAACATTACGTCCGGAACTGAAGTATATATACATGACATAATATTGGAACATCGTCTATGTATTATTCGATAATTGTAGCCACTTGGCATATTTTTATATTTTTGAGATAGGACTTGAGCGACTTGTAATCTCGGCCTAGCGCCTCTTATAATACTAATGCAATATCAATAAAGTGCCTATTTTACTTCTATACTTATGTTATTCACTGCTTCCGCTTTTGACGACTCTGTGAACTTGTTACCAATCGCCTGTTCGTTTATTATTCTGCTGCATTCAGACTATCTATGCGACTCTTTGACTTAGTTATTTTACCGTCTGTTCAGATCATGGCCTTGCACGGGTGCAGCTTTTGGTCATGCGGTATCACGTCCAGATGGGAAATACCGTCCCGCGAGAGAGCTGACACAGTGATTCGTGCCCAGCAGGGACTGCCGATTCCTGCGGGAGATCGGGGCATGACAGAATAAGCTCGAATAATGACCAGATTATAGGAAAGATTAATACTATCCCAACTCCGGCGACGATATTGTCCTTGGTCCCTGCTCTAGAAGCGCCATCGAAGAACATCCTCCAGACAGCTTCATACGAAGTCACGTTTGAGTTCGCCACTTCGTCTGGAATCTCGTTGTAGAGTTTCAAGATTTCTGGCACCGAAAGTACTGCCAGGAAGTCGGCCAGTGCTTGGCCCTTGACGGCTTTCTGAGGGATAAATACCATGTCATATGGAGACAGTAGTATCACCCAGGTAGCCAGGCGGGAACTGAGCGTCCCTGGTTTGGTCATGAGAACTCTGAGAGGATTGACTCGTGAGATCACACGAATGGTTTGTCCTGTAATGTAATGTCGAGTCTTCTGGATAGCGAATACTAGAGCAAGGCATTCTTTTTCGACGGGGGTGTACATATGCTCTGCGTCAACCATTATTCGCCTGAGATAATATATGACATGTTCGTGACTCGTATCACTATTCTGGGCTAATAGAGCACCGAAGGAGTGATCCATTGCATACACATAAAGTAGGAAGGGCTTTTCCATGACCGGGGCCACCAACACTAGAGGGTTTGATAGGTATTACTTGATATCGTCGAATGCACATTGCATTCTTCATTCTAGACAAAGGATACACCTTTCTTCATGAGCTGGATGAACAGCTGACAATGTCCAAAGAGTTTTAATATAAACGTCCTGATGTATGCCAACCTTCCTTGCAAGCTGCGGAGTTCTCGGAGGTTCTTTGGCGGTTTCATCTCCAAGATTGCTCTGGTTTTTTTGAGGTCTACATGAATACCCCTGGAAGTGATGATAAAGCCTAGGAATTTGGTGCTGGAGACTTCCAGGAAGGATTTGGTAGGGTTCATCTTGAGCTGGTACGTACGCATGAGATCGAACACAGTCTTCAAGTTCCTGAGGTGATCATCTTTGTAGCGACTCTTGGCAGCGATATCATCAACGTAACATTCCACCATCTTGCGCAGATGTTCACAAAAAATGGTACTCATAGCTTGTTGGTATGTAGCACTTGCGTTCTTCAGACCGAAGGGCATGACGGTGTAGCAGTATACTCCTATCGGTGTTCTGAATGATGTATGCTTCTCGTCTTCAGGAGACATCTTGATTTGATTGTAGCCAGAGAATCCATCCATGAAGGACATGCGCTCGAAGCCACAAGTGTTGTCGATCCTAATATCGGTGATCAGAAGAGGAAACTCGTCCTTAGGGCATGCCGAATTTAGATCACGGAAGTCGATCCAGATTCAGATTTTTCTATTCTTTTTGACGACGGGCACGATGTTGGCCACCCAATCTGGATGTTGTTCCTAGCGAACGAAGCCACTAGCAATCAATTTATTGACTTCAGCTTTGATGGCGTTCATGATATCCGGGCGGAACCGCCATTGCTGTTGTTTGACAGGCTTAGCATCCGGCAAGATATTGACCTTGTGGACCATAATTTGGGGGTCCAGTCTTGGCATGTCTTCGTAGCTCCAAGCAAAGACATCAATGTATTCCCTGGCGAGCTGTAGCAGGGATTCTCGACCTTCTTCGGACAGACTTTTGCTGATGAAGATAGGTTTAGGGAAGGATTTGTCGCCCAGATTGACTTGTACGACTTCATCCTCGGTAGGAGGTTCTCGCTGTTCGAACCGCATCTCCCATTGTGCGTCTAGGCGTTGGGCCCATGGTTCTATTTCAAGGAGTTTCTGTGGATCTTCGTCGTCTTCCTCGGGGTTAGCTGACACCATGTTAGTAGACAATGTTTGCTTGAGCATACCCCATCTTCTTCATCTGAACCTTCGGGGGTTGTGGGAGGCGTTACGTACCCTAATTCATGCTTGGTTTGATGGTAGTAATCCTCGGACTTGCCTGTGGGAGCAGGTAAACGCAAGTGGCAGCCGTCGACCCTTGCCGTAGTTTAAACCTCGATTATTTTTAAGATCATAACCCATCTTCTGGATGATATGTTTAGCTTGACCGCTGAACCGGTAGAGTTATATTTTGCCGGTGTCGGGTTCTGGCTCTTGTTCCTCCGGGGTGAAGGATCAGGGGCATTCAACCCTGCCGAAGATAATGGGTTTGTCTCCCCTCCTCCTTGCTGGAACCTTGAAGTAGGAACCTTGACTAGGGAAGATCTGGTTTACTGCGTAGGTGGTAGTCACATGTGTTTGCAGATGAAGGCCCAGACCGTGCTCCATGGAATACAAGGTGCTTATATGTGCAAGTTCAGAGTAGTTCAAAGATAATCCTTTATTAATAAAATAAGGTAACTTCTCTTCGAGGATTACATCATCGAGAGAAGGGACGTTAGCATGAGCAACCACGCACTCCTCCAGTTTATCTTTCTCGAGGGCTATCCCCAGTGCGAGCGAAGGCTTTGGTGGATTCTTGTGCAGTTTTACCACCAGGGGTTTAGAATTTGTAGGAGGTGTAAGAGATTCCCTTGGTGGTCTTCGAAGGTGAACTACCATAGGCGTAGACGGTGCCGGATGTTCCCTCTATGGATGATTCGGCCTTTGAAGGTAAACGACCAGAGTTTCGGATGTTGTAGACGGTCCCGGGTCTTCCTTTGATAGTTGATTCGGCATGCGAAGGTGGACGACCAAAGGTTCGGGTGCCTTCCTATTCAGTTTCACGACAAAGGTGTCATGCCCCAATCTCCCCTAACCTCGATCATCCCCGCTGAACGTGAATCACCATGTTGTAGCGCTCCCATAGGACAATCGTTCTTATCGGAATGTGATGCCGTACGAGCCTTGAGTTGCGCTCGCTCAAAGCGATATTGTCAAACATCAAAGTTATCATCAAAATGACCAAGTTGCAGCAAAAGTCAAGTATTGTGTACCAAGCACACATCAGAGTATATGCAGCGAAGCTCTCGATAGGGTCCAAATAAAAATCCTACGAAGGAGAATGCCATAAAGGCGATGCAACACTCTTGCTCTTTCTCTTGTCCATAAAGGTACTTACCATTCCATACATCATATCCCGTATATCCAAACAGAGCCACTATACCTGCATACCTGAAATAATGTCCACAAACGTGGGTCAGTACACAGTTGTACTGGTGAGCGGGGTAACCCACTCATCTAAACCGACACTAAGTAGAATAGTGAATGCAAACAGTTATATGGTGATCTTTCTACTTGAATCCTAGATTCATTTTATGGCAGAGATATAAAATGTTAAGGAAAGCTGTAAAGCAGGTTAAACATACAAGCATTCAACTCAAGCAAATATACAAGCAGATATATCCAACTCAAAAAAAACTAGCAAGCAAACTTTTCTACTCAAACCCAAGCAACGCATGAACCTATCGAACCACAATCCAAGCCTCAATATTCATCCTCAAACCATGCCACAATCCAAGCCTTACTAATCCAATCATCGATATGCACACTCTTGCCTGAGGCAAGGTGGCCGCCGCCTACACAAAAAGCACAAACTAAACCAAATTAAAGCAAACCAACTATTATCTATATGAATTCACTGTCCAAGCGATAAAGGACTAATCAACTGTAGTTCTACCCGATCCAGAGCTGAGTAGCTAGCCCACCTGGTCGTATCGAACTGCCGGTACCGCTTCCAAGGCACGTTGCCATTTTTCTCCTCCATGGTTGAACGGTCCCGGTGCCCCGGAGTATATCCCATTCGAGAAAACCAAGCCATGTGCGCAACAGGTTGTCCGTGACCAATGCAAACACCAAGTAGGTATGACGAGAGAATCAAGCATTCTCGCCCCACCAAACGATACTCGTCTCAATCCAACCAACTATCCATAACCATTCTCCAACTATAGCCCAAGGCACCATCTCAAGTTATCCCCATACGCACTATGCCGCTTCTCGACACAATGCTCCAATTGGTGCAATACCCCTCGCTCAGAAAGCTCCGTGGCACAATGCCCCAACAGTGGCACAATGCTCTCACCGATGCAGTTGTCCGATTTTGAACCACAACTGCACGCTTTGCTTGACAAAGCGCCCAACTTGATACTCGTGCACGGATGCATGCATGCTCTGGGCCTTCCCGAAGTACCTTGATATTCCAACCAAGATGCTCCACTCATGCTCCAACTGCCCAAACGCAAAACCAACTCAAGCCATAAATCATATCCAACCAAACGACGCACACTCTATGCACGCCACAGTATAGTGATTTCCAAGTTTCAGTCTAAGTGTTCAAGCCATTACATGTGTTCTATATTATTAGGCATCAAGGAGTAGAGGAAAAAAGACAGAGCCCACTCACAAAGTCTGATTCTGCTAGCACTCTGCCTTGCCGATACGGCCGATCCCTTGAACCCGTAGTCCGATACAAAGCACAATCTACTCAATTGGTATGACCGTACGAGCAGGTCGTGCTCTCCAAATCATCCGACCGGTCGGACTAAGAAAGACGGCATTATCGCTCCAAATCATGCTATCCCAATATTGCTCTGAACGAATACCTAATTCCATCGAACTCCGCTTGCGATCTGCACATGAAACTAACTCAAATCAATACTTGCTCCCAAATCCAACAAATTAAAATGTAATCAGCTATTGCCTTATTCAATTCGACTCAGCGTAATGCATCGTACGGCTGTGGGACATTACATAATATACCACTTATAATCAGGTTTGTCCTCGAACCAAACCAGTATACATTTTTTACTCGCATGTCACTTGCCCAATTCATAACTCTGCTCCATGCAACTCACATTCTCCTAATCCAGACTCAATATCTCGCTCGTGCTGAACACTCGCACAAATTTTATATTCCACACCCTTCTTGCAGCTCAATTTGAATTCCACATATCGCTTAGTTTGGATTATCCACATATTTAGGGCGTCCCTGAAATACATGTATTTCAGTCGAGCTTAGCGATAGTGAATTTGGACAAGTTACAAGGGTATCTTTATTTTTGAGACATTCATTCGCTTCACTCCTGACTGAAGCAATCATGACGTTCATCCCAACACATTCGCACAAGCGCTATTCTCAAATACGATGATCTTCCACTGACGATCTCTCCACTTGACCCAAATCAGTTTGTGTTCTAACTCAATCCATCCAAGTATTTCCGAATCCACACTAGCACCGTCCAAGCTCAACCAACAAGGCTCTAGCATGACTCCAATCGCATAATATTCTGCAAGCACCATCTTTAAATATTATCTTATGCTCTGAACGATCATCACAACTGATACTACCCCAGCTAGGCAACTAACCCAAATATCAAACTATGCTCGTAGATCAGCTCAGCCCAACACCTCTTCCTCAATCTCAATATCTCACTAGGTGAACATCTATATTGAGGTTCATGTGATCCACGAAAGATTTTACAACCACGTCATAGGGATAGTGTGGCCACAATTTCAATATGGATACACTCTCCACAATTTCTAGGTCGCACATGGAATAGTTTTTCGCGTTGCTTCCACTACCTCGAAGCACAGGATATCACCTTCACCTTCTGTACGAGCATGCAGCCCAGACTAAGTTCTGATGCATCTTGTCGATCTGAGGCACATTTGTCCTTTCCAATATTGCAAGGATTTGATCTGAATGAGCCGTTGCTTTAACTTCACAAGCTAGTTTTACAGTCGTCAATTCATATGAATGTTATTCCCTTCCGGGGCTCAATGAGTCAGAGGCGATGACATCTTCAAAATCGGCTACTCCAAATCTCATCAGTTGACTTAGGCTATTTTTACCATCGCTTCGATTTTTCGGCTGCATCTTCAGCTGAAGGCTATCCCAAGGATCTCTCAAATCCAATATTCAGTCACTAAGGCCAATCTATAATATATACCACTCATATCCACCCTCGACGCATTCCTAAATATGTTGCCACAAGGGTCATTCTATGGTTCTATAATATTCATCTCTGATTTGGAGGTCAAGTCGCTAGGGTTAGCTGTCCCGAAGCTACGCTTGATAATTGTAAGTCATCATGATGGACAGTTACTACGAACCATGCTATATCTCCTCTGCAATCTGAGCCATAATCCAACCATCCAATCCGAATGAACTTCTGAATCTGAGCACTTCATGTAATACCTCTGACGAATCTGTCAACCCAACGTCACTTAACCACCTAGAGTCTCACTATCTATCCAAGCCACAAATCATCAAACTGTGATCGCAGAAACTGTCTTCTATCACTCCGCAGGTTCTGTCCTAAATCCATCAAGATTTCTAAACTGCCATGTTCGACTTCTCGCACTACCACTTGCAATAATTTTTGAAACCATAGACTTGCTGCGATTCTTATCCGTATGCCAATTTTATAGTGCACGTCCAACCTGCTCGAGCAATATAGTAATTTGCTACAACGTTGCTCTCTCATTTAGCTATCTTCAAAAGTCCATCTGCCATAATCTTGTTCTTATTCCATTTCTTAACCCGTCTTGATTTCTCTATGTTTCGATTAGTCTACACACTCTCAATGACTCATGCACAAGTTCTAAACAATCTCAAATCCATATTGTCTTTACTTGTTGCCTTTATGTGCCTCAGTACTGCAAGTGTTAACTTCCAATCTGACTTAATATCAACTAGACTTGCCCCATGCCCATTCACGTCTTCCGAAGAATCCGTCTACCATCGCTCGCTCAAGCATATCCCAACTGTTTATTCCTCATGCTCAAGTCTCTCTTTGCATCCATGAATGCTCCACCGAACTTCCAAATCGTGCAAGTGAACTCTGATATTCAGCTTTCCATCTAATCGATCTTAATTAATTTTCAATAATAGGTCTGCATTAATCCTTTAAATTTTAAATACTCTTTCCATTGCTTGTTCCGTTCTTGTCCATCGCTCAAGTCCAACGATACTTCCATTTGCACAAGTCTATTCTTGATCGCTCAAGTATAACGTATCGAAGAATACCTGAGTCAGATTCTATTGCACCATATACCACTTGGAAATAGAGTCGATCCCACGCTTACTCTGCGTCGACGAACGTCTATTCCAAACCGACTATTCTGGGGTGATCTTGTCGATCGCAACTAAACATTCGCTTGCTCTATGTTCCATTTACTAACTCAGTCGACGTGCACCAACCAACTTACATTTTTATTACCCGTGTCCATTACAGCAATTCCATTGATATCTATCCAAAATATTTTAATGCCCCGATCACTATGTGGTATACCATATACCACTCCGAATCAAGTCACTACTCGTATCACAATTCTTTCCACTGATCCAAGATCCGTTCGAATCATCCATTACGCATGATCCTGCCATTCCAAATCAAAGTCTAACACCAAACTCAGCCAATGCATGAACCATCTAACTCTGCTGTCAATCTCGTTATGCAACTTGTGACATGTTCTATTCTTAATACTTCTAACTATTTTTCAAACCGTTTGATACTTTCGCTACACGAGCAACCCGTGCAACGATCTCTTCCAATTAATCCAACCCAATACCCAATTGTTCCACATATTTGTTGTACGCGCAACTCGTGCAACGCTTTCCTCATATTTCCAAGCCAAACTCAAATATTCTCAACCAATGCGCCACATGAGCAACTCGTGTAACGCTCTCCGGATATTCCCAGCCTAAAATCAAACTTCATCCAACATATTCGCTACACGAGCAATTCGTACAATGATTCATTCTTATCCGATGCTTCTACTCACAACATGCCACATAACCAATCTCGTCTGCCAACCAACTGATCCACTGATGCAACCAAAAATCTCCCTGAACTACAAGCCAAATCAACGCAATGACACCTCTCAACTTGTTGCACAAATGCAACAATGCCACACAACTTAATGCACGAATGTAACAACGCCCAACGATACTAAGCGATCTATCAAAAACCAACGAAAGCCAACGTAACGAAGAACAACATGCACCCACAACCAACAAATATATAGACTTACTGCATGAAACATCCAATGCGGCACCGAGTAGAGCCAAGAGCCAAACGACACGCGAAAGCTATTTAGAGTTTGTGATGAAGTGAAGGACAAAGTCCGAGGAAATGAACCGGGCGCTTTGATACCAAATTGTCATGCCCCAATCTCCCGCATGCTCGATCATCCTTGCTGAACGTGAATCACCACGTTGCAGCGCTCCTGCGGGACAATCGTTCTCATCAGGACGTGGTATCGTGCGAGCCTGGAGTTTCGCTCGCACAAGACGATGTTGTCAAATATCAAAGTTATCATCGAAATGACCAAGTTGCAGCGAAAGTCAAATATTGTGTACCAAGCACACATCAGAGTATATGCAGTGAAGTTCTTAATAGGGTCCAAATGAAAATGTCACGCCCCAGTCCCAAAATACGTAGGACTAGGACACGTAAGCATGCCAGCCGCATGGATATGGCAACTCCAATATATGGAAACCAAATCCACACGTACGCTGTAATATGAATATCAAATCCACAAGTGGTATAAACATATGTCACAAGTCACAGGGTATAATCTAGATCTCATCCACGAAAATCATATAAAGATAAATAAACAGTAGCTATGAAACTAGATCTCAATAAGAAGTATCTAAGGATGATAGTTGGATGGAAACAAATCCACTACCAACTCAAATGGAAAAGTAAATACAATATGAGTACAACACAATCAACCAAAATATAAGTATACCAGCTATCGATCACGGCTCGAAGAGAAGACATCCACGAAGCATCTATAACCTTCCAAATCTGCGCTCCTGCAAATACTCAAGAACAGGTACACCTGGCAGTGGACCAGGTCCTCAGAGGGACGTAACAAGATACTTAAACACATGCCAATAAAGTACTGAAATAAATATCCAATGGGGTCGCCTAACCATCTATGTGAATGCAGTTTGAGAACAACTTTCTAACAAGTGGGCTATCTGGCCATAAATAGGATTGGCATAGTTCTCTTAGAGATCCAGGGGCCTACAAAGGCACGACGACTTTCGAACGCCGGAGGCCCGCCAAGTAGTATAGGGGTCATCATGACCGCGCATCTCCGGCGGAGCGTACGGGTTACACAAGGAAAGTGCAAAGGAGCCCAAATGTGATACTTGTTGTTCTCCCCACCCCATGCTCTAAGCATGTCACATCCATGACACGATTTGGTCCATAGCCTATCCTTAGTACCCTAGCCCAATCCTGCAACCAAACAAGGACAAGGATGGGACCACCGTACTACAATAGGCTACGTCCATAGACCTCTAATAACTGCTAAGTCTTCTAGCATGCAAAGTTTCTAACAGCAGTTATTCCTAACGCACGTCCCATACGTACCGATGATCAGTCAATACGTGCGTCTGTGATCTATATGAGACTCATAACCCGTGTAAAAATATGTGTCACAGTCAAATGAAACCTAATGGTGCTACATGATAATGGGGTAGTCTCATGAACAAGGTCAATGCAATACATAAATAAAAACATATCGCGACATCACCGTCGCGAGCATTTTATATAACAATTAAAAATATATGAACTAAAGACAGAAAATAAAGATGCGTACAACATATGGAATAAAAATAACAGTACAATGGCAAGGTATACTTGCCTGGCAAGGAAGCTGCAATGTACCAATCTCCTGCTCCAGTAATCGCGCAGAACAAATACAACATCCTGATTGTAAGACTTTCCATCACAAAGTAAGCTAGAAGTGTTCCGAGAGTGATCACAACTTTTCAGAATACTTCCAAGAATGTTGTTGCATTCATCTCAAAAAGAGTCCTGATTGCAACAAGGAAACGGGCGGCAAGCCGAACAAGCATCACAAGCAAGCCTGTGCAAGTATTTTCGCTGAGGTTGATCAGACCTTCAGAGGATATCAACTTTAAGGATTTCTCAACAACCCCATTCTTACAAAGCTCATTCACAAGCTCAGAAGAATTGCTAAAACTTTCTGACACCCCCATCAAGCTAATAGCTGCAGATTCCACTATCCTGCGGTCCTCGTACTGTAGAAGATTGGTCAAGGTAGGAACAACTCAAATGACACTTGATAGGTAATTATCAGGAATCTTTTTGCACAAATTGGCGGCTGTCGAAACTGCAGTCCTCTGGTTGCTTAATTCAAAGAAATCGATAAAGCCCAAACCGCCATTATCACCCCTGCCTTCAGGCAGGCCTCTGGTTTGCTCCTCGAGAGCTTCTCCAGCGCCAGCAAACACTCTTCCGCCAAGTCCAGGTAGTCGATCGCCGCCATCTTCCTCGCGAGCGCCTCGACCCCTCCGTGCCGCACCACTGCCTCGGACGACGCCGGCACGATGTCGAGGAACAGCTTCATCGCCCTCGCCGACAGCAGCACGACGTCACTGGACACGGACACGGCTCCGCCTTCCTCCGCCAGGAGCCGGACGATCCCCGGGACGACGGCGTCGAGGGGGAAGGCAACGAAATCCTCCGCGTACTCGGTGGAGACAAGGAGCTCGCAGAGCCTTGTGAGCGCCGCAAAGGACTCAGACGGGTCGACGCCGGGCGAGAGGCCGGGGAGGATCTCAGGGAGGACGGAGAGGACCTCGTCATCGCCGCTCCCTCCGCCGTCGGACCCCTCGTCGGAGGAAGAGGAGGAGGCCATCGAAGGGAGTTAGGGTTAGGGTTTTGGTCGGCTAGGAATAGGGTTTTGAGTTTGGGATTTGTGGAAAAAGAGAAAAGTGATTATTTATACATGAAATTTTGGGTTTGGGTGTTTGACCTAAAAGTTTGGGCTTGGTCAACCCTCCTTGGAGTTGGGCCTTGAGCTCACTTGGGGATGTTTGGATTAGGAATTACATGATCTAGAATGCAAGGATGGGGTTTAAATAAATGGGGCGATGTGCGCGTTGCTCATGCTGAAAATTACGGAAAAAATCTACGTGAAGGGAAAAATAGATTTCTTCATGAATTGTCCAATGGTGGGGACACCTCAGTGCATTTTTGCATAAAAGCCCCCCAACAATTGGAAAATTGTACAAAGGCGGAAATTGAATTTAATTAATTAAATCGAAACGCGCACGATGTTCTAGAATTAATTAGGAGTACATGGGATCAAATTTGGTGGGAAAAAATTGTCAGGGCGTAGAAGGGACAGTGCAGAATATTAATAAAATTTTGGTTGCACAAAACGGTTAAGATTGTGTCTCAAATTTCGATTGGGACGCACAGGAGTACAAAAATGGAATTTATTTCGAATTAAGAATTAACGTCCGCGACGTTTATCGTGCGACTAAAATGTAGCACCAGAGAGCAATATTATAAGTTGTACAAGGGTCAGAATAGTAGACGAACATGTCTAGGATGAGGTTGGGGAGTTTGTTGGAAGACAATGGCTAGTGAGGTGCTCCAATTATCGAAGCGACGGTAAGGTGCGCTACGTGTCATAATTATTTTATAATTAAATAAATGTCGTGTTCTAATTCTAATTGGGTTCAACTAGCCCTAATTTCACTATCTAAGCCAAGTAGCCCTAATTTCGGGTGAGGGGGTTTACAATCTACCCAACTTAAAACAATTTCGTCCTCGAAATTAAACTAGGGTAGGGTTCTCTATCTAACCTCACTTGATTACAGTCTAAAGAATTCTTCTTAAGTTAACATGGTAGTTTCTACCCAACTTAGAATTTACCCATATATCATCTAAGGCTATACATCGAAGAAGGCTATGTCCCAAATTATTTAATCATGTTATTGAATCCTCAAAGTCCTTAACACCAAACATATCCTCTATGATATGCCCTTAATCATTTATAAAAGATAGTCACCAAACAATGTGATTGGCCTATGGAGTATATCTAGTACTCTCTGTGTATCAACTTATACCAAGCACGAGGTTTCGTCTTTCCGAACTAAGGGAAGACGGAGATCAATAATAAAGAGTTCAAGGGTGAGGTAATAGAATAGAAGTATCGGGATCAAGGCGTTTAAAGAATTTAAATGGGAATTGTCAAGACAGTTGTGGATTGAAATCATAATTTGGTAATTCCTATTCACATGCTCGCATCGGTACAGTTATGTAGCAGATACGATATACTCAGACATATCTAGAGGGCAAGTACATTCGCCTACTAATCACGATATATCTCAATCCACGTACGGTAGTTATGCGAAAGGGCGAACCAAGCGCACTATGGTTGATCAGACCGTAGTACACTGATTCTGAAATGTATTAGTGCGTCGACCCACTAATACATATGTCATGAACAAGCTTGATAAGGAATAAGCTTGCAAAAACTAGGCTATAATAGCGGCATAAGTCAAGGGGGTACAACAAATATAAGTACGCTAGATGATGATGAAAGGAGGTACAAGTCAATTCAAGTTCACAAAACAAAACAAAATATGCAATAATAATAAAGACTCTACAATCTCTACAGTTATCATACAACCTTCTTGTCTAAGTCGCTAGTCGACCAAATAGGGGCATGGACCTCTAAATTTTATCGTCTGAATAGACACTGTCATCTTATGCTATCATACAATTTAATGTCATTCAGTTACACTACCTTGATGGGTCAAGTGGACTATGTGATACTAGGTTGTGAGGCATACTACCCAACTTAAAAGAATTAAACTAATACTGTGACAGTCTTAAGAGGATCCTACAAAATAATCTTGCACATGTAAATGAAACAGAAACTCTCATTAGGGTATATGAGGAAAGATCTTGGTACTTATTAGGGTCTCCTATTGCGTTATATAGGTAAGGGTCACCTTAAGTCTTAATTATAGTGCTCATAGAACATGTGTCAATCGTAGGGATAGAAGAGTTACTGGCCGTCAAAGGGAAAGAGGATATAACCTACATTGAGATGGGGTACATGTTACATGATTTAAAACTAAGGTATAACCATAAAATTATAATCTAGGTGAATGCTCAACTATCTAGTTCTAACTACAAGGCACGTAATTCAAAATTCAAGATCGCAACTATCACTTTAGCAAACCATTTGTCCTATCATAGAATATAATCACTTGGTCTACAATCAGAAGCGTCAGATTGGCATGAATTGAAAGATGAAGAAATGAAGGAGATAATTTATTCGTCGTACAATTAGCGAACGTTAAGGTTGCAGAGGAATAACATATAAAATTAAAATAGGGCTCTAGATGGCATCATGGTTTCCTAAGGGAAAGGGGTATGCTAGTCTCTGTGGTTGAGGTATGATCAGAAAATATTCTATGCATTGCTCTTGGCTTTCTAAGGTACTGTCTGCCTATCTCAAGACAAGAATCTAAATTTATAGTTCCCCAACACTTATCTAACTGCGAAGATAGGTTCAGTCCTAATATTAAATTTTGGTTTTCTATTGGTTCCTCAATACTAGGGTCAAACATTATGGCAAACTTCTAACTAACACTAGTAGTGTCCATACTACTCTCAAGTCTCCTTAATACATCAAGGGTAATGGTATACCAATCTAGAGATAAGGAATTCTAGGGTTCACTAGATATTCTAAATTTAGTGGTGTGTCAGCACTCTAGTTCTACTCTTAATAGGAAGGTTACCCTACTTATCATCTAACAATAGGAACTTCTATATTCTAGGAGAAGGCTATACTTAAAGTACTATTAGGGAAGCACATGAATCAAGCATGATGCAATTGTTCGAATAGAACAGATAGGGGGAGGATGAATCATAGTCAATGTGGATGAGATCCTATACTCTAGTCCTAGGTGCAGGCTTGTTCGGTACAGTAACGTAACCGAGACAATATGCTCTTGACCTGCATGGGCCACCACAAAAACATGTCACGCCCCAGTCCCAAAATACGTAGGACTAGGACACGTAAGCATGCCAGCCGCATGGATATGGCAACTCCAATATATGGAAACCAAATCCACACGTACGCTGTAATATGAATATCAAATCCACAAGTGGTATAAACATATGTCACAAGTCACAGGGTATAATCTAGATCTCATCCACGAAAATCATATAAAGATAAATAAACAGTAGCTATGAAACTAGATCTCAATAAGAAGTATCTAAGGATGATAGTTGGATGGAAACAAATCCACTACCAACTCAAATGGAAAAGTAAATACAATATGAGTACAACATAATCAACCAAAATATAAGTATACCAGCTATCGATCACGGCTCGAAGAGAAGACATCCACGAAGCATCTATAACCTTCCAAATCTACGCTCCTGCAAATACTCAAGAACAGGTACACCTGGCAGCGGACCAGGTCCTCAGAGGGACGTAACAAGATATTTAAACACATGCCAATAAAGTACTGAAATAAATATCCAATGGGGTCGCCTAACCATCTATGTGAATGCAGTTTGAGAACAACTTTCTAACAAGTGGGCTATCTGGCCATAAATAGGATTGGCATAGTTCTCTTGGAGATCCAGGGGCCAACAAAGGCACGACGACTTTCGAATACCGGAGGCCCGCCAAGTAGTATAGGGGTCATCATGACCGCGCATCTCCGGCGGAGCGTACGGGTTACACAAGGAAAGTGCAAAGGAGCCCAAATGTGATACTTGTTGTTCTCCCCACCCCATGCTCTAAGCATGTCACGTCCATGACACGATTTGGTCCATAGCCTATCCTTAGTACCCTAGCCCAATCCTGCAACCAAATAAGGACAAGGATGGGACCACCGTACTACAATAGGCTACGTCCATAGACCTCTAATAACTGCTAAGTCTTCTAGCATGCAAAGTTTCTAACAGTAGTTATTCCTAACGCACGTCCCACACGTATCGATGATCAGTCAATACGTGCATCCGTGAACTATATGAGACTCACAACCCGTGTAAAAATATGTGTCACAGTCAAATGAAACCTAATAGTGCTACATGATAATGGGGTAGTCTCATGAACAAGGTCAATGCAATACATAAATAAAAACATATCGCGACGTCACCGTCGCGAGCATTTTATATAACAATTAAAAATATATGAACTAAAGACAAAAAATAAAGATGCGTACAACATATGGAATAAAAATAACAGTACAATGGCAAGGTATACTTGCCTGGCAAGGAAGCTGCAATGTACCAATCTCCTGCTCCAGTAATAGCGCAGAACAAATACAACATCCTGATTGTAAGACTTTCCATCACAAAGTAAGCTAGAAGTGTTCCGAGAGTGATCACAACTTTTCAGAATACTTCCAAGAATGCTGTTACATTCATCTCAAAAAGAGTCCTGATTGCAACAAGGAAACGGGCGGCAAGCCGAACAAGCATCACAAGCAAGCCTGTGCAAGTATTTTCGCTGAGGTTGATCAGACCTTCAGAGGATATCAACTTTAAGGATTTCTCAACAACCCCATTCTTACAAAGCTCATTCACAAGCTCAGAAGAATTGCTAAAACTTTCTGACACCCCCATCAAGCTAATAGCTGCAGATTCCACTATCCTGCGGTCCTCGTACTGTAGAAGATTGGTCAAGGTAGGAACAACTCAAATGACACTTGATAGGTAATTATCAGGAATCTTTTTGCATAAATTGGCGGCTGTCGAAACTGCAGTCCTCTGGTTGCTTAATTCAAAGAAATCGATAAAGCCCAAACCGCCATTATCACCCCTGCCTTCAGGCAGGCCTCTGGTTTGCTCCTCGAGAGCTTCTCCAGCGCCAGCAAACACTCTTCCGCCAAGTCCAGGTAGTCGATCGCCGCCATCTTCCTCGCGAGCGCCTCGACCCCTCCGTGCCGCACCACCGCCTCGGACGACGCCGGCACGATGTCGAGGAACAGCTTCATCGCCCTCGCCGACAGCAGCACGACGTCACTGGACACGGACACGGCTCCGCCTTCCTCCGCCAGGAGCCGGACGATCCCCGGGACGACGGCATCGAGGGGGAAGGCAACGAAATCCTCCGCGTACTCGGTAGAGACAAGGAGGTCGCAGAGCCTTGTGAGCGCCTCAAAGGACTCGGACGGGTCGGCGCCGGGCGAGAGGCCGGGAAGGATCTCAGGGAGGACGGAGAGGACCTCGTCATCGCCGCTCCCTCCGCCGTCGGACCCCTCGTCGGAGGAAGAGGAGGAGGCCATCGAAGGGAGTTAGGGTTAGGGTTTTGGTCGGCTAGGAATAGGGTTTTGAGTTTGGGATTTGTGGAAAAAGAGAAAAGTGATTATTTATACATGAAATTTTGGGTTTGAGTGTTTGACCTAAAAGTTTGGGCTTGGTCAACCCTCCTTGGAGTTGGGCCTTGAGCTCACTTGAGGATGTTTGTATTAGGAATTACATGATCTAGAATGCAAGGATGGGGTTTAAATAAATGGGGCGATGTACGCGTTGCTCATGCTGAAAATTACGGAAAAAATCTACGTGAAGGGAAAAATAGATTTCTTCATGAATTGTCCAATGGTGGGGACACCTCAGTGCATTTTTGCATAAAAGCCCCCCAACAATTAGAAAATTGCACAAAGGCGGAAATTGAATTTAATTAATTAAATCGAAACGCGCACGATGTTCTAGAATTAATTAGGAGTACATGGGATCAAATTTGGTAGGACAAAATTGTCAGGGCGTAGAAGGGACAGTGCAGAATATTAATAAAATTTGGTTTGCACAAAACGGTTAAGATTGTGTCTCAAATTTCGATTGGGACGCACAGGAGTACAAAATTGGAATTTATTTCGAATTAAGAATTAATGTCCGCGACGTTTATCGTGCGACTAAAATGTAGCACCAGAGAGCAATATTATAAGTTGTACAAGGGTCAGAATAGTAGACGGACATGTCTAGGATGAGGTTGGGGAGTTTATTGGAAGGCAATGGCTAGTGAGGTACTCCAATTATCGAAGCGACGGTAAGGTGCGCTACGTGTCATAATTATTTTATAATTAAATAAATGTCGTGTTCTAATTCTAATTGGGTTCAACTAGCCCTAATTTCACTATCTAAGCCAAGTAGCCCTAATTTTGGGTGAGGGGGTTTACAACGTGGTATCGTGCGAGCCTGGAGTTTCGCTCGCACAAGACGATGTTGTCAAATATCAAAGTTATCATCGAAATGACCAAGTTGCAGCGAAAGTCAAATATTGTGTACCAAGCACACATCAGAGTATATGCAGTGAAGTTCTTGATAGGGTCCAAATGAAAATACCACGAAGGAGAATACCACAAAGGCGATGCAACACTCTTTCTCTTTCTCTTACCCACAAAGGTACTTACCGTTCCATACATCATGTCCCATATATCCAAACAGCGCCACTACACCTGCGTACTTAAAATAATGTCCACAAACGTGGGTCAGTACACAGTTGTACTGGTGAGCGGGGTAACCCACTCGTCTAAACCGACACTAAGAAGAATAGTGAATGCAAATAGTTATATGGTAATATTTCTACTTGAATCCTAGATTTATTTTATGGCAGAGATATGACATGTTAAGAAAAACTATAAAGCAGGTTAAACATGCAAGCATTTAACTCAAGCAAATATAATGCAGATATATCAAACTCAAAAGGAAACTAGCATGCAAACCGTTTTACTCAAACCCAAGCAATGCGTGAACCTATCGAACCACAATCCAAGCCTCAATATTCATCCTCAAACCATGCCACAATCCAAACCTTACTAATCCAATCATCGATATGCACACTCTTGCCTGAGGCAAGGTGGCCGTCGCGTACAGGAAAAGCACAAACCAAATTAAAGCAAACAAACTCTTATCTATTTGAAGTCAATGTCCAAGCCATAAAGGACTAATCAACTACAGTTTTACCCGATCCAGCGCTGAGTAGCTAGCCCACCTGGTCGTATCGAACTGTCGGTACCGCTTCCAAGGCACGTTACCATTTTTCTCCTCCATGGTCGAACGGTCCCGGTGCCCCGGAGTATATCCCATTCGAGAAAACCAAGCCATGTGCGCAACAGGTTGTCCGTGACCAATGCAAACACCAAGTAGGTATGACGAGAGAATCAAGCATTCTCGCCCCACTAAACGATACTCGTCTCAATCCAACCAACTATCCATAACCATTCTCCAACTATAGCCCAAGGCACCATCTCAAGTTATCCCCATACGCACTATGCCGCTTCTCGACACAATGCTCCAATTGGTGCAACACCCCTCGCTCAGAAAGCTCCGTGGCACAATGCCCCAATAGTGGCACAATGCCCTCACTGATGCAGTTGTCCGATTTCGAACCACTACTGTATGATTTGCTTGACAAAGCGCCCAACTTGATACTCGTGCACGGATGCACGCTTCTCACCCACCCGAAGTACCTCGATGTTCCAACCAAGATGCTCCACTCAAGCTCCAACTGCCCAAATATAAAACCAACTCAAGCCACAAAGCATATCCAACCAAACGATGCACACTCTATGCACGCCAAAGTGTAGTAATTTTCAAGTTCCAGACCAAGTGTTCAAGCCATTATGTGTGTTCCATATTATTAGGCATCAAGGAGTATAGTAGAAGGGACAGAGCTCACTCACCAAGTTTGATTCCGCTAGCACTCTGCCTTGCCGATACGGCCGATCCCTTTAACTCGTGGTCCGATGCAAAGCACAATCTAATCAATTGGTATGACCGTGCGAGCAGGCCATGCTCTCTAAATTATCCGACCGATTGGACTAAGAAAGACGGCATTATCGCTCCAAATTCTGCTATCCCAATACTGCTTTGAACGAACACCTGATTCCATCGAACTCCGCTTGCGATCTGCACATAAAACCAACTCAAATCAATACTTGCTCCCAAATCAAACAAATTAAAATGTAACCAGCTATTGCCTCATTCAATCCGACTCAGCGTAATGCACCGTGCGGTTACGGGGCATTACAAAGGGGAGCGGTTGTGTCGAAGCGAACCTACTTTTGCTTAGATTTGTTTGTCGTGGGAGGCTGGGATGGACCTGGCTCAGAGGCCGTAGGTACTGTAGGAGTATCGCCGTTGGGGTATTATAATCTCGCTGGTAGGTGAGTCCTGACCGGGTTGCTCTTGCCATGGGTTTCTCGATGGTGGGGGATATCATGTGGCAGGACTTGACTTTTCATATTTTAGGCCTGACGGCGGAAGGCGCTGCTTGCTACGTCAAGTCTGGGACAAGATCCGGGAGGACCCACATGATTTTGCCCCAAGGTGCAGTAAGAGGTGTCAGTTCGGCTGTTTGGTCGTGAGCTGGGGGAAGATTGACTACCTTAATTGTTACCCTTGGGATCGGTGTGACTCCATCCTAGGCTTCCGTTGCGAGAAAGTTATCGAACTGGAGGTATACCACGTTGGCGGCAACTGTTACTTCGTCGAAGTCCAAGGAGAGAGCTTTGGTATCGATCAAGCGCTGGATATACCGCTTCTATGTATAACAATCTCGCGTTGCATGGTGTACGTACCGGTGGAAGTGATAGTAATTTGGGTTATTTATGTTTGTCGCTTTCGGCTGGCGTTTGACGTCGGGGAGCCAAAGTTTACCTCCCTGTATCAGCATATCAAATATGGGCATGACATCATCATCTTCGAAAGAGTAGGTCTCCTTTGGTTTTGGAGCCTCCGCCTGTTTTTGCTTAGGCCTCTTGGTTACGTTGGCGACCATAGCCTGCTTTCCTTTTTCGTCGCAGCTGGTATTGCCGCTATTGTTGTTGTTGTTATTGTTGTGAGAACGATTTCCCCTATCATCAGCGACAGGGATCTGTATTCCCAAGAGTCGGGCATCCTTGACCTTCTTCTCGATGCTGACGGTGCTTATGATGAACGTCGTCCAATCTTTAAACTGGCTATCACCCATCCAGAGGCTGACGGCCGGAAGTAGGTTTCTCCGACACATCTCCATCATCGTCGTCTCGGGATTGCTAGGAGGCAGCCTCAGCGCAGCTTGTCGGAACCGCTAGATATAATTTTGTGCAAGCTCCCTTTCCCCCTAGGTGACATTCATCAGGGAGGACATCGTCATATCATTTTTTGCCTCAAAGAATCTTCTGAGGAAGAGACTCTTGAGATCTTCAAACGATGAGATTTGGAAAGGGAGGTTGCACGAAATTATATTGAGCGGTTCCGACAAGCTCGGATGAATATATCTACGATCTAACAATTCCTGTAACTGGACCATTAGCTCTTTTAGTTCTGCCTGGGCCATTCGATACGGAGCTTTGAAAATCGGTCGAGTCTCTGAAAATGTATCTATAGTGAACTATCTCTCGGTCGAGCAGCATGCCAGGCAACTCTTCTGGAAACACATCAGAAAATTCTACCACAACAGAAGTAGACTCAATTTTTGCGCAATCTCGTTGAGTATCTCGAATGGATGCCAAATACCCTTCATAGCCAGAACGTATCATCCGCTGAGAAGATACTACAGAGATCACAATGCAGGCATTTGACGCTCTCGACGCTTGACTGCACATGTATGATACAATTCCCCGATGAAGAGCCTGATGAGAATAGCATCATTGCGGGGTAGATGCCCCATTGCGGTCTCGAAGTAGCTCATGTATCGATGGAGGGAGGACTTCCCGTCAAATATTTCAATATTGAAAGATTTGTACTTGGGAGGATATGGTATATCCCTCCATTCTAGCGTATATGGTTGTCGCACTCCGAGATCGCGTAGTGAGTTCCGATTGCCCATGGAATCCAGGCGGGCTCGGAGTTCTCGGACCTCCCTCATCACTTTCCTAGCTTCATCTATCGCGGGAGGAGCAGACGACCCTGGTAGAGCATGAAGGCCGCCAACGGGGGGAGCGGCTGCATTTGAATTTGTATTAGTTCCAAGGTCTTGTCCTGAGGCCCTTGGTGGTTGGGAGGCTACAGTCGCCTTGATTTCTAGCACTTCTTGGGTCAAGGCTTGTGTCACGCCCCAGTCCCAAAATACGTAGGACTAGGACACGTAAGCATGCCAGCCGCATGGATATGGCAACTCCAATATATGGAAACCAAATCCATACGTACGCTGAAATATGAATATCAAATCCACAAGTGGTATAAATGTATCACAAGTCACAGGGTATAATCTAAATCTCATCCACAAAAATCAATATAAATAAATAACAAGTATCTATGAAACTAGATCTCAATAAGAAGTATCTAAGGATGCTAGTTGGATGGAAACAAATCCACTACCAACTCGAATGGAAAAGTATATACAATATAAGTACAATACCACAACACAATATAAGAATACCAGCTATCAATCACAGCTCGAAGAGAAGACATCCTCGGATCACAAGTAATCATCCAAATCTGCGATCCTGTAAATACTCAAGAACAGATACACCTGGCAGAGGACCAGGTCCTCAGAGGGACGTAACAAGATACAGAAAATACGAGCCAATTTGAGTACAGTAAACATGCATAATATTTGAAAATAAATAAGTACGTTGTACAAGACAATCTATATGAATGCAAATGAGGACAACTTTTCGATGTATGGGCAAGGGTAGGCTACTCGATCTACCTCACAACTCACACACACGTCAATGGACATCAGAAATCGACATACCGCGGGGGTAGCGACCAGTGAGACTCCAGAAATCGACATACCGTGGGGGTAGCGACCAGCGCGACACACGCCCGTAGTGCAAACTATATATTATGGTTTACCAGAGTGGTTAAAAGCCCATACGCCTAATGATTGTCCTCTCATGATACTAAGTGCCATGTGTGTGTCAACATATCTAATACATAGCAATGACTGAAAGAAAACTACTCATGCAAGAAATATACATATTGTAATAAATATACAGAAATATAAATAGCATACAAAAGTACTGTAACAATTTGGCAAGGTATCTTGCCTGGTAAGGAAGCTGCGATGTACCAATAACCGGCTCCAGAAGTCGCGCAGAACAAATCCAATATCCTATGTATTACAAATTTATCACGTCAAAAGATAATTTATTTTAATTTATTTAATTCTGGAATAATTACTCTAAAATCCTATTTTAATCTTATTATTCTGATTTTTATGTTAATTCCTAAATTTTGTCCAAAGAAACTGAATTTTATCAACTCGAGACTCATGGCACGCAAATCGAGGCGATCTATTGACCGAAAAGTCAACCGACACAAACTCAACTTTCATGCATGATTTCCTGTAGATTTCAGCGTCAAAAACATGCTGGAATTTAAGGCTCGTCCGAATTCAAATTCGTTTGGGAATTATGGCACATACAAATTTTGTATTGTGCACCGATGGTTAAATTCTAACCTAGAAGTTCTACATAATTAACAGTATATAAATACTTCGAAATAAATTCTGGGAAAAACATATGTCAATTATCTAGACATTAGGTTTCCGAAACTTTAAACGGTTCATGATTATGATTCCTGGTTCTCCCGGAATCGCGAAAACATTGAAACACGTCTATTTTCGGACATGCTGTGCTCTACGAATTTTCCAGAATTTAATACTCATAATTTCGAAAAACAATTTATATAATCAGAAATCTAACCTCAATATCGTTCTAAAAAAAAAACTAGGCCTCGTTTGGAGTCCGGAGCTATGCGCAATGGCTTCTAGAAGATGAAGGAACCCTAGATGACAATTCTCCAAAAATCGGCTGAAGAAAAATCCTAGAAATTAATATCTAAACTATTATATATAGAGAGGAGAGAGAGAGCAGCCGCGGCTCAGATAGCGCCATGTGGCAGCCATCCGACGCTGCCCGCTCAGATCTAACGGTCTGGTTTCGCTACGGCTCGGCTCAGCTGAGTCCGAGTCGAACTCTGACTCCGCTCGGCTCGAGGTCGGCTCGGCTCGGCTCGCACCCACTCAGCAGTCACTGACAGGCGGGCCCGGCACTGTTCACTGCTGGAGGCTGACAGGTGGGCCCCCTGTTTGCTGACTGGGCAGAATTAATTACTTTTTGGATTTTCTTTTTCAGAAATTAGTTTTCAATTCAGTTTTTCATAATTAACTCAAAATAAATGCTAAAAATAATCAGAAAATTTCCAAATAATTCTAGAAAATATATTTTATTATTTAGAACCTAAAATAAAAGTTTGGGATATTTTTAATTAAGTTTGTACATAAAATAAATTCTTCAAAGTCCTAGAAAATTAGTGTTTCTAGTTTTTAATTAACTAAAAATTATGGAAAAATCCCAATAATCTAAAATAGCCTAAAAATAATTCTAAATAAATATTTATATAATTAAATATACTAAAACAAATTATTTTCTAATTAACTAAGAGAATGCTCTAAATAACTTCAACATCTATAATAAATATAATAATATAAAATATACACAAAATACCTATTTTGGGTGAGGGAGTTTACAATCTTCCCAACTTAAAACAATTTCGTCCTCAAAATTAAAATAAGGCATAATTTGTTAAATCCTTCACATTCGTACATAAGGTAAGTCAATCGCAATCTCTTCCAAAAATTTAAATAACAAAATCTATTCAAATCTATCGCGATCACTTCAAAATTAAGATAACCACTGTTTAAATCAAAATTCAACCTGTCGTAATCTCTCCTCGATTTTTAAATAATCAACATCCAAATCTAACTCAAGTCTATATGACATCCCACATCAAAATTTATATCACAATTTCCAACTATCATAATCTCCTCTAGACTTTGAACAATAAACAATTCTAATCAAATCTTATTCCTATTCTCAACCTAAGATTTTTGTACTCTTCAAATATTTAAACTCAATTTACATCCTCAATATTTCAAATAGGTGACCCAACAATCAAAATTGAACTTTTTAATTCAAATCATCAAATTGTAAAATTTAAATCTAATTCACCAATTGTTCAAGTCTAAAATTCTATATTTATCCTCAAAATTTAAATCGATGATTCATCCTTCAATATTCAAAATTTAAATCATGTGCTCAAAGTATTTGGTCCGCAATATCAAGATTTTAAAATTCGTTAAATTCTCATTATCTTAATCCTTCTTTTAAAATTTTCCACATTTAAAAGGACTTAATCTCTCAATCTAATCCTACTTGATCACAATCTAAAAGAATTCTCCTCAAGTTTAATAATACAATTTCTACCCAACTTAGAATTTACCCATCTATCACATAAGGCTCTTACATTTAAGAAAAATATTCCTCAATTTATTTTCTCATGTCATTCAATCCTCAAAACTTTAACACCAATTATATCATATGTGATATGCCCTTAATCAATTATGAAAGATAGTCACCAAATAATGTGATTGGCCTATGGGGTATATCTTGTACTATCCGTGTATCACTTATTTCCAAGCACGAGATTTCATCTTTCCGAAACAAGGGAAGACGGAAAGCAATGGAAAAGAGTTCAAGGAGGGGTAATGGAAGTATGGAAATCAAAGCGTTTAAAGAATTCAAATGGGAATTGTCAAGACAGTTGTGGATTGAAATCTTAATTTGATAATTTCCTATTCGCATGCTCACATCGGTGCAGTTATGTACTTGATATGATATGCTTTGTCGTATCTAGAGGGTAAGTATATTTGTCTACTGGTCAACTATACATCTCAATCCACGTAAAATACTATTGCGAAGGACGAATTAAGCGCATTATGGCTAGCTAGACCATAATACACTGATTCTGATTAGACAATTTGTATTAGTGTGGTTGATCAGGCCCCAATAACACATATGTCATGAACAAGCTCGATATAAGATTAAGCTTGCAAAAACTAGGCTATAATAGCAGCATAATTCAAGGTAGCACAGAAAATATAACGCTGGATTATGATGTGAGAAGTTACAAAATAATTCAAGTTCGCAAAAGCAAAAACAACATAAGCAATAATAATAAAAGACTCTACAATCTCTACAGTTATCATACAACCTCCTTATCTAAGTCGCTAGTCGACCAAATAGGGCAAGGACCTCTAAATTCTATGGTCTGAATAAACACTGTCGTCTTTTGCTAGCATGCGATAAATATCATTCGGTTACACTTCAATTAATAGGTCAAAAGACTATGTGATACTAGGTGTCAAACATTATGGTAAAACTTCTAACTCTAGTAGCGTCTATACTACCCTCACGTCCTCATAATACATCAAGGGATAATAGTAAACCAATCTATAGATAAGGAATTCTAGGGTTCACTAGATATTCTAAACTTAGTGGTGTGTCTATATTCTCGTTGTATTCTTAATAGGTGTGCTACCATAATTATCATCATAATAATAGGGGTTCCTATATTCTAGCAGAAGGCTATTCTCAAAGAACTATTAGGGAAGTACAGGAATCAAGCAGGATACAATTATTCGAATAGAATAGAGAGGAGGAAGATGAATCATAGTCAATTGTGGATGAGATCCTATACTCTAGTCCTAGGTGCATGCTTGTTCGGTACAGTAACGTAACCGAGACAATATCCTCTCGACCTGCATGGGCCACCACAAAAACATGTCACGCCCCAGTCCCAAAATACGTAGGACTAGGACACGTAAGCATGCCAGCCGCATGGATATGGCAACTCCAATATATGGAAACCAAATCCATACGTACGCTGAAATATGAATATCAAATCCACAAGTGGTATAAATCTATCACAAGTCACAGGGTATAATCTAAATCTCATCCACAAAAATCAATATAAATAAATAACCAGTATCTATGAAACTAGATCTCAATAAGAAGTATCTAAGGATGCTAGTTGGATGGAAACAAATCCACTACCAACTCGAATGGAAAAGTATATACAATATAAGTACAATACCACAACACAATATAAGAATACCAGCTATCAATCACAGCTCGAAGAGAAGACATCCTCGGATCACAAGTAATCATCCAAATCTGCGATCCTGCAAATACTCAAGAACAGATACACCTGGCAGAGGACCAGGTCCTCAGAGGGACGTAACAAGATACAGAAAATACGAGCCAATTTGAGTACAGTAAACATGCATAATATTTAAAAATAAATAAGTACGTTGTACAAGACAATCTATATGAATGCAAATGAGGACAACTTTTCGACGTATGGGCAAGGGTAGGCTACTCGATCTACCTCACAACTCACACACACGTCAATGGACATCAGAAATCGACATACCGCTGGGGTAGCGACCAGCGAGACTCCAGAAATCGACATACCGCGGGGGTAGCGACCAGCGCAACACACGCCCGTAGTGTGAACTATATAGTACGGTTTACCAGAGTGGTTAAAATCCCATACGCCTAATGATTGTCCTCTCATGATACTAAGTGCCATGTGTGTGTCAACATATCTAATACATAGTAATGACTGAAAGAAAACTACTCATGCAAGAAATATACAGATTGTAATAAATATACAAAAATATAAATAGCATGCAAAAGTACTGTAACAATTTGGCAAGGTATCTTGCCTGGTAAGGAAGCTGCGATGTACCAATAACCTGCTCCAGAAGTCGCGCAGAACAAATCCAATATCCTATGTATTACAAATTTATCACGTCAAAAGATAATTTATTTTAATTTATTTAATTCTGGAATAATTACTCTAAAATCCTATTTTAATCTTATTATTCTGATTTTTATGTTAATTCCTAAATTTTGTCCAAAGAAACTGGATTTTATCAACTCGAGACTCATGGCACGCAAATCGAGGCGATCTATTGACCGAAAAGTCAACCGACACAAACTCAACTTTCATGCATGATTTCCTGTAGATTTCAGCGTCAAAAACATGCTGGAATTTACGGCTCGTCCGAATTCAAATTCGTTTGGGAATTATGGCACATACAAATTTTGTATTGTGCACCGATGGTTAAATTCTAACCTAGAAGTTCTACAGAATTAACAGTATATAAATACTTCGAATTAAATTCTGGTAAAAACATATGTCAATTATCTAGACATTAGATTTCCGAAACTTTAAACGGTTCATGATTCTGATTCCTGGTTCTCCCGGAATCGCGAAAACATTGAAACACGTCTATTTTCGGACATGCTGTGCTCTACGAATTTTCCAGAATTTAATACTCATAATTTCGAAAAACAATTTATATAATCAGAAATCTAACCTCAATATCGTTCTAACAAAAAAAACTAGGCCTCGTTTGGAGTCCGGAGCTATGCGCAATGGCTTCTAGAAGATGAAGGAACCCTAGATGACAATTCTCCAAAAATTGGCTGAAGAAAAACCCTAGAAATTAATATCTAAACTATTATATATAGAGAGGAGAGAGAGAGCAGCCGTGGCTCAGATAGCGCCACGTGGCAGCCATCCGACGCTGCCCGCTCAAATCTAACGGTCTGGGTTCGCTGCGGCTCGGCTCAGCTGAGTCCGAGTCGAACTCTGACTCGGCTCGGCTCGAGGTCGGCTCGGCTCGGCTCGCACCCACTCAGCAGTCACTGACAGGCGGGCCCGGCACTGTTCACTGCTGGAGTCTGATAGGTGGGCCCCATGTTTGCTGACTGGGCAGAATTAATTACTTTTTGGGTTTTTTTTTCAGAAATTAGTTTTTAATTCAGTTTTTCATAATTAACTCAAAATAAATGCTAAAAATAATCATAAAATTCCCAAAAAAATTCTAGAAAATATATTTTATTATTTAGAACCTAAAATAAAAGTTTGGGATATTTTTAATTAAGTTTGAACATAAAATAAATTCTTCAAAGTCCTAGAAAATTAGTGTTTCTAGTTTTTAATTAACTAAAAATTATGGAAAAATTCCAATAATCTAAAATAGCCTAAAAATAATTCTAAATAAATATTTATATAAGTAAATATACTAAAACAAATTATTTTCTAATTAACTAAGAGAATGCTCTAAATAACTTCAACATCTATAATAAATATAATAATATAAAATATACACAAAATACCTATTTTGGGTGAGGGAGTTTACAGCTTGCATTGACTCGCTCATAGTATGCATCATGGCTTCAAGGGTTTCGAGGCACTGCCTTTCACTCGGGCCTTCGTGGTCATCCTCTACCATATGTGTCGTTCTTTTATGAGGCGAGTAGGAAGGGACGGTTGACGTAACACTTTTTGCCTCAGACTCTTGAGGTGAATAGTCGTTGGAGAGAGCTAGTAGTGTTGCATTCTCTTCGAACTCTGATGGAACACTACCCCCAGCGTAGGAGGTTGTGTCTCCTTGGTGAGGGTGGCTACCCCCGGTGTCTGTTCCTTGGGAATCGCTAGCTCCTCGGAATGCCAAATTATTGTATAGGTCCGGGGGATTAGCACCCCCAGCTTGTGCAACCCCCAGTAGTTCTGAGGAAGAACTACCCCCAGCGGCTGGGAGCTTCTTCGAGCGGGTGCTCTGGAAAATACCTTCTGCAGGTCCCGCTGTTGGTCGTCCTGGTAGTCGCCTTCACAAAGAGAGCGATGGACTGGAGGTACCCGACTTCTTTCCTCTCTTGGTGGCAGAAAGCTTCCGAGTCGAGTAGTATGAGGCAAAGGGAAGCTCCTCCTCCTCTGGGACTTGCACCTAATCTCCGGGTTGTTGTCGGATAGGTTCTTTCTGGTGTAGTCACTGGAAGGCCGACTGCCTGCTTGTGGGTGTTTCCACTTTGTTGCAGCAATAATTGATAATGATCTTGGCACAGTGATGCACTGGAGAGGACATTTCACCGGCCATAGTTTTTTTTCTCGCCTTGCGCTTGTGATTGATCATATTACACAAGTCAAGCAAGGATTATTCCACCTTTGTACCCTCTTTGTGGGCCCGGAAGGACCGAGTGCACAGGTGCGTAGGTTTTGTATTTGTTCCCTGATCTGGGGTTCGTACAATAACTTTCCTCGGATCGTCAGCGGAAGACTTTTGAGACCGACGTTGTCCGTTTGCCGCTGCGGGCTGGACGCACGAGACGGTCTTATATAGCTTCCCATCAGGGGCCCGTGTAACGGTTAACGGTGCCTGCTGACGGTCAGCTAACTGGACAGTTGCTTGAGCCTGATGATCTTGCACTGCCCCGGGCTTCTTTGACTTGGCACCTGCAGGCGCGTAATACAAAGAGTCCAAGTTTGGGCTTTCACCATTCTCGGCAAGACGCATAGGATCTGCGCCGCATGAGATGAGATCAAAAATAGAAGTTCTATTGCTGTCAAGGCCGCATGCGGCCGTCTGCCTGCGGATGTGAGCTGGTGCCGGATGGTCAGTCTTATGCGGCCTCCTTCATGGTCGCATAGCACCTGCCTCAGCACCAGAACGTATGGCATCGTAGTGCTTTCCTCTCCCAGAGTCTGGGTGCTGAGCAGTTTCTGCGTTAGACAGGGATGTCGCATAGACGTGGACGTCCTGGGTGTTCGCCTGACGACCATCATCAGCAATAGAGTGAGAGACAGGAAGTGTCTGCTCCGTAGTTGGGCAAGGCGTAGCGGCCTTTGCTACCCACGTCATGCGGGTCTTCTTGGGCTTGGCTAGCCTTGGTGAAGGACTAGCACTTCCTTCCGAGAGCATTTTATCGAACGCTTGCTGGTCGAAGCAAACTACCAGCATCTTTTGCGTCGAGCCGAGCTTGGCCTCATTGAACTGCGTCACCAACTTCTCATCAGAGGAGAGGGAGGTCCCCAGCAGAGTCGCCATCTTATTTGCCATTAAATCAAAAGGAGAACTAAAAGAACTTGATTTGATTAACAAACTAAAAAAAGTGCAGAGAAGTCATAGAATACAATCTAAGTACAAATTTATTTTCTGGGGGTGACGATGGAGGGTTAGGAGTGTAGCAACTCTCTTTAATCCGTGGACGATCCGATGCAGAAGCGCTTCCCTCTCGCTTGAGTGTAGGTTCGCAGATAGCACGTCTCTTGTATGGGTGTGGTACTTTGCTATTTATAGTCATCCCTGGGCGCCCATATGTTGGGCCGCATGGATACTAGAGGGTGCCACGTGTCCCTTCTTAACAGGGTGCAGTTGTAACGCTTGTTGGAATTTTATATTGCTAAAGATCTGGGTGGTTCTTGTCCTTTGTGGGCGTGACTTTGTCAGCTTGACACATAGTCCGCACTTGGTTGGAGAGAATCACTCTTGTCATAACAGCAATATTTGGTCTTCGTGGAGTCTGAAACACATGTGGTCAAAGACGCATGGGACACATGGAGTCTGGGACGCATGGGACCAAAGACGCATGGACCGCATGGAGCATGGGACGCATGGGACCGCATGGAGCCTGTGACGCATGGGGCCAGAGACGCATGGGACGCATGGGGCCAAGGACGCATGGGACGCATGGATCTGGGATAAATGAGGCCCTTGTTGTGATGTCCACGTGGCATTGCACCCCATCAAGAGTGATGTTTTGAGCTGACGTGAGACTTCTGTCGTTTAGTGTGTTCACGTCTTTTGAGGCGTTCAGAAAATTATTTTCGTCAGGATTCTGTGTCAGAGACGATCCTGCTGACGGGACGCCATGTTAGGTCCTTCTGCGGCCAAGCTGCTTTGTCTGATTGGGACGCATGGATGTCGTCTTTCTTGGCCGCAGGGAGACTCTACGGCCTGGTCTCTTCTGAGTTTTTGTTTTGGAGCGCAGGGTTGCATGGATGCATATTTTTTATGCTTCTACACGGACCTCTCCTATGTTTTATTTTCAAGATAAAGATGGTTAACGTAATAATTCTTTACATAAAACATAGATGAGCTCCGTGTTTCAAAATTGTTGGAGTCTAGTCTGGATTTGGTAAATTTTGGAGGCCAAATATGGTCAAAGATTTGATTTGATATGATTTGAAAATCTACATTAATTTGATTAGATTTTAAATTTGTATCAAATATTTAATCTGACCATATTTGGACGTCCATAATTGGTGATGGGATATAATCTATACCGTTGGTTGTTGGTCGACGGTCAGATCTGACGTGGGCTACTTTTAGGGTTTTCTAAACCCTAAAATTTATATGAGATAAGGGTGGAGGTAAAAAAAAAAAAAACCACAAGTTGAATATTCGGGATACTAGTCCACAAAAAATCTAAGAGAAAGCCGCACTTTGCTTTTAGTACTTGTCATCCAAGATCGAAGAAGGAGGAGATCTGATTGAGGAGTCGTCGATTGAGGAGTCGTCGTTGTGGCGAGGAGGTTGAATTTATTAGGACAAAAGATTCAACAAAATAAGTGAGATAGATGTTTAAACATAAAATATATAAAATGTCAGTATAAATAATCCTTAAAAGATTTGAAATATATAATAATTAAAAAAGAAAATTACTTATCTGAAATGGCGTAAGCTTGCTACCAAAAATTAGTTGATTTGATTGAAGCCAGTCAAATTATTTATAATAGGAATAAATTTTGAAATATAAGAATATCACAAACGTGGTGGATTTGTAAATGTGTTAAATGAGTCAGCTAGCTTCATGATTGATTCTAGATTACAGATCGTCAAGAACAAAATCTGGACTATAGTTGGAGAAGAAGGAAGACTTAGCATGTGAGCAAATATACGGATAGGTACTCCTTCGGCCACAAGTATGTGTGATCCCAACGATGCACGTCAAGTGTCCAAAAAAAAAATTATTTCCTATACAAACGATGGGGACATCTATAAGTGTGTTGTTAGATGGACCCATATTTTTTTTTTTTTTTTTTTTTACTTTATTAAATTTATTTTTTAATATTATGTTAGTTTATCTTCTTTCTTTTTATCCCTATATTTTATAATTTATTAAAATATAAACAGTCTATATAAATTTGTTTGTTGTACAAAATATTCACACACATAGCATGAATAAAATTTATAAAAAAAATTTATCAGCGTCATCTTCGTCGATAATACTTATATATTTTTCAACTTTCAAAACTCCATACAACTATTGGTCATATTCTTCGAAATTATCCTCATTTTCACTTGGTAGAAAATTAGAGAATGTTTAGGAATGTTTAGGAAACAAATGTTTGTTTAAGGAAGAAAATTATAAATAATTATCTCGTTCTCTAAAAAAGAAAAAAAAATAGATTAGATAGAAATGCTTATCTTGATGAAGAGAAGTAACTTGATTAAATTTTTTTTAAATGTATGTAAAGATCATTATGTAAAAATATGTATGGTTAATTTTAAACATCTTTATGTAGAAAAGTAAACTGATTGCATTAGCTTTATGTAGGAGTAAACATGCATATCAACTTTACATAATCGCCTATTTACATAAATAAATTTAAAATATAGACATGTCTATCAACTTTACATTTAAAATATTTTAAAACATCTCTATCAACATGTTTATCAATTTTACATTTAAAATATTTTAAAACATCTCTATCAACATGTTTATCAACTTTGTTTAAAGTATTTTAAAACATGTTTATCAACTTTAAGTAGGTGTAAATTGATTAGATTCTTTTTAAGAATGGACTATCAGCTTATTAAATTAGACATTATTATCTATACAAAAATTCAGTTGTAGGGATAGACTTATAGGTTAATTTTTAGAAGAAAAAAATATAAAGCTGATCAAAACTCCTAAAGATGAGAAGGGAGTAAACAGAATGAAAACATGGGTGTGTTCAGTAACAACCCTATCTATAATAGTGTAATATTGCCAACATGGCCGAGTATAATTTTTCTAATAAAAAATAAAAAAAATACAAACCCCCATGGATATTCCGTCGTTCAACAAATCTATAAAAATTCATCTTCACCGTAAATTTTTCTTTCTAAATATATTCTTGAATATGTTTACTAATAACCTTATTCATCAAAGTCTATCATTTGATTTTTCTAAATAATCTTGCATATATGTATAAAATAATATATATAATAATATAGGACTAATTAGTCTTTAGATCCTGGATTTTATATTCGTAGTTTAAGCCTTAACATGTCCAATTGAAAATTTTAGACCATAAATTTTTATTTTTATTTTATTTATTCGATTATAACTTTAATATCAGTACAAGAACAACAACAACTAATACAAGATGAAAAACAAGGTATAATGGAAAATATAAAATATAAAATATAAAATTAGAGTTCAAATTTTTCACTTAGACATGTTATGACTTAAATCATAAACTAAAACAAAATCGAAAATCTAAATGCTAATTAGTCTAATAATATAATAGTAAATTAAGAATAATTAAAACAGTTATCTTTTAATTTTTTAAGTAATTTTAATAAAAATTAAAATAATTAAAACAATCTTTTAACTTTTCTAATAATAATATATAAAATATGTGATTTAATAATAATATATGTAAAATATCTGCACATTTACCTATATGGGAGAATTCAACCATAAATTAGTGGTTCATGGTATCTTATAAAATTGGGTGGTCCAACCCAAGTACTGTGGGCCTATTTATTCCGTATCTTGGTTTATACTCGTAGATTCTAGAAAGATCAACTTTGATGTGTGATTGAAAAGAATTTCCCTTAAGAAACAGTAGATTAAAAAATTAGGTTTGTCCGTGGGGTCGTGGCCTATTGGTTACGGTGGAGGACTCTTGTAGGGATGGATACGATTCGAATCTTCCATTGAAAATTTAGTTTCTAATCCGATAGAAATGACATATTAAAAAAAAAAAGTTAGGATTAGAAATTTTTCTCATGAGTGTCTTTTTTTGTATACATGTATTAGGATTATGTACAATCGATCGGTTGGATTGTATCTCGTTTTAGATTGAACCGTCAAAAGGGGTAACAATGGAGTTGACAATTTAATCTCACATCGGGTAGAAATTAGAATCATGAGATGTAGATTATTGGGTCTTGTTCAGTTCTTACATGAAAATTCTCTTTTAAGACATATGAGTTCAATCTAATATCGTACCTCATGGGTCAACTCCAGTTCGGGTCACACCATGTGCCCAACAAGTGGTATCAAAGTCCAAGATTACGAGGCTGGTTTGGGTGGCTCAAATTGACCCGAGACAGACTGTGTTGAACGTTCATACGTATAATCTGATTATACACTCTCTTCTTAAGGTGGAGTTAAGAGCATCCTCCAGACATTTGGTTGAGCGCGGATTAGACCTAATGTTGGAGATAACTAACCTAATGTTGGAGACGACTACACGATTTGGCTTCAAAAGTGGGTCTGACACGTCCAAGCTGGAGCAATACGTTGTGGTTGGCACACAGTGATGGTGTGGATGAACGTGTCTGTTTGGTTCTGTGGTCAAACGGATCAACATGACAATATGTTGGATCTCCTAGGTGCTCGACTGGCGGAAACGAACAGGGTGCTCGGTTAGCGGAAACGAACAAAAAGGTAAGCCTGGGTGTGCTTGGTTGCTCAGCTAGCGAAAATGAGATAAGGTGAAGATTGTTGGATTGTATCTCGTTTCCGGTTGAGCCTTCAAAAGAGAGTGACAATGGAGTTGATAATTTAGTCTATCGGGTGGGAAGTGGAATCATGAGGTGTAGATAGTTGGAAATGATTCATATCTTATATGATTTTGTAAGACATATAGGATCAATTCAATATTGTACCTTATGGATCAATTTCAGTTCGAATCACACCACATTTTCAACATGATCTAGATCGAGCTCGGCCGGTCGATCCGGATGTATTCTAACCATTCAATCAGTCGATATTCCAGTCACAACCTAATTAGCAAACCAATCAGTTCATATTCCTACAACGAGTTTTTGTGAAAAACTGCTACATTATTGCCCGTAACCTAAAAAAACACGACCATTCTAAAAATGTGAGTCGTGAGGTATCCGAAACATATTGGACACGACATATACACTATCGAATCACTCGAAGATACACTAGCACACGAGAAATTCACAGAAAAAGGACCTTATAGTGGTCATAGATGTTGATACGGTTAGGATTGCTTTGTATTTAAAAAAAATTAAAAAAAATCTGAATCTGCTATGCTAAGACAACTACTTCCACTTCGAGAATGTTGAGCAAGTCTTACATACGTTTCATATGTACAGTACATATTTTTATTTTGGAACTTTCCAAAGAAAGTGAACGAGTAAATAAACAAAAAAAATGAACAAAAAAATATACAAATTATCCGCGTAAATTTGATGGCAGATCCGTAATTAAACCAAAAGTTACCCATTATTCCCACTCTGACCTCCCTTCCTTCTTCCCCTTTAAATAGACTATTATGCCGCTTCCTTCCAACACCACCAATCAACCGAAAACATCACAAAAAAATCCCCTCCTCTCCCTCTTCCCAAAATACCCCTCAAAAACCCAATGGGAAGCAGCAGCAGAGCCGTCGAATCCCCGCCGGCGGATCCCTTCGAGTTCCCGTCCTTGGCCGCCGGCTCACCGGCGATATGCGTAGCCGATGACGTCATCTCCAGCGGAAGTCTCCTTCCTTTCTGCGCTCCTCCGGCCAAGATCAGCGCGGGTTACCGGAAGCTGAGTAAGGAATCGGATCCCAACCCGGACCCGGTGAGGAGGAGGAGGAGGAGGAGGAGGAAGAACAGGTGGTACGTTCTGGCTTTCGGGTCGGTTAACAAGGTCCCGGCGGGTATGGAAATGAAGGAGATCCGGATCCGACAGCAGCGGAACGCGTCGGCGGAAGGGAAGAAAGGAGAGGAGTGGTGGGGCCCATGGAAGCTTCTCCGGTCGTTGAGCTGCAAAGGAGTGGAAGTCGCTGGAGACTGCCACCGCCGCATAGTTCTATGACGGAACTGCCCCTGCAAATATTTGGAACTGACGGAGGGCTATACTCTGTATTGCATGTCATTTGAATCCACCGATCCATATTTTTTTCAGGATTTGATTCCGAGATCATCTTCTTCTCACTTAGCACAGGAAGAGATGTGGATATTATTTATTAATTAGTTAGTTGGCATATCTATGGAGTTCACGGGAAATGTGTAGTCATGGGTACATATGGAATGATGGGGGTTATTAAATATAATGGGCATTTTGGTAATAATTTTATTAGAATGGTAGTATTTTATTTATAAAAATATTTTGTGTGTAAGAAGAGTTATATCAGTTTAGACTATTATGTATAATTAAAAAATTTGAAACCTAAATTTTTTTTTTTGGTTTTATTTTTTTAGTTATATCCTTAATTTTAACATGGATTGGTTGTTTGATTTATATTATGTTGAGAATAAAATACAAAAATAATATAAAAAAATAATTATTCATGATCTAAATTTTTTAATTGAATATGTCAAGAGTTAAAACTCTTAACTGATATAAAATTTATGGTCTAAACCCTAATTAGTTTTTTTTTTTTTTGCAAACAAGTGAGTAAAACAAATGCTAATTATTTGTTCCGATTTTTTTTATTTCTATGGTTAGCATGCAAGCATCACACCACAATTCAATTTGGAGACGAACTCAATGTAAGGACACGAGTAATATAATCAAAAATTTAGTTGGACTTTGCAATAGTTTTGAATTCTAGTTGGAACATTGGTATAACGTCCGCAACAAGTCATTGAAGAAATGGACTTTTGAGCCCAAAATTAACATAATTATTTTGTGATTGTGATGTAAATTAAGGACAAGTCCGTGGGCTTAAAATGATTTCCGTTGTAATTATCCACCCTAACTTAATGGGCCTTCCAAGTGGGACTTGTCACCACTTGAAGAAAAATAAAACTAAAATTATTAAAAACTAAAAACTCGCACAACAAAAATAATCAGTCTGATTTCAAAAGTAAAAAAAATGACATCTTAAAGAAATTCAAAATCTCTTTCTTAAAGAAATCTTAAATTATTAGAGTTTTTGTGAAGTTAGTTTGTACGTAGAATGCTGAACTTTGATGATTGCTTAAAGAAATCTTAAAATCTTAAATTCTTCTTTCTATTATGTATACTTGTTGAGTTATTTCAGAATGCTGAACTTTGATGATTGCTTAAACAGCCGCTCTGAGTACAAGGAGTCCTAAGTGAACTACAGCCTATTTCGACGAAACCTCACTCTATGGCCACCAGCACAAACTATACTGTGAACGCTAAAATTAATTAGGATTTATTTATATTTATTTATGTATAAAAAAAATTGTTATACGAGCAACACATGTGCCCATATATATATATATATATATATATATATATATATATATATATATATATATATATACTCCTGATCCAAAGACCAACAAACTCAGTCCGAAGGTCCACCACATCTCGACCCGTAGCCCCACACCTGCACCGCACACCGCACCTGGGCTACACCAATCATCAACTTACCACTTAATTCCTCCAAAGAAGAATTAAATGGAGTCCATGAGGTTCGAACCAGCAATCTCCTGGATAATATGTATCGGTTTTCATCACTAGGCCAGACATCATTTGCTATATATATATATATATATATATATATATATATATATATATAGAGAGAGAGAGAGAGAGAGAGAGAGAGAGAGAGAGTCTAGAAGGCACTAGTCTAGTTGTAGTACAGAGGACACCACGAGGGAGGTCCCGGATTCGAATCCCCCTCGGACAGTTGGGTGGCTTATTTAGCCAAAGTCTGCCTTGGAGAAAGGACAATAATAAATGTCGGATGATAAACAAAAATGGGGAAGAGGGTTTATACGAAACCTTTCTTTTTGCTTACAGACAAGAAAAAGAGTACAATTAATCCTATACGAGGATGTTAAGTACAATAATAAAAAAAAATGATTCTGGGAAAGTATTGCTATAGGAGTCTGATCTGCGGTCGATCACTTTGTCCCTTGGACCACACGATGATGAAGAAGTGTTGTAGAAGAAGAAGACGCTTCAAAGGTTGCAAGAGGGATTGAATTCTCGTTGCCAAAGTTGTCAACCAACACTCTCTGTCTGTGCTCTCTGATCTCCCTGTGCCTCTCTTTTTTTTCCCTCCCCCGTGATCAGGGGTCTCTATTTATAGAGATTAGTCAAATAACTGTCCAGTTGGCGTAGAAGGCCAAACTGTGAAGAGAGTTGCACCTTTTACGCGGCGGTTATAATAACTGCTATCCACGTTCAAATAATCTTCTACATCTGCGTATGACACGTGTCCCATTATAAGGTAACGCGTATAACTGCTTCTCGAAGATCATGGCATGCAAGCCACGTAGGTAACTGCCCCATGCGTAAAGATGGTTGGCGTAAAAGCCAAATAACTGTCTTGTTGGCGTAAAAGCCAAACTGTGAAGAAGACTTCTCTTATGCTGTGGTTATGATAACTGCTACTCACGTTCCCATAGTCTTCTGAATCTGCGTATGACACGTGTCCCTTTATGAGGTAACGCGTATAACTGCTTCTTGAAGATTATGGCATGCAAGCCACGTAGGTAACAGCCTCTGCGTAAAAGATGGTTGGCGTAAAAGCCAAATAAGTTGTCTTGTTGGCGTAAAAGTCAAACTCTGCGTAAAACTTGATGATGCATGAATAATAGATAACCAGCGTAAAATAACCAATTATCCGTCACGACTGAGGTCTTGAGCGTATTCTGGGCTAAATAGCCTTATCACGTGCTCTTGCAAATATAGCCGAGTTGACGTATTTCGAGGAGATAGCATACGGCGTACTCCTATAGTTGAAAATAGCCTGGTTGGCATAAAATGCAAGGATGGTGATGTGAGCATATTAGCCACAGTTTTAGCTTTTCCAGTCAAAATAGAATAAAATCTCGTGCATTAAATGCAGGGATCTGCCTCCATCTCGTGCATTAAATGCAGAGATATGCCTCGAGCTCTGTACGAGAAACATCTTTTGACGTGGCATCTGATTTCGTCTCATCTTGAGTGTAAAAACTTATTTTTGTCCATGTAGAATAGGTAGCGTATTCTTTGAATGCGTAAAAATGACTTGTATCAAGAATATGTCACTAAACGACAGCCTGGATCTCTGTGCAAAATCATCATCACAGCCGTCCTCTCGATCATCGTGCAGTACTTTTGTCAGGAGTCAGGTTCACTGTTTTGTCTAACAAATTCGTCCGAGAAATACCAAGAGTTCCTCGTATAACTTTACGCTGCATTAAAAATAAACGTATTTTAAGCTTTACGCAGGGAGGTATATCCACCTTTTACGCCACACAGCCTTGAAGCTCTGTTTTACGCGTATAGCTCTGAAGTCAAATTTTATGCCACACAGTCTTGAAGCTCTATTTTACGTGTATAGCTCTGAAGTCATGTTTTATGCCACATAGCCTTGAAGTTTTGTTTTACGCGAACTTCATGTATGTTGGGGATTTTGACTGTATAGTACGCGTACAATTCTCCAGCATATTTTATGCTTCTACAAGACCCCCTTCAAAGTTTTCAAATTCCTCGTAATTTGAAATACTTTGAATGAATCATGAAATTGTCAAATTTGTTATGCAGCATGACTATCTGTAGCTTCTGAGCGTAAAATCGTAGATCTGTAGCTTCTGAGCGTAAAATCGTAGATCTGTTATGCAGCATGACTATCTGTCTTCCTTTTCAAATGATCGGCTGACGTGGTCCCAAATCATAACCGACTATTAAATTCGGATTTGGTTAAGGATTCGGAGAGTCACTTGAACTCTAAAAATAGGCCTAGGTCATGAGAGAGAAAAATCATTCATCTTTCTCTGCAAAACCCTTCGTCTCTTTCTGAAAACTCTTTGTCTCTTTCTGAAAACTCTCAGATTCGCCATGGCACCAAAACAGACTTCCGTCGCTAAGGGAAAGAAAGTCGCTTCATCATCTCCCTCCACTGCTCAAGCACGAGCGACTTCTACTAGGCCAAGCGAGCCTCGTTCTGAACGAAGTGCTCTGCCATCTAGCTGTGCACCGGGCATCACAGGTAAAGACTTCGAGAGGAATAAAATCTTTCGTACACGTTGTACATGTATGCGCAAATACGCCCACATTCTTAATGTGTCAGCGTAAAACTCCATGTTTTTGCAGTCTGGCGTAAAAACTCAGACTGTCAAATTTTGGCGTATACTGCAAACCTTGCATTTTACGTACTGGATATAAATTCCAGCGTAAAAATTTAAATTATTGCAGTCTGGCGTAAAAACTCAAACTGTTAGGTTTTTGGCGTATACGGCAAGAGCGTAGCACTTTACGTTTTACGCGCTGAAAGAAAATTCCAGCGTAAAACTGACTTATTCTCTTGCTTTTTGCAGTGGACCTACAGATCCCCCCTCTGGCTGAAGTAATGGGCTCTGCTGCTGGAATGCTGAATTTTAACTACTTGGAGGACTTGTCCCATGTGACTTTTCCCATCTCTGGAAACGAGTATCCTCAAGAAAGGGGAACTCTGATCTCGGCCCAAGGAGAAAGAATGTTGCTGAGTATGATCAGTGGGGAACACTTGACGTACATAGACGGCACTGAGTATAAGAAACCAGCTTTCTTATTTGGGGATGTTATTGATAAACAATCCCAAACAAAGCCCAAGAAGGAATATTGGGTATTTTCTGCTGAGGGCACGATCATGTATCTGCCAAAGATGTCCAGAGATTACCCTATCTCTGCATTCTGTCATGCCACACATTCCAGAAAGATGGCATGGACTCTGACTCCTGATCTTCATGGGAAGCCAGAGAAGATCTTTTATAAGAAAGGATTGAACCAAGGATCCTTTGTAAGTAGTCCCTCCATCCCAGTTATGCCCTTCAGAGGATTACTACCAGGCAGCGTCCCTAGTGAGGACTCTTTCTTGCTTCGGCCATTTCAAATGGCCACTTTCTGCAATGAATTCAAGGAGCAGGGAGGAGTATATCCCAGGTTTAACCCTCGCACAAGTGGGTGGCTTCACCCCCACAATCTTCGATGGGCCAATTTAACTGCATGGGTCCTGGAGCACTTTCGAATGGAGCTGGAAAGTATTAACCTATTTGAGGCTGTGAGTGCTACCAGTGTTGAGCTGCCTATCAATCCCAATTTGTTCTTAGCTTTGATGGAGCGATATAACTCGCTCACTCGAACTTTCGCCACTCCAATAGGTAGGTTGGGCTTGGCCCTTCATGAGATGGAAGATATCTCAAAGCTACCAATATGAGACATTCCTTATGAAGAATACGTCCCCACCAACAGAGAGTTGAAGGATACCAACCCTCGGATAGTGGCAGTATATCAAGAGCTGATGAGCCACTATCTTGCATGCACCACCTTCTACAGAGAGCCTTCTGATTTAGCCCATATTAACAAATGGGTGTCCTACATCTTCTTCCATCAGGCTAGAAACGCCAAGCAGGACAAGGTTGTAGATAGCCAAGACAAACCTTTGAACCTTCTGAGCATTCTTAATGCCAACACAATCGATGATCTTATTAAAGATGCAGGGGCTCTAGATTGTGTTCTCAATGAAGAGATAGGGGGTTATCCTACAGGAACCAAAGCCTACAGTTATATGAGGCATTGCAGAAAGCCTCTGTCAAGAGAAGCTCAATTGGATGGCTTCCTTTCTATTTGGCTACGCCGATGGGTGGTGCCTGGCATCGCGTCTGTGGATCGCATTCATCGCAATACCTTATGGCCCGCAGTACGTTTGGTATTTGGAGCAAGACTGGGCCTGCTCCCTGCCATGGTATGCAGGATACAAGCTGGCCTGAAGGCTATTACTGATGGGCTGCTGGCCGATACTACACAACGTGAAGGATATCCCATAGTGGAATTGCCATTCTTATATCTGATGGGATGGTTAATCCTTCACAACACCAGAGTGATGTCTCCCGGATCTGCCAGTGGTTCGGGAAATAACTTCTTGTTGAATTACAAGAATTCTTTTTGGAATGTGACTAGCGTCATAGATTGTCGACTAGCACTAAATTTTGCCCATAGTTGGAAGTTCTTCTGCACCGTTCCCCCCGTACATATCAATCAACAGGGGACTAAACTTCAGAATGTAGGTCAGGGGAAGACTATTCTTTCTCCTGAAGCCTTTTACTGGTTGGTCTGCATTAGACCTTCCCACCTGCTGTACAGAAGTGAGGACCACTGCTACTTGGAGCCTTATCTGCCTAGCCGTTTCGCCAGGAAATTTGGGTATGATCAGTTGCATGTGGGAAATCCTATCACCAGCTTCAAGTTCAAATGTGGGCTTATTGATGGAGCTAGAGGGTGGCGGTATTTCATCATGGGTTGTACTGGAGCAACCTTTGCTGTTCCCGCGACTTTTCTCTCCATGGAGTTGCACATTCTTCATTCGTACGCACAGTTTTATGCGTCCATCAATACCTTCCATCGTGATTTTGATGTACATGGAAGTTTCAGAATGTCCTTCCATAAGTCCACTGGAAGAGAGAAGATACCATCTGTCTCCTCTGATGAAGGTGATAAAACTATTGGTGCAGATAATTACTTGTTGATATTACCGAGAGGCGTAATAGCTCCGCCAGCAGAGCCTCTCATTATTTATAATAAACGAAAGGCTTCCACTCTGAAAGAGCCTTTCTCCCACAAGAAGAAGCAGACTGTCAGAGGTCCTAAAAAGACTTCCACCAAGGGGGCCTCTTCCAGGAGTGAGCCTATTGTTTTCCTGTTGGGGATGATTCTTTGATTATGGGCCCTTCGCCTTTTAAAGAAGGAGCCTCCACAGTTCCAGCTGAAAGTGCTGGAGATTCTTTGCCCGCGACTTCTGCCGCAACCACCGTTACTGGTCGTGCTTCTATATCGCATTCGAGGCCGATCTCAATAAGAATCAGTATACCTTTACCAAGACAAATAATAGGACTAGCCCCTCCTTGACTTGTAAGTATTTTAAGTGAGATTCCACCCGATGAACCTAGAGTAGATCTGGGTGATGACTGGGATGAAGAACCTCAAGCGTCAGTTGGTGTACCCTCTTCTTCAGGTATGACAGCTTGTTTAGCATCATTAAGAAATAATTTAGCTATACAGGCTGCAGATGCACTGTACATACCGTCGGCCATGGGTAAATGTTGTCTTTACACTTTCTTCAGGGAAATTTAACATCAAATTGACATTAACTTTCTCTTATCTTATTTTCAGGCGAAGACATTTCTGGGGAGGGTGGAGCTGAAACAACCTCTGATTTTGTTGCGAATTCATCTAATAAAATGGCGGTGACCACCGTCGAAGAAGCATACCTTGAAGCCGTTGATCTTTCATCCGCAACATTTTCGGATATAACCCAGCCAGCAGCAGTTCAAATAATATCAGAGGTGGATGAACCCACCATCTCGATTATGCCTCCTTCGTTGAGCATGCCAGCAACTTCAACTGTTATTGGTTTCTCCTCTTTTGTCGCACCATCTGTTGAAGCAACGATTGTGGCAACATCCTCTGCAGCCATTCTAAAAAGGAGATTTACCAATATTGCGGCCACTCCCAGCATCCATTCGAGCTTTGCTATGCTAGTTGAATAATATACTAGCATATTCTACCTCACTTTGAAGGAATTGATATCCATGGTGCTGGAAAAGAATCTAGGCTTTGATGCTCTGAAGACGTCCTCCAAGCTCACCATAGCGCAGATTAGAAATTTCAATGACGCTGAAAGAGCTAATGCGCTAGAGAAAATGGTTAATGGTTTAGAACAACCCATTAACGAATATTTGCAACTATCCCGAGGCAGCATCAATGACTTGGTTCAGGCTGAGTATGACTCACTAACTGTGAAAGTTGCTCGGAAGACAGAAACTTTAAACAAATCCATACAGGAACATCAATAAGAGATGGAGAAAGAGCAAGCAATATTGGTGGAGAGTATTCCTCTGCTAGCTCAGTGACATATAGAATGTGAGGGATATGAAGTGAGGGTTCAAGAATTGGAAGCTTAAATTGCTCAAACAAGGGAGAGGCTTCTCAAAGCATCGCTAGTTCGTGATATATTGGCGGGCCAAGTGAATACAGCTCAGCAGAACTTGACACATGTGGGTGTCATCCATGCAAGTTTTGTTGATTCTCTGTCCGAACTATCTCTCTTGAGCACTGACGAGGCAAGGCTGGAACTGGCTCGCACTAACATTTTAAACTCCAGGAATGAGAGGATGGATGCTTTGGCTCAACAGATTCGTGATTTAACTGTTCCTCCCCAATGATGTACTTTTTGCTTCTTCTTGTAATTTCTCAGAGATAATAAAGATATATTTTCTGATTTTGTGGAGCCATCACTTTAGAATATAAATGATAGGCTAAGATGAAAGTGATATCAGAGGTAATATAGACATGATATACTTTCAGTAAGGTTTAGCTGAATATATCTATTCAGGGGTAATATGAACATGATAGAATATGATTCAACTAAATTTATTATACAAAATACTATCAGAGGTAATATAGACATGATAGGTTTTGAAGTTTCAAATTAGTTAAACATATCTATTCAGAGATCATAAGAACATGATAGAATATGATTCAACTAATCTTTGTACGTAGTATCATCAGAATGAAATCTTCATCATACCCCGTTAAGCAAGGGAGAGGGAGATCAAGCATAGTACTTCTTCAGGAATTTTCCGTTGATAGGAGCCATTATTAAATCTCTATTAGGCTTGGCTAATCTGTAAGCGCCATTTGAAAATGTCATTTCAATCACATAAGGGCCCTCCCATTTGGGCTGGAATTTCCCTTTACTTTTGTGTATAATGATCATCGGCCTCTTCACAGCTAAAACTAGCTCACCAACTTTGAACACTCTTTCCTTCACTCTTTGATTGAAAGCTCTGGAGATGCATGCTTGGTAGAACTCGATGTGCTGTTGAGCTTGAAGGTGTTTCTCGTCTAACCCTTCTAGCTCTTGAAGTCTTAAACGATCATTATTTTCCTGAGTCATCTCATTAGCTACTGCTATTCTGAGTGATGGAATTTAAATTTCAATAGGGAGAACTACTTCACACCCATAAACTAATAAAAATGGGGTACACCCCGTTGGTGTTCGTACCATTGTGCGGTAGGCCCACAGACATTCCCCCAATTTCTCGTTCCAATCTCTTTTGTTCGAAGAGACAAACTTCTTCAAGAGTTTGATGATAGTTTTGTTGAAGGCTTCCGCCAGACCATTAGCAGCAGGATTATATGCCGTTCAGGCCATATTTTGTATCCAATTTTTATCGCAAAATTGGTGAAACGCTTGACTAATGAATTAAGGCCCATTGTCATGAATTATCCTTCGGGGTATCCCAAAGCGATAAATTACATGGTGCTTGATAAAGCTGGTCACGTTGGATGTCTTCACCTCAGCAAGAGGAATCGCCTTCGTCCATTTGGAGAAATAATCGGTGATAGCTAATATAAACCAATGTCCTCTAGAAGATGAAGGATGAATATGACCGATGATATCCATACCCCATGCTTCAAAGGGCCATGATGCAATAGTAGGATGTAAATACTCAGAAGGTTGATGTATGAAATCTGCATGAACCTGACAGACTTTGCATTATCTCGCATATTTTACGGCATCTGCAATCATAGTAGGCCAGTAATAGCCCATCCTCCTGATACGATCCTGTAACTTAGGACCGGGTTGATGTGCTCCACATACTCCATTATGATCTTCTCGGATAACCCGCTTTGTATCATCATCAAAGAGACATCGTAACAATAGTCTATCATATGTTCGGCGATATAGACTTTGTGAAGAAGCGTCAAAATAGAAACGTAATGATCATCTTTTGATAGATACTGCTTCTTTAGGATCCTCTGGTAAGATTCCGTATGACACAAAGTCTATAAAGGGACTTCTCCAATCTCTCTTAGGAGGAACCGAGTTTATAGCATAGCTGCGTTCTATGTGAAAATTATTTTTCACTCAAAACAAATCTCTGTTAAGAAGGATTACCGTATTCTGCCTTCTTATAGGAATAGCTAGATCTGCAGCTAGACTGGCCAGAGCATCAGCTTCCAAATTTTGAGATCGAGGAACATGCTCTAAGAAGAATCCTTTAAAAGACATTGCTATCTCGATCGTTGTTTGGTGATAGGGAATGAGGTCTGTATTGCGGAGTTCATATATCCCTCTGACCTGATTGACGATCAGCTGAGAATCACCAAAAGCTTCCAAATATTCAACATCCAATTCCTTAGCCACTTGAAGCCCGATTAGTAGAGCATTATACTCTGCCACATTATTAGAGCATGGTTCACTAAGAGAGTATGCTCGATAGATGACGAGTTTATCAGGAGTCACCAGAATAATTCCTACTCCTGAAACTATGTTTCCTTTGGGACCAGTTCTGGAAGCACCATCAAAGAATAGCTGCCATGTATCACCCTCCATCGCCGAATTACATTCTGCAACTTCGTCGGGAATGTCCTCATATAATTTGGAGGTTTCCGGAATTGGGTGGGCGGCTAAGAAATCAGCCAAGGCTTGACCCTTCATGGACTTCTGAGGGACGTACACCATATCATACGGTGTCAATAGCATTGCCCAAGTCACGAGTCGGAAATTAAGAATACTTGGCTTTTTCATCAATACCCAAAGTAGATTGACTCTGGAGCAGCTGATTCTTGATTTTGAACAGGCTCCTGGCTTGCATTGGATGGTGGTATGTCTACCCCCATACGTAGTTGAGTCAGAGGAACATGTGTTTGAGCTGCCGCAGCTGTATGTTGAGTCACCATCATTTAGTGCATACTCTCCATCATGGCCTGCATCTCTTTAAGTGATGCTCCAATACAGTGATGCGTTGTTCAGTACTTCATGATAGGGAAGCTTCTTCATGTTCATCTCCAACAACATAAACCCCTATTTCTCTGGATGTCACTGAGGGATTAGTATATATCTCTGTAGAGATTGAGTCTATACTTTCAGCATCAAATTCAGAAAACTGGCGACCCCAAGTGTCGGACTCCGAAGAATACGAAGTTGATTGTCATGACCTCGAGCGGGTGTTTCGAAAAATACCTTCTTCAAAATTCTTTCAGAGTTTGTCAAATCTCCTTTGGCTTGGAGTTCTAGAGGGATGACGTCTTGAACTTGACCTTCCTCTAGGAATATTCGAAGCCATGTTTACTGATGCAAATGTTGGTTCTTCTTCCTGTAAGGACAAAGAGTAGTTCAACCGGTCAAAAACTGACCGTTTTGCTTTAGAACGGTGATAGTTAATTACAACCTTATGACTATTACAACAATGTTTCCTAGGGGGTGTAATAGACATATTAGGAGATCCCCTGTCTTTGCGTTTCTGGATCAAGAAATCACACAAATCAGGGAGATTAACCGAAAAAAATAAGGCTTATTCTGCCTTTTTACATCAGTAGGAACGTGGAGATTAGGAACCACAACCCTTTCTCTGCCATAGGAATACAATAATTCATCCATCTGAGTAGCATATGATCCATCATCCGTCTGAGGAGCGTGTTTTCCCGTAAAACGGGTCTTCTTTACGCGGACAGACTTATCCTGGCGTAATTTGGAGTTTTGCACAGGTTCGCGTAAAATCGGGATAGTCCTCAAACGGCCTCCAGCGTCTCGCGTAATCTGAAGAGTGGGAACTTTCTTCTCTTTTGGGCGTACAAGCCTAGAGGTTGGAAGATTCGCCACTTGTTTTCCCTTGATGTGATCAAAGGGTCCATCTGCCTCATCATAGACGGGAGATGTATTTTTACACGCATGGCGCGTTTGAAATTTCTGAATTGGCACTGAGGCCTTGCCAAAAATTTTGTCTGCCACATCACAGACGGGAGACAAAGTTTTATGTGCAGGGTGCGTCTGAGACTTCTGGATTGGCACTGAAGCATTGCCAGAAGTCTTGTCTGCCACGTCACAGACGGGAGACAAAGGTTTACACATAGGGCGCTTCTGAAGCTTCTGGATTGGCACTGAGATATTGCCAGAAGTCTTGTCTGCCATGTCACAGACGGGAGACAAATTTTTACGCACAGGGCACGTTTGAGACTTCTGGATTGGCACTGAGGCATTGCCAGAAGTCTTGTCTGCCACGTCACAGACGGGAGACAAATTTTTAAACACAGGATGCGTTGGCTGTGTTGTCACAACCTTGTTGATCAGAGAATGAGAGATTGCAGGAAGGGTAGAGGACGTCTTAGGCATCCACACTTTACGCAGCTTCCTGTTGTTATGGACAGAGGAGGAATAAGAGCTACCCCTGCATGAAGCATGTCTTCATAAGCAGATTGGTCTAACTGGACGACCAAAGTCTTCTTCGTCGATCCGATGGATACCGTATCGTGTTGAGCAATTGCTTTCTCGTCAGATGAGAAAGTCGTCCCCAGCAGAGTCGCCATCTCTTGTCGGATGATAAACAAAAATGGGGAAGAGGGTTTATACGAAACTTTTTTTTTGCTTACAGACAAGAAAAAGAGTACAATTAATCCTATACGAGAATGTTAAGTACAATAATAAAAAAAATGATTCTGGGGAAGTATTGCTATAGGAGTCTGATCTGCGGTCGATCACTTTGTTCCTTGGACCACACGATGATGAAGAAGTGTTGTAGAAGAAGAAGAAGCTTCAAAGGTTGCAAGAGGGATTGAATTCTCGTTGCCAAAGTTGTCAACCAACACTCTTTGTCTGTGCTCTCTCTCTCTCTCTCTGCTCTCTGATCTCCCTGTGCCTCTCTTTTTTTCCTTACGGTTGATCAGGGATCTCTATTTATAGAGATCAGTCAAATAACTGTCCAGTTGGCGTAGAAGGCCAAACTGTGAAGAGAGTTGCACCTTTTATGCAGCGGTTATAATAACTGCTACCCACGTTCAAATAATCTTCTACATCTGCGTATGACACGTGTCCCATTATAAGGTAATGTGTATAACTGCTTCTCGAAGATCATGGCATGCAAGCCACATAGGTAACTGCCCCCTGCTTAAAGATGGTTGGCGTAAAAGCCAAATAACTGTCTTGTTGGCGTAAAAGCCAAATTATGAAGAAGAAGACTTCTCTTACACTGCGGTTATGATAACTGCTACTCACGTTCCCATAGTCTTCTGAATCTCCGTATGACACGTGTCCCTTTATGAGGTAACTGTAGAAGCATGAAAAATACGCTGCAGAATTATACGCAATATGCATGAAGCCCGCGTAAAGCAGAGTCTTAGTGCTGTGCAGCGTAAAGTATGACTTCAAAACCATTGGCGTATAGCGGAGCTTCAACTCTATTTTTAGAGCTCAAGAACAATCCGCGTAAAGCGTCACTTTCAAAGCCATTTGTGGCGTCAAATGTGGCTCCCCGCCTACAGCATAAAAATATGTCTACTTATTAATGCAGCGTGGAGTTGTACGAGGAACTCTTCGTATTCCTCGAATGAACCTGTCAGACAGTACAATGAACCTGACCCCTGACAGAGAGTATTGCACGACTATCAAGAGGACGGCTGTAATGATGATTCTACACAGAGCCCCAGACTGTCGTTTAGTGACAAAGCCTCGAATTAAGATGTCGTTTACGCATTCAAGGAATACGCTGCCTATTTTACACAGGCAGATATGAGCTTTTACGCTCAGGATGAGACAAAGCCAACCGCCACATCAAAAGCTGCTCTTCGTACAAAACTCGAGGCACGCCTCTGCAGTTAATGTGCGAGATGGGGGCAGATCTCTGCATTTAATGCACAAACAGAGAGTAGTGATTGGCGACTTTGGCATCGAGCATCCAATCCCTCTTGCGATCTTTGAAGCTTCTCCTTCTTCTACAGCACTTCTTCGTCATCGTGTGGTCCAAGGGACAAAGTGATCGACCGCAGATCAGACTCCTATAGCAATATTTCCCCAGAATCAAACTTTTGTACTTAACATCCTTATATAGGATTAATTGTACTTCTTTTTCTTGTTTGTAAACCAAAGAAAAGGTTTCGTATAAACCTAGTATCATTTCTTTCGTTTATTATCATACACAAGATGGCGACTCTGCTGGGGACTACTTTCTCTTATGACGAGAAAGTCATTGCTCAACATGATGATGTATCCGTCGGATCAACGAAGAAGACTCTGGTCGTCCAATTCGACCAATCTGCTTATGAAGACATGCTTCGCGCAGGGGGTAGCTCTCATTCCCTCTCTGTCCAAGACAATAGGAAGCTGCGTAAAATATTGATGCCCCGAACATCCTCCACCCTTCCTGCAGGCTCTCTCTCTCTCCGATCAACAAGGTTGTGGCATCCCAACCTATATGCTCTGCGCGTAAAAACCTGTCTCCTGTCGCTGACGTGGCTGACAAAATTTCTGGCAAGGCCTCAGCGCCAAGTCAGAAATTTCAAACACGCCCTGCGCGTAAAAACTCGTTTCCCGTCGCTGACATGGCAGACATAGTTTCTGACAAGGCCTCAGCGCCAAGTCAGAAATTTCAAACGTACCCTGCGCGTAAAAATACATCTCCCGCCTATAAGGAGGCAGATGGTCCCTGCATCACCGCAAAGAAAAACAAGTGGCGAATTTCCCGACCTCTCAGTTTTTTTTTCCATCAAGAGAAGAATTTGAAGAATTTGCCCGCTCTTCATATTACGCGGAATGCTGATGGCCGTTTGAGGACTTTCTCAGTTTTACGCCAATCTGAGCAGAGTTCCAGATTACGCCAGGATAGCCTCTCGGCGTAAAGAAGGCCCAGTTTGTGGATAGATCCGCTCCTCATGGATTATTTGCTACTCACATGGCTGAACTGCTGTATTCATATGGCAGGGAGAGAGTTATGATTCCCAATATCCGCGTTCCGACTAATGTAAAAAGGCAGAATAAGCCTTCTTCTTCTTCTTCTTCTTCTTCTGTTAATCCCCCTGATTTGCGCGATTTCTTGATCCAGAAACGCAAAGGCAAGGGATCTTCTGATATGTCTATTACACCCCCTAGGGAGCACTGTTGTAATAGTCATAAAGTTGTAGTTAATTACTGTTGTTCTAAGGCAAAATGATCAGTTTTTGACCAGTTGAACTACTCTTTGTCCTTACAGAAAGAAGAACCGACATTCGCATCGGTAAACATGGCATCGCAGATTCCTAGAGGAAGGTCAAGACGTCATCCCTCTAGAACTCCGAGCCAAAGGAGATTCGACAAACTACTTGAGAACATTGAAGCTGGTATTTTTTGAAACACTCGCTCGAGGTCGCGACAATCGGCTTTATATTCTTCTGATTCCGACACTGGGGGTCGACAAATTCCTGAATATGATACTGACAGTGTAGACTCGATCTCTACAGAGATCTACACCAATCCCTCAGTAGCATCCAGAGAAATGGGAGTCTATGCCATTGGAGATGAATATGAAGAAGCTTCCCCTTCAGGAAGTACGGAACAATGCGTCGCTGTTTTGGAAGCATCACTCAAAGAGATGCATACCATGATGCAGAGTATGCACCAAATATTGGTGACTCAGCACACAGCTGCACCTGTTCCTCCGACTCAACTATGGGTGGGGGTAGATATACCATCAAGTCAGGAGCCTATTCAAAATCAAGAATCAGCTGCTCCTCAACATCTCAACCTGGAAAACGTATTAGCTCCTGTTGGGGTCACAATACAGCTGGTCTCTCACCTCTCTGCGGTCCCTTTCCCAACTGAAGATCCGATGCAAGCAGTGAGGGAATTAAAAGCCCAATTTGACGCCCTGAAGCATAAGGATCAGCTCAAGAAGTTGGGGATCAATCAGCCAAACCCTGCTATTTGGAACGAGATCCCTTTCCCACCAAAATATAAACCACAGGCTATGGTTTTGTTTGAGGGAAAGATGTCACCAAGCTAGTACATGAACTACTTCAGCATGATGACGGTATTGTTGCAAGGGAATGACGCCCTTCTCACTCGAGTGTTTAAAGGTTGTCTGTCTGGAGTAGCCTATCAATGGTACCGTAGTCTGACGGACAATTGCATTACTTCCTTTGAAGATTTCAAGACTCTGTTCTTCGCTCGATTCTACGAAGGAGGAAGGGACATGTCTATGTCATCGCTCATCGAAGTAAAGCAGAAGGAGAAGGAGAACGTTCGTACTTTTATTGAACGTTTTCGTCAGGCCACTTTGCAGATGCCTCCCGGAGTTCCGGATTCAGCCTTGGTGGACATTTACAGGAAGAACCTGCTTCCACTGATCTCGGTGTTCACAGGACCATATCAGTTCCATGATTGGCCCTCGTTTATCATCTCAGCGGTTGCCGCTGAAGACAACAGTCGGAAGGCGCGTGACAATGGCATTATGATCTCTACCTCTGAAAGAGGGAAGAGGTCATCCTCCAATAGCGACCATCCTCGTGGTTTCAAAGGAAAAGAAGCTCTGGCAATCAACACGTCCAGACAACATACTTCTGGGAGTACGCAGACGAATCCTGGGACTTCTAGGCCTAAGAAAGAATATTCTTTTGACGATGATGATATTTCGAGCATCTTCGACTGTCTAGTCAAAAGTGGCAAGCTCACCCTCCCTGAGGTAAAGCGGCCCAATGAAGTCGGCAGTACCAATAATCCTAAGTACTGTATTTTCCATAGGTATATACATCACCCTACCAAGGCGTGTTATATACTAAAAAGGAAAATCTAGGAGCTGATCGACACCAAGGCCATCACTCTGCGCAATAGTGAGAAGACGGTCACGGCCAACATAATATCTCTCCAATTCGGTGATCTGCCCCCTCAAGAAGTCCTGGATGGTGTAGTACCTATTTCTCGGACGATGATGAACATTGTTAATCTCCCTCCGGCCAGGGGTCAAAATCATGACCTAGTACCCTTAACTACTAAGCGTGGGGAGATCATGTGGGTTCATCCTGATCTGGTGTCAGAAGTTGTGGAAGAGACTCAAGCTGCTAAGGCTAAGTCTAAAAAGAACTCCAGATGCAAACCGTGCCATATGGTTACAATATCTCCGACATCAGAAGAAGAGGCTTTGGCTACTGGAACCCGGTCAGGGAAAGCCTACCTCAAAGACTATGGAGGAAATCAGGAAGAAGCAACGGCAGACACTTCAGCTGCCAAACCTTCAGAACCTGAACCTGTTATACAAGAGACAGGTCCTTCTAAACCAACGTCGACGGACAAGGGCAAGCAGAAAGAAGTTCGTTTCGATAAACCTTTAAAGAGTATTCAAAACAAAGGTTTAGAGAAACCTTATAACTTCGACGTTTTGGCTCAATTAGCTAATACTCCAGCCAGATTGTCCATCTTTGAGCTACTCAGGCTATCAAAAGACACTCGTCAGGCCTTGAGTGAAGCGCTAATGCAGGCAGATATATGCTTGACTCAGCTCAAGACTCCCGATAAAGAGCCTGTGGCATGTCCTCAATGCCACAGTGTGATGGAAGTGGTCCCTAACATCACTTTCACTCAAGAGGACATGTTATTGAAATATAACAGACATGACAGGCCTCTTTATTACACCGGATATGTCGGCTCCATAGAGGTAGACCGAATTCACATAGATCCGGGATCGTCGATCAGCATCATCCCTCATAGTCTGCTAAGACCATTGAGGATCCCTACAAGCGAACTGGCTTACACTACCACTACAATCGTGGGCTTCAATGCCAGGAAAAGCAAGCCGTTGGGAAAGATTCGTCTGAGAATCCAAATTGGTGACCTTAGATCAGTGGCTACATGCTACGTCATTGATTCAGAGGTGTCTTACAATATTCTGTTGGGCAGACCATGGATCCACGATCATAATATTGTTCCTTCCACTCTACATCAATACTTCAAATATGTAGACTTCCAAGGGACAGTGAAGACAGAATTTGCTGATCTCAACCCATTCAAAGGAGTTGAGTCCTACTACTCCGATGCCATATTGTACACCCAAGACTACATGAAGGAGGTGTCGGGCAAGACGAAAGAGAAATCTCATCAGGAGCCAGGAGACCCGTCTGTTGAGCAACCTCTGTCAATCCAGGTGAAAGGATGAACTACCCGTCCTAAAATCATGGAACCCATGGCTATCCACTTGGACAGAACCAAATCAGGAGGAGGAAAGGATCCCCTAGTGATCACTTTGAACCAGAAGCCTCCACCCTTGGTCATCAACCTTCGGCACAACAAACAGCAGATTGATGTAAATACAATCGGGAACATGGTTTCTGATGATAATAAAGAACCTCTTTTCCAGTATATTGATGCCCAATTTCCTAATCAGGAATCATCCCTCCATAACGATATAGAGCCTATAGCACAAAAATTCCTGGAAGCTATAGACTCCTATCATCCGTATGTGTGGGAGGTAGCGTCAACATATAATGTCATCATGACATACGGGCCGTATGAAGATTCTATCTTCACTGTCCCACCTACTCGTAAAGATCAGCATCCAATAGTCTTCGGCCGCATACGGAATCAACCGATTGTACAAGAAGATTCTCACGAGTCTGATGCTGGAAAAATACAGGTTTTCAGATATAGCCCACGGGCCTTGAAAATCATGCAAAGCATGGGTTATAACTTAAAGTTGGAGCTAGGCCTCAACTATGGAAAAGGTAGATGAATGTCGTTGCATGGTGATCCCTACTGTCAACAAACTCGTTTCGGGTTAGGGTATACCACATCTCTTGCAACTTCGAACAACTCTGAATCAAGCGGAGAGACCATTTCCTCTTCTCAGGATAGTTCGTCGTCCTCCGATTCAGATGATGAACTCCCACGGATATTGTCAGCAAATACGGTATTAACAGATTCTCTCGAAACAGAGGAACAAGAATCTGAACCGTTTGAAAATGAATCATGGGCACGGCAAATGGATACACAATAGGAACTCTGGTTCGAGCAAAGAGAACCGCCCACTGAAGATAAAGTTGTCCAAGTCGATGTTGGGGATGAAATTTTACCAAAGCCGATATTTATCAGTAACAATCTTTTCCCAGCAGAAAGGGAAGAGATGATCCAACTGATAAAAGAATATATCGATATCTTTGCATAAAATTATGAGGATATGCCAGGTCTTGATCCAAAAGTGGCTACCCATAAACTCAACATATTGCCCAATTCAAAGCCTGTAAAGCAACACCAACGCCGGTTCCGCCCGGATATGATGGATGCCATTGAAGCTGAAATCAAGAAATTGATAGCCTGCGGGTTCATCCGTGAAGAGCAACATCCTGATTGGGTCGCCAATATAGTCCCGGTCATGAAGAAAAGTGGGAAAGTTCGCATTTGCATCGACTTTTGAGATCTAAATACGGCCTGCCCTAAAGATGAGTTCCCTCTTCCCATCACAGACGTCATGATCGACAACACGTACGGTTTTGAGCGCATGTCTTTCATGGACGGATTTTCAGGGTACAATCAAATTAAAATAAATCCTGAAGATGAAAAGCATACTGTCTTCCGTACACCACTGGGGGTATATTGCTACACAGTCATGCCCTTTGGATTAAAGAATGTCGGGGCTACATATCTGCGAGCCATGAGTAATATATTCCATGAGCATCTACGCAAAACAATGGAATGCTACGTAGACTACATCGCTGTCAAAAGCCGCCTCAAGGGTACTCACATCCCAGACTTGAAGACGGTGTTCGAGTTGACGCACCAACATCAACTCAAAATGAACCCTACAAAGTCCTTTCTCGGAGTATCCAGCGGCAAATTCCTGGAATTTGTCATTACCGCCAAAGGCATCCAAGTCGACCCTGATAAAGTAAAAGCTATCCTGGAGATGCGACCGCCCCGTGATCTGAGAGAACTCAAGGGATTTCAAGGTCGTCTAGCTTATATCAGGAGATTCATATCCAACCTCTCTGGAAGATGTCAGCCTTTTTCTCGCCTAATGAAGAAAGGTGTATCTTTCGTATGGGACGAAGCCTGTCAGCAAGCGTTTGACGATATCAAATGCTACCTTACTAATCCTCCAGTTCTAGTGCCTCCCGTCATAGGAAGACCATTTTTATTGTATGTTCGAGCAATGGATCATTCTTTAGGGGCTCTTCTCGCACAGAAGAACGATGAGGGTCATGAACAGGCTATCTACTATTTAAGCAAGATGATGATCGGAGCTGAACACCGGTAAAATCTACTAGAAAAAGAATGCTTGCCCCTAATGTTTGCTATTCAGAAGACGCGACATTACGTGACGGGCCAAACTATTCATATTATCTCCAGAATCAATCCTCTCCGGGTATTGATGAGCAAGCCGAGTGTTCTTAATTCCTGACTCGCGACTTGGGCGATGTTATTAACACCGTATGATATGGTGTACATCCCTCAGAAGTCCATGAAAGTTCAAGCCTTGGCTGATTTCTTAGCTGCCCATCCAATTCTGGAAACCTCCAAACTATACGAGAATATTCTCGACGAAGTTGCATAATGTAACTTTGCAATGAAAGATGATATATGGCAGCTATTCTTCGATGGTGCCTCTCGGACTGGTCCCAAGGAAAATATGGTTTCAGGAGTAGGAATTGTTCTGGTAACTCCTGACAAACTCGTCATCTATCGAGCATATTCTCTTAGCGAACCCTGCTCTAATAATGTGGCAGAGTATAATGCCCTACTCATCGGGCTTCAAGTCGCTAAAGAATTAGATGTTGAATACTTGGAATCTTTTGGTGATTCCCAGCTAATCGTCAATCAGGTTAGAGGAATATATAAATTTCGCAATCCAGACCTCATTCCTTATCACCAAGCAACGATCGAGTTAGCCATGTCATTTAAAGGATTCTTCCTAGAGCATGTGCCTCGATCTCAAAATTTGGAAGCTGACGCTCTGGCCAGTTTAGCTGCAGATCTGGCTATTCCTATAAGAAGGTAGAACTCGGTGATCCTTCTTAACAGAGATTTGTTTTGTGTGAAAAAAAAATTTCACATAGAACACAGCTACGCCGTAAATACGGTTCCTCCTAAGAGAGATTGGAGAAGTCCCTTTATAGACTTCGCAGCATACGGAATCTTACCAGAAGATCCCAAAGAAGAAGTATCGGTTAAAAGACGATCACTATGCTTCTATTTTGATGCTTCTTCACAAAGTCTATATCGCCAAACTTATGATGGACTATTGTTACGATGCCTTTCTGATGATGACGCAGAACGGGTTATTCGAGAAGCTCATGATTGGGTATGTGGAGCACATCAACCCGGTCCTAAGTTACAGGATCGTATCAGGAGAATGGGCTATTACTGGCCTACCATGATTGCAGATGCCGTAAAATATGCAAGATAATGCAAAGTTTTTCAGGTTCATGCGGATTTTATACATCAGCCTTCTGAGTATCTATATCCTACCATTGTATCATGGCCTTTCAAAGCATGGGGTATGGATATCATTGGTCCGATTCACCCGTCGTCTTCTAGGGAACATCGGTTCATATTGGCTATCATCGATTATTTCTCCAAATGGGCAGAGACGATCCCTCTTGCTGAGGTAAAAATATCCAACGTGATCAGCTTTATCACACATCATATCATTTATCGCTTTGGGATACCCCAAAGGATAATCCATGACAATGGGCCACAATTCATCAGCCAAGCGTTTCACCAATTTTGCGATAAAAATCGGATACAAAATATGGCCTCTACGGCATATAATCCTGCTGCTAATGGTTTGGTGGAAGCCTTCAACAAAACTATCATTAAACTCATGAAGAAGTTCGTTTCTTCGAACAAAAGAGATTCGAATAAGAAACTGGGAGAATGCCTCTAGGCATACCGCACAACGGTATGAACACCGACAGGTTGTACCCCATTCTCATTAGTTTACGGGAGTGAAGCAGTTCTCCCCATTGAAGTTCAAATTCCCTCACTCAGAATAGCAGTGGCTAATGAGTTGACTCAGGAAAAAAATGATCTATTAAGGCTTCAAGAGCTAGAAGGATTAGACGAGAAATGCCTTCAAGCTCAATAACGCATTGCGTTCTACCAGGCACGCATTTCCAAAGCTTTTAATCAAAAAGTGAAGGAAAGAGTGTTCAAAGTTGGTGAGCTAGTTTTAGCTGTGAAAAGGCCAATGATCATCACGCACAAAAGTAAGGGTAAATTCCAGCCCAAATGGGAGGGCCCTTATATGATTGAGACGACGTTCTCAAGTGGCGGTTACAGATTAGCCAACCCTAACGGAGATCTGCTAATGGCTCCTATCAACGGCAAATTCCTGAAGAAGTACTATGCTTAATCTTTGTTTAAGCGGAGTATGGTGAAGATCTCATTCTGACGATACTACGTACAAAATCTAGTTGGACCATATTCTATCATGCTATTATGACCTCTGAATAGACATGTCTAACTAATTTAGAACTTCAAAATTATCACGTCCATATTACCTCTGATAGTGTTTTGTATACAAGTTTAGTTGGATCATATTCTATCATGTCCATATAACCTCTGAATAGATATATCCAGCTGAAGCTTACCGAAAGTATATCACGTCCATATTACCTCTGATATCACTTTCACCCTAGCCTATCGTTTATATTCAAAAATGATGGGTCCACCAAAGTCAGATAAAGTCTCTTTATTATCTCCAGAAAGAGCAAGTTACAAAAAAGAAGCAAAAAGTACATCATTGGGGAGGAGCAGTCAAATCACGAATCTGTTGTGCCAGAGCAGTCATCCTCTCATTCCTGGAGTCCAAGATGTTATTGCGAGCCCGTTCCAGCCGTGCCTCATCGTTGTTCAGGAAAGATAGTCTGGACAAAGACTCAACATAACCTGCGCGGATGGCACCCGCATGAGCCAAGTTCTGCTGAGCTCTCTTCATTTGGCCCTCAAACGCACCATGAACTGCCGACGTCTTAAGAAGCCTCTCTCTTGCCTGAGCGAGTTCAGCTTCTAATCCTCGAACCGTCGCTTCATTTTCCTTACGTTCAGCCTGGTACAGAGTTAACTGAGGAATAACCTCCTCCAAGACTGCTCGCTCTTTATCCATCTCATGATGCTGTCCCTGGATGGATTTGTTTAGCAATTCTATCTGCTGAGCAAGTTCTGCAGTCAGAGAGTCATACTCGGCCTGAACTAGATTATCAATGTCGCCTCGGGATAGCTGCAAATATTCGTTAATGGGTTGTTCTAAGCCATTAACTATTTGCTCTAACGTATTAGCTCTTTCAGCGTCATTGAAATTTCTGATCTGCGCTATGGTGAGATTGGAGGACATCTTCAGAGCATCAAAGCCCAGATTCTTCTCCAGCACCATGGATATCAGCCATTTTAAAGTAACATAGAATATGCTAGTATATTGTTCAACTAGCATAGTAAAATGCGAATAGACGCTGGGAGTGGCCGCGATATCAGTAAAACCCCTTGGTGGAACGTTAGCAGAGGATGTTGCCACAATTGTCGCTTCAGTAGATGGCGCGACAAACGAGGAGACGCCAACAACAGTTGAAGTTGCTGGCATGCTTGACGAAGGAGGCACAATCGAGACAATAGGCTCATCCTCCTCTGATATTGATTGAACTTCTACTATTGGGACGACACCCGAGAATGTTACGGATGGAAGATCGGCAGCTCCAAAACCTGCTTCATCGACGTCGAACATCGCCGGTTCATTAGCAGGGTCCGCAACAAAGTCAGAAGTGGTGTCAACTCTACCCTCCCCAATGATGTCTTCACCTGAAAAGAAGACAAGAGAAAGTTAATATCAAATTAATGTTAAGGTTCCAAAAAAAAGCTTGAAGACAACATTTACCAATAGCCGATGGTATGTATGTTGCGTCCGCAGCTTGTATAGCTAAATCATTTCTTAATGATGCTAAGCAAGCTATCATACCTGGAGAAGAGGGTGCACCAAATGACGTCTGAGGGTAGTAATCTCAATCTTCACCCAGATCCACTCGAGGTTCATCGGGTGGAATCTCGCTATAAATACTTACAGATGAAGAAGGGGCTGGACCCATTATTTGTCTGGATAAAGATATCCTTAATATGCTCGGCCTCGAAGGTGACCTCACTGTACTACCAGTAGCGGGACAGCAGTCTCGAGCAAAGAATCTCCGGCACTATCAGCCGGAACTGTGGAGGTTCCCTCTCTAAAAGGCGAAGGACCTCTGATCAAAGAATCATCCCCGACCGGGGAAACAACAAGCTCACTCCTAGAAACCTCATGACTGGAAGTCCTTTTAGGACCACTGACAGTCTTCCTTTTCTTGCGAGGGGAAGGCTCTTTCAGAGTAGGAGCCCTTCGCTTACTGGGTATAACAAGAGGCTCTGCAGGCGGAGCTATTATGCCTCTCGGTATTATCAACAAAAACTCGTCTGGACCGACAGGATCTCACCTTCATCAGAGGAGACCGATAGGATCTCCTCTCTTCTAGTGGACTTGTGATAAGGCATCCTAAAACTTCCACGCACATCAAAATCACAATGGAAGGTATTAATAGACGCATAAAATTACGCGTACGAATGGAGGATGTGCAACTCCATGGAGAGAGAAGTTGCGGGAACGGTAAAGGTTGCTCCAGTACAACCCATTATGAAGTACTGCCATCCTCTGGCGCCGTCGATAAGTCCCCCTCTGAACTTAAAGCTGGTGATAGCATTCCCCACGTGCAACTGGTCGTACCCAAATTGCCTGGCGAATCGACTAGGCAGATACGGCTCTAAATAGCAGTGGTCCTCACTCATGTACAGCAGATGAGAAGGTCTAATGCAGACCAACCAGTAGAAGGCTTCGAAAGAAAGAATAGTCCTCTCGTGACCAGAATTCTGAAGTTTCGTCCCCTGTTGATTGATATGTACAGTGGGGACGATACAGAAGGGCTTCCAGCTATGAGCAAAATTTAATGCTCGCCGACAGTCTACGACGGTGATCACGTTCCAAAGGGAATTCTTGTAATTCATCAAGAAATTATTTCCCGAATTACTGGCAGAGCCGGGAGACATCACCCTGGGGTTATGAAGGATTAACCATCCCATCATATATAGGAATGGTAACTCCACTCTGGGAAATCCTTCACGTCGTATTTTATCTGCAAGCAGCCCATCAGTAATGGCCCTCAGGCCAGCTTGTATCCGGCATACCATGGCAGGGAGCAGGCCCAGTCTTGCTCCAAACACCAAACGCACTGCAGGCCATAAGGTGTTGCGATGAATGCGATCCGCAGACGCGATGCCAGGTACTACTGTAGAAGCATGAAAAATACGCCGGATGACTATACGCAACTTATTGGTGCGGGGCAGCGTAAAAAGATGACCTCAGAGCCATCAAGCAGGCAAGTCAAGAGCTTCTCAGGACCATCCGCGTAAGTGCAGTATGTCCAGGCTGCCTCAAGCGTAAAGCAAAGGGCTTCGTCACCCCTATGACATAAAAACACATCCGCTTTCAAAGCGTACGAGGAACGCTTCGTGTTCTCCGAGACGAACCTGTCAGACCCTGCAATGAACCTGACGTCTGAACTTCTGACAAAGGGATACGGCTCGACTACCCAGACGACGGCTATAATGATGGCACGGCACTACGACCCAGGCTGTCAGTTACCGCCATCTTCCTTGCGTAAACTGCTTTTTACATACACAAGGGGATATGCTGCCTTGTTTTACACAGGCAGACATGAGCTGTTTACGCTCCACAGCAGACAAACCGCCTGCCACGTCAAAAGCAGCACTTTGCGCAGGGCTCGAGGCACGTCTCTGCGATTGGCGCACAAGGTGGTAACAGTCTTCTCGAGGCACGACTGATGCACAGAAGGACTGCAAGCCTTCAAAAATACGCCTCTGCATTTAATGCACAGAATAATGACGGATCTCTGCATTTAATGCAGGGGATTTGATAAAGAGTCACCAAACCGTCGTTTAGTGACATCCCCTTTGCATAAACTGCTTTTACGCATACAAAGGGATACACTGCCTTGTTCTATACAGGCGGACGAGAACCATCTACGCCCCGCGGAAGACAAACAGACTGCCACGTCAAAAGCTGTTCTCCACACATGGCTCGAGGCACGTCCCTGAACGGTTGCAGGCCTTCAGAACACGCCTTCGCAATTAATGCACAGGATGGTGGCAGATCTCTGCATTTAATGCGAGGGATTTGATAATATCTTCAAGAGCCGTGATTTCGGCTAAAGGACGTCCACGTCAGCACTCAGCACATTACGCAGTGGCGTCTATGCCCGTTCAGCTTCTGTGCCCCGATGGCTTCTACGCCTCCTCAGCTTCTATGCTCACTCGGCTTTTATGCCATCGGGCTTCTACGCCCACCCGGCTTCTATGCCTACTTGGCTTCTATGCCATGGTGACAGACATCGGCTTTTACGCCCACCTCTTCTACACGGGAGATACCTACCTACGTGGCTTTTACGCCGTGATCTTCGTAGCAATTGTACGCGTTGTGTCCCTTAGTTGGACCCGCGTCACACGCTCATTCAAAAGATCATCCATACGCAGGCATTGGTTACTTTAACCGTCGTGTAAAAGGGTGTTGTTTTGTCCACTCCTCGGTTTTTACACCAACTGAGTGGTCACTGTCACTAAAACTCTATAAATAGAGACCTCTATCAACAGAGGAACAGGTCGAAAAATTGGAAGATCGAACAATTGAAGACCCAGAGAAGAGGTCGAACAATTGAAGATCGAACAAGGAGAGAGGAGATCGAGAGAGAGAGAGAGGAACCCGGAGCTCAGGCAAAGGGTAGGGATCGGCGACCTTGGCATCGTGCATCCACCCTCTTTTGCAACCTCCGAAGCTGCTTCCTGTCTTCTACGGCACTTCTTCATCATCGTGTGGTCCAAGGGCTAAAGTGATCGACTGCAGATCAGACACCTATAGCAATTTATACCCAGATTAAATAAATTGTACTCCCGCATCCTCGTATAGGATTACATTGTACAAGTTTGTTTGTAAACAAAAGAACACGGGTCTTGTATAAACCCCGTCTTGAATACACTTCATTCTTTTCGTTTTCCACCACAAACAAGATGGCAACTCTGCTGGGGAAATCTTCTCTTCTGATGAGGAAGTAATTGCTCAACACGTTGCGGTATCTATAGGAACCATGAAGAAGACACTGGTCGTCCAATTCGACCAGTCTGCCTACGAAGACATGCTTCGAACCGGGGGTAGCTCTCACCCTCTCTCCGTCCAAGACAACAGGAAGCTGTGCAAGGTCTGGATGCCCAAGACATCCTCTACCATTCCTGTGGACTCTCCGATCTCTCCGACCAATGAGGTTGTAGCATTGCTCCCTCCGTGCCCCGCACGTAAAATTCAGTCTCCCGCTACGCGCGGTACAGACAAAACTTCGGGCAAAGCCTCAGCGCTAACCCAGAAGTATCCACTGCGCTCTACGCGTAGAAACCAGTCTCCCGCTACGCGCGGTACAGAAAAAACTTCGGGCGAAGCCTCAGCGCTGACCCAGGAGTATCCACTGCGCTTTACGCACAGAAACCAGTCTCCCGCTATGCGCGGTACAGACAAAACTTCTGATGATGCCTTAGCGCCAAATCAGAAGTACAGGTCACGCTCCGCGCACAAGACGACATCTGACCTCTACGGGGAACCAGATGAGCGCTGTGATCTTCGCAAGGGAAAGCAAGCGGCAGAGTACTCAACTTCTCGGCCTTTACACCAGCGAGGGAACAATCTGCATACCCTCCGGATTACGCGAGAAGCCGATGGCCGACTGAGGACCTCTTCAGCTTTACGCTAGCCTGAGCAAATCTCCAAATTACGCCAGGAGAAATCCCTCGGCGTAATGCAAGCTCAAGTTGTGGAAAGACAACCTCCCCGGGGGTTATCCGCCACCGAGATGGCCAACCTGTTGTACACAGGTGGCGCAGCAAGAGCCATGGTGCCCAACCTCCGCATGACCACTGATGGGAGCAGAAGAAACAAATAATCGTCTTCTTCTGCAACTCCTCCTGTCCTGCCCAAATATCTAATCCAGAAGCGTAAAGAGAGGGAACCTTCCAATTGTCTATTACGCCTCCTGGCGAGCACTGTTGCAATAGTCATAGAGTTGTGATTAACTGTTGCTGCTCTAAAACAAGACGATCGGTTTTCGACCGGTTAAGCTACTCTCTGTCTTTTCAGGAAAAGGAGCCCGCGCATGCATCTGTGAACATGGCCTCACACATGCCTAGACGAGGTTCGAACTCAAGACGTCATACCTCCAGGCATCCGAGCCGAAGGAGGTTCAATGAGCTCCTCAGAAACGCTGAAGCCGGGGTGTTCCAAAACACTCGTGCAAGGTCATGACAACCAGCTTCATCCTCTTCTGGTTCCGACACTGAGGGTCGCCAAGCCCCCGAATCAGATGCTGAAAGTGTAGAGTCGACTTCTACGGCAACCTACACTCATCCTTCAATGACACCCAGGGAGATGGGAGTTTACGCCGTTGAAGATGAACGCGAGGAGGCTTCACCATCAGGAAACGCGGAGCAACGCATCACTATGCTAGAGGCGTCTCTGAAACAAATGCAGTCTATAATAGAAAACATGCACCAGATGATGCTAACACAGCACGCAACTGCCATGGCTCAAGCATCGGTCCCGCCAACTCAGATACGTGTGGGGGTGGACTTGCCACCATCTAATCCAAGCCAAGAACCTGCTCTAGATCAAGAGTCAGCAGTTCCTCTACTTTGGAAGAATATATTGCCTCCCGTTGGAGTCGCGATACTACCAACTCCGCACCACCCCGTAGTCCCGCTTCCGGCTGAAAATCCGATGCAGGCAGTACGGGAGTTGAAAGCCCAGTTCGATGCCTTGAAGCACAAAGATCAACTCAAGAAACTGGGAATCAACCAACCTTACCCATCTAACTGGGAAGAGGTCCCTTTCCCTCCGAAGTACAAACCTCAGACCATGGCCCTGTTCGAAGGAAAAACGTCTCCAAGTCAATACATGAACTATTTTAGTATGATGACGGTGTTGCTGCAAGGGAACGACGCCCTCCTCACTCGGGTGTTCAAGGGCTGTCTCTCAGGAGTAGCCTATCAGTGGTACCGCAGCTTGGTGGATAACTGCATTACTTCCTTCGAGGACTTCAGAGCATTATTCCTCATGGAGGGATGGACATGTCTATGTCCTCTCTCATCGAAGTCAAGCAGAGGGAAAAGGAAGACGTTCGCACCTTCATCGAACGTTTTCGTCAAGCCACCTTACAGATGCCTCCAGGAGTTCCAGACTCTGTGCTGGTAGACATTTGCAGGAAGAACCTCCTTCCCGTGGTCTCGGTGTTCACAGGACCATATCAGTTCCACGATTGGCCCTCGTTCATCATCTCGGCCGCAGCCGCCGAAGACAACAGTCGTAAGGCGCACGACAATGGCATCATGATCTCCGCCTCTGACAGGGGCAAGAGGTCATCTCCCAACAACGACCATCCTAGTGGTCCCAAGGGGAAAGAAGCTCTAGCAATTAACATGTCCAGACCAAAGATTGCGGCAACCACGCAAACGAGACCCGGGACTGCCAGGCCCGTCGAAGTCTACTCCTTCGACGACGACGATATCCCAAGTATATTCGAATGTCTCGTCAAAAGTGGCAAGATCACCCTTCCGGAGCTCAAGCGGCCCCAAGAAGTCGGCAGTACCAGCGACCCCAAATACTGCATCTTTCACAGATATGTGCACCACCCGACAAAGGCGTATTACGTACTGAAAAGGAAGATCCAGGGTTTGATCGATGCTAAGGCCATCACTCTGCACAACACTGAGAAGACGGTCACGGCCAACATGATCTCTCTGCAGTTTGGCAATCTGCCTCCCCAGGAGGTCCCGGACGGTATTGTGCCTATCCCCCGGACAACGATGAACATCGTCAATCTCCCTCCAGCTAGGGGTCAAAATCACGACCTGGTACCCCTAACCACCCGGCGAGGCGAGATCATGTGGGTTCACCCGGATTTGGTGTCAGAGCTCGAGGAGAACATTAATGCTACTAAGGCTGCGTCTAGGAAGAGCTCAAAATGCAAGCCATGCCATATGATTGCGACTTTTTTGCCATCGGACGAAGACGAGGTACTAGCTGCGACCCATTCAGGGAGAGCTTACCTCAATGACTACGGAGCAAATCAGGAAGGTGCACCAGCAGGTACTTCAGCTGCCAAACCTTCGGGACCCGAGCCCGTCATAACAGAGACCGGTCCCGCAAGACCGACTTCAACGGACAAGGGGAAGCTAAAAGAAGTCCGCTTTGATAAACCTGTGAAAAACATTCCTAACAAAGGTTTAGAGAAGCCATACAACTTCGACATCCTGGCCCAACTGGCTAATACGCCAGCCAGGCTGTCCATTTTCGAGCTACTCAGGCTCTCCCAAGACACTCGTCTAGCCCTGAGTGAGGCACTAATGCAGGCGGAGGCATGCTTGACCTGGCTCAAGTCCCCCGACGAAGAACCAGTGGCGTGTCCCCAATGCCACAGTGTGATGGAGGTGGTCCCAAATATCACTTTCACTCAAGATGACATGTTGTTAAAACATAACAGGCATGACAGGCCCCTCTATTACACCGGGTATATCGGTTCCATGGAGGTCGACCGGATTCATATAGATCCGGGATCGTCAATCAGCATAATCCCCCACAGTCTGCTCAGGCCGCTGAGGATTCCTACCAACAAATTAGCTTTCACCACCACCACAATCGTGGGTTTCAACGCTGGAAAGAGCAAGCCGTTAGGGAAAATTCGCCTGAGGATCCAAATTGGCAACCTCAGATCGGTAGCCACATGTTACGTCATCGATTCAGAGGTGTCCTACAACATTTTGCTTGGAACACCGTGGATCCACGACCACAACATTGTTCCTTCAACTCTACATCAATGCCTTAAGTATGTAGACGCACAAGGAACAGTACGAACGGAGGTCGCTGACCTGAACCCGTTTAAAGGAGTAGAATCCTACTATTCCGATGCCGTGTTGTACTCTCAGGATTACACGAAAGAAGTGCCAGGCAAGGCAGAGAAGGAATCCCACCGGGAGCCAGAAGAACCCTCTGCCGTACTACCACTGTCAATCAGGGTAAAGGGACGAACCACTCGTCCAAAAGCCATGGAACCTATGGCTATCCACCTTAACAAGTCTGGTTCAGGAGAAGGGGGTGATCCTCTCGTGATCACTTTGAACCAGAAGCTTCCTCCCTTGGTCATCAACCTCCGGCGCCACAAGCAGCCGACTGATGTAAATGCAACCAGGAACGGAGTTCTAAATGATAATAAACATCCTCTTTTCCAGTATATCAATGCTCCGATTCCGAACCAGGAATCCTCTCCCCATGACGATATAGAACCTATAGCACAAAACTTCTTGGCAGCTATAGATTCCTATCATCCGTACATATAGGAAGTAGCATCATCATCCAACGTCGTCACGACATATGGACCGCAAGAGGACTCTATCTTCCTTGTCCCGCCTACCTGCGGCAGTCAGCGTACAATAGTCTTTGGCCGCGTGCGCAATCAACCGACTGTCCAAGAGGATTCTCTCGATGACGATACTGGGAGAATGCAGGTTCACCAATACAGCCCACAGGCATTGAGAATCATGCAAAACATGGGCTACCACTTGGAGCGGAAGCCAGGCCTCAACTACGGGAAGGGCAGACGAACGCCACTGTTCGGCAATCCCCGCTATCAACAGACCCGTTTCGGGTTAGGGTATGCCACCTCCTCCAAATCAAGCAAGGATGTCCTTTCCTCCTATCAAGACGGCTCGTCGCCCTCCGACTCACCTGACGCTCTCGAACGAACATTATCAGTAAATATGGTAGTGACAGATCCCTTCGAAGCAAACGAACCAGAGTCTGAGCCATTTGAAAATGACTCTTGGGCTCAACAGATGGATACACAATGGGATTTCCGCTTCGAGCAGAGAGAACCTCCCACTGAAGATGAAGTTATCCAGATCGACGTTGGGGATGAACTCTCACCGAGGCCGATATTTATCAGTAACAATCTTTCCCCAGCCGAAAGGGAAGAAGTTATTCAACTGATAAGAGAATACATCGACGTCTTCGCGTGGAATTATGAGGATATGCCAGGACTTGATCCAGAGATGGCTACCCACAAACTCAACATATCGCCCGATTCAAAGCCTGTAAAGCAACACCAGCGCCGGTTCTGCCCGGATATGATGGACGCCATTGAAGCCGAAGTCAAGAAGTTGATAGCCTGCGGTTTCATCCGAGAAGAACAATATCCCGACTGGGTCGCCAACGTTGTCCCAGTCATGAAAAAAATGGGAAAATGCGCATCTACATCGATTACCGAGATCTGAATGCGGCCTGCCCCAAGGATGAGTTCCCTCTTCCCATCACAGACATCATGATCGACAACACCTGCAGTTTTGAACGCATGTCTTTCATGGACGGATTCTCAGGGTACAATCAGATCAAGATGCATCCTGGGGACGAGAAGCATACCGCCATCCGAACACCACTGGGGTATATTGCTATACGGTAATGCCCTTCGGATTAAAGAACGCCGGGGCAACATACCAACGAGCTATGAGTAACATATTCCATGAGCATTTACGCAAAACGGTGGAATGTTACGTAGATGACATAGCTGTCAAAAGCTGCCTCAAAGATGATCACATTCGAGACTTAAGGTCGGTGTTCGAGTTGATGCGCCAACATCAACTCAAGATAAATCCTACGAAGTCCTTTCTGGGTGTATCTAGCGGCAAATTCCTGGGATTTGTCATTACCGCCAAAGGCATCCAAGTGGACCCTGATAAAGTCCAAGCCATCGTAGAAATGCGACCGCCTCGCAATCTGAGGGAACTTAGGGGATTTCAAGGCCGTCTGGCTTACATCCGGAGATTCATATCCAACCTCTCCGGAAGATGTCAGCCCTTTTCTCGCCTCATGAAGAAAGGTGTATCCTTCGTATGGGACGAAGCCTGTCAACAGGCGTTTAACGATATCAAACGCTACCTCACTCATCCGCCAGTTCTGGTGCCTCCCGTCATAGGAAGACCATTCTTCCTATACGTTCGAGCAATGGACCATTCCTTGGGAGCTCTTCTTGCGCAGAAGAACGATCTAGGGCATGAACAGGCTATCTAGTATCTAAGTAGAATGATGGTCGGGGCCGAACACCGGTACAACCCAGTGGAGAAAGAATGCTTGGCTCTGATGTTCGCTATCCAAAAGTCGCGGCACTATGTCACCGACCAGACTATCCATATCATCTCCAGAATCAACCCACTTCGAGTACTAATGAGCAAGCCAAGTGCTCTTAATTCTCGACTCGCAACTTGGGCGATGCTGTTAACACCAAATAATATGGTGTACGTCCCTCAGAAGTCCATCAAAGGCCAAGCATTGGCCGACTTCCTAGGTCGTTGGGTATCAGGGCTGCAGCTCGTGAGAGAGGCCATGGTGGAATCTCCTGGCCTTCTCTAGGTCGTTGGGTATCAGGGCTGCACCGAATCGGCTGAGTCTGCTGAACTCTCCGTCGTAGGCGTCCACTGACAAGTTCCCCTGCTCCAGGTGCAGGAACTGGGAGTACAAAGCGTTCCTCACCGTAGCGGGGAAATACTTCGCGTTGAAGTGTTCCAGAAATTCCTCCTAAGTCTGCTGTCTGCCGATGCTGCGCTCCATAGAGTCCCACCAGTGATGGGCGTTGCCTGTGAGTTGGGCCCTCACCGCGTTCATCCAGAGGTCGGGGTGTAACTGCGAACCCTCTAACAGAATCTCAGTGTTGGAGACCCAGTCTGAGATCTCCTCTGCCGTCTCCTTGCCCGAGAAGGTTCCCGGGCCCATCTGTCGAAAGCCTCGTACAGTGCCCGCTAGACGGTCAGGTGCAGGTGCCGGTGCTGCTGCTTGGGCAGGTGCCCTCTCCAGTACTGCCATCAGGCCCTGTCTCAGGGTCTCCGTCTGCTGCCACTGGGCCTGCATCATCATCTGGAAGAACTGTATCATCTGGGGCTGTCCCTCCGCTGGTGGCATCTGAGGTGGAAACGGTGGAGGTGGTGGAAGTGGTACCTCCGGCTGTCTCCTTGGTGTCTCCTCGGGTGCCGGCCTCTCGTACTGCGGCATCGGTGTCGCCCTCGAGGTCTGTCCCTCGAAGTACTGCCTCGGGATCGTCTGCGATGTCTGGCCCTCTGGCTGCTGCGTCCCTTCGTCGGGAGAGACCTGATGCCAGTGCACCATCGGGGCCTAGGGGATCACCTGTGCCTCAGGCTGTGGCAGCTCTCTGGGTGGTCCCTGAGTCGTATCCTCCCTCGGTACTGCAGGTGGCACTATGGTACCAAGTATCTCACGTCGGCTACGAAGGTTCATCTCGCTGTAAGAGATAGAACGATATTAAAAGAGTATAGAATCAATCAAACAGGATGCAGGTATTTTAAAATTCGGAAGAGGTTCAAAGGCGTAATCAAGTGGATGAGACCTAGTAATTTCTATCCTATTGCAGGCTCGCTGGGCATGTTACCATACCACAAGCGATAAATATTTGATGTTTGTCAGACCTGCATGGGCCACCACTAAAACCATGTCACGCCCCAGTCCCAAAATATATGGAACCAGGCCACGTGGCATTGGTCAGCTGACACGTCTCCGAGGATATCCCAATTTAATGGATCCTGACGAAGCGTGCTATGCTGTCATAAATCTAACAAGTCTAATATCAACAACAGGCAATGTCTAATCTCATCCACAGATAATAAGTAAATACTGAAATGAAAGACTGGAATATAAGAAACATAGTCGACTGACATAGTACAACTGAAATATGTCTGGTGGGAACAAACCCACTACAAATGTTGGAGATAAAGTGCTGATAGTCTGAAATAAGAGTACTAATAATAAGAGTGACTGAAACAACTGCTAACTAGATAAGGAGCTCCAGTCATAGGCGGAAGGCCTACCAATATGATCAAGGGTACTCCGATGGAAGGACCTCTAGCTCCTCGTCAAGAGCAAACCTCGTCTCCACACCTGGCCCGTAAACTGTGGGATAAAAGGCCTCGTCCAGATCTGGAAGATAACCAGGTCCTCAGAGGGACATAACAAGATACAAAATGCATGCCAGATATAGTACTGAATAAAAGTAAAGAGGGGTGTGCTAACCATCTAAGTGAATGCAATGTAAGGACAACCTAGGAACGTATAGGTAGGTGTAGGCATAACGTCCAACGTCCTCTAGAGTGTGGTATCTGCAACGTCCATCATTCCGAAGAATGAGGTATCTGTATATATATAACGTCCACACTCTAAGGGGCGTGGTATCTGTAATGTATATACGTCCGTAACACTCCGTAGAGCGCGTTGTCTGAATATAGGGAGTCACCGGGCCTGTGGTTCCTCTGGATACCACGGAGTCCGATGGGTGTATCCCATACGTTTATCAGTTGTCCTTTCCGCCCAATATAGATACGCAAGTCGAATGCACGACTTGAGTGTACCGTATCTAGATGTCAAGTCTCAATTAACTATATTACTCTAGAATACATGCTAGTCCGTGATGCATGTCGTACGTACCGATAGCGAATCGGGTACGCGGACACGCATCCCAATATGAATGTACCATCACGATACGTGTATAGTGCCATGGTCTAGGAAGATATCAGAATATCCTCACAGTAAAAGGTGAGTCAACTAGCAACTAGGACATGTACACTATTCATCGACGCATTGTCGACTGCACCCGAGTCAATCTCGGATGCACACAGTTCAAGTATATTTGCAACATTTAACATTTAAATTTAAGCAGTAAATCAGCAAGGTATACTTGCCTGCCCCGGGTAGCTGCGAAATCCAAAGTCCTGCTCCTGTTGCCTCGGCAGTAGTGTCCAGCAATCCTATATAGGATATAGTAATGACCAAATTAGTCGCTACAATAGCACGACTAAGACACATTGTTCGTATCTACAGCTGTCAAGGGTCGGGACTGTATTTATATATAGCTAATACCAGTATTTATATATATACACTAAATTATATTTAATTATATTTAGTATAATATATATGTTTAGTAGTACAAAATAGTATTTATGTATTATTTAGCAATAATACATATATTAAGTAAATACATATATATAAAATAGATAACATTCAAAAAGTCCTATATATATAAATATTTAGATACTATTTATGTACATAAATAAATATACACAACATTATTTATATGTATTTAAATAGTAATTTTGTGCCTAAGTAAAAATATGCATAACATTATTTATATATATTTAAATAATGTTTTATTCTTCCACATATTAATATTCACAAGTATATATATATATATATATATATTTATTTATAGATATATCACCATATTTATGTACTAAGTATACAAGTAAATAATGGCATATATATGTATATAATATATATACATTCCCATACTAATATACTAATTATATAAAGTATATCAAAATATATATATATACACACATTAATTATATGTATATACATACACATATATACTTATGTGTATACACAAATAGTAAATATAACATTATATATATTTATACACAACATTATTAAATAGGTAATAATACATACATTACTGTATTTCAGGAATATACATTTATTTGTATATATATATATATATATATATATATATATATATATATATATATATATATATATATATATACATATACACTTTAGGTATTTAAAGTATTTATACCAAGTATTTATATATATATACTATGTATACATATACATTTATTATTTAATTAAGTATTTATATATATATATATCATATATACATTATACTCAGAAAATATTAAACAGTATATATACATTTAAATACTACAGAATACAAAAAATAAAATATACATTAGAATACATATAAGATACGTATTTAAATACTGAAATATACGGGATCTATATATATATAAACTTGCAACCTAAAATACATGCATAAATACTAAAAATTTTACATAAAATATTGTACCTTACTGTAGCTCAGGTCGAGGGGGTCACGGTGGCGGGCCGTCGCCGGAGGGGGTGGCCGGACGGCGCCCCGGCGTCTCGCGCGGGGGGGGGGTCGGCAACAGCAGCCGCGGTCTGGAGTCTTAGCGCTGCGGGGGCGACCACGGCCAACGTCGTCGTCGGCGGCGGCTGAAATTCGACGGGGAGGAAGTGGACTGGCCGGGGGTGACGCCGGTGAAGTTTGGTGGGTGGAGGTGTTGTGGTGGCGGAGCACGGAGGGATAGGGTGGTCGGCTGTGCACTCGGGAAAGAGCAGCTCGGGTTGGGGGAGGTCGCTGGGGGGAGCTGCTCCGGCGGCGTGGTGGTGGTTGGCGGTGGTGGCAGGTGGGGGGAAGGTTGGCGAGGGTGGTCGGGTTGGTGTGGTGGCGGCCTGTGGCGGCGTTTGGCCGGAGTCGGGCGTGGGGAGGGAAGGTTGGGGTCGAGCTGAATACAAGGGGTTTGGGAAGCTAGGGGTTTTTTCTATGGAATTTTGGGTTTTTGTGTTCATTTAATGTGTTGTAATGATGTATATGTAGGAGAGAGAGTGGGGGGGGCTGTCTTGGGGTTAGGGCCGACTGTAGGAGATTTTTGGGGAGTTGGGGAAGCTTCTTCATGATGAGGGAAGGGCTAGGATTTAGGTATTTCAAATGTAGGGCCATGATGTGCCCTACATAAAGTAAGGTAAGTACAAGGGAATGGGGGGGAAATTAATGCATACGGTTAGGCATGACCATTTCTTTTCTCCATGATGTTTTGGGCCAATGAGAGGGGGACACCTCATTGCAATTTTGCAATTAGGCCCCTGAACAATTTGGTATTTGCACAATAACTGGAATTGGGGATTTAATGTAACCAAATACCATGTTTGGTGTTCCTCATTGGACTAGGGTGGTGTATGGTGTTTTGTATGAGGCTTGTGGGTGTGGGTGTGGGTTTGGGTTGGAGTTGGGTCAAATTCAAGTGAGGTTAGGTCACCACATTAACTAATTCGTAATTAATGCACCGGTGTTTCTAATTTAATTTAACGAGAACCGGGGGTCTAAATTGGGTTGGACAAGGGTCATAAATGTAGTAGGCTCAGTGTACAATAATGTCGTGATCTGGGTTGGTCAAGACGGATCGAGGTGGGGTCACAATTTCGATTGGAACGGCCAACAAACGTAATTACGCAATTTAAATTAATTTGCGTACGGACGTTTGTAACGGCTTTTGTGCGACTAAAATTAGGCACGAAAATCCGTATACAGGGTTTGTTCTAGGTTCAATATGATGGGTTTACAGGTCTAGGTCAAATATGTGGAATTTGTTTTAGGGCAACAGCTAGGGTATCAATCCAAATAATCCAATCATTGCACAAGTATTTTAATACTATATAATAAATCTTAATTAATTCAAGTTAACCCTAATTAGGCTAATTTAATTATTTAACCCTAATTTCTGGTCGAGGGGGTTTACAACATACCCTCCTTAGAGCATTTCGTCCTCGAAATTAAAACAGACATATATCAAAACTATTGAATGAAATAAATATTATCACATACCTAGGCCTTCGAAGAGATGGGGAAAACGTTGCCGAATATCGTCCTCTCTTTCCCAGGTTGATTCACCTGGTGCATGATGCCTCCATGCGACACGAACTAGAGGGATAGTCTGGCCTCGCAGTACCTTCTCGCTTCGGTCTAGGATCTCTACCAGCTCCTCCTGGTATGACAAGCTTGGACCGACGGTGATCTCCGAGTGGTCAAGCACATGACTCGGATCCGGTATGTACCTCCTCAGCTGAGATACATGGAAGACGTCGTGAACTCCTTCCAGTGTCTGCGGCAAGGCCAATCTGTAAGCAACTTCTCCGACGCGTTCTAGCACATCGAAGGGTCCGATGTACCTCGGACTCAGCTTCCCTCTGCCTCCAAATCTGATGGTTCCTCTGGTAGGTGAAATCTTCAGGAACACATGTTCTCCAACTTGGAACTCTAGGGGTCGTCGATGCACGTTAGCCCAATGCTTCTGCCTGTCCTGTGCTGCTCGTAGATGCCCCCTGGATCTTCTTCACCTTCTCCACTGTATGGACGATCAACTCTGGCCCTAGAATCTGCCTCTCGCCTACATCGCTCCAACATACTGGGGATCGACACTTCCTACCATACAATGCCTCATAGGGAGCCATCTGAATGCTCGCCTGATAGCTATTGTTGTAGGAAAATTCGACCAAGTGCAAGTGGTCCTCCCATGAACCGCTGAAGTCGAGCATGCATGCCCTCAACATGTCCTCCAGCGTCTGAATGGTGCGCTCGGATTGTCCATCTGTCTGCGGGTGGTACGAAGTACTGAACTTAAGGCGGGTACCAAGACTCTCTTGCATACTCCTCCAAAAGTACGATGTAAACCTCGTATCCCGGTCAGACACGATACTGACTGGCACTCCATGCAATCGTACAATCTCCCTCATGTACATGTCTGCCAAGACTTCCGTAGATTGCCCAACCCTGAAGGGTAAAAAGTGGGCAGACTTGGTGAGTCTATCTACGATCACCCATACGGCATTGCGACCACTAGGACTCCTCGGGAAACCCGTGACGAAGTCCATGGTGATGTGTTCCCATTTTCACTCTGGTATCGGGAGCGGTTGAAGTAATCCGGCAGACCTCTGATGCTCAGCCTTAACTTGCTGACACACCAAACACTTAGCCACAAAGCGGGCTATCTCTCTCTTCATCCCGTGCCACCAGTAGTACTGCCTCAGGTCTCGGTACATCTTCGTGCCTCCTGGATGTATAGAATAGGTCGAACTGTGCGCCTCCGTCATCAGCTCCTGGCGTAGCTCTCTATTCGGAACATAGAGACGATCTCCACATCTCAAGGTCCCGTCCTCGTGTATACGCAGTCCCGTCTGTATTCCAGCCTCTGTCCTCTGTCGAAGCTTCTGAAATCTGGCGTCTATCGGCAAAGCAGCCTTGATTCTCTCCACCAATGTCGATTGCACCTGGAAACTTGACATCTGTCCGTCTACTCCGGGCATAATGACTTCGATACCCAACTGGTCTAGATCTCTCAACAGATGTTGTTGGGTAGTCAGGAAAAATGCTATGGGCTTCCTGCTTAAAGCATCGGCTACCACATTAGCCTTTCCTGGATGGTACTGCAGCTCAATCTCGAAGTCCGCCATCACTTCGAGCCAACGTCTCTGTCTCTGGTTCAGGTCCTTCTGTGTGTAGACGTATTTCAGGCTCTTATGATCGGTAAATATCTCCATGCGCTCTCCGTACAGGTAGTGCCTCCAAATCTTCAAAGCAAAGATCACTGCGGCAAGCTCCAAGTCGTGGGTGGGATAGTTCTTCTCATGGGTCCTCAACTGCCTAGAGGCATAGGCCACAACCTTCCCATGCTGCATCAAAACGCATCCTAATCCTTTCCCGGACGCATCGCTATAGATCACGAATCCTCCGGGTCCAGAAGGTATGGTCAAGATGGGTGCTGTAGTCAGACGCTTCTTCAGCTCATCGAATGCCGTCTGACACTCCTCTGTCCAGGTGAACTCCTGATCCTTGCGGGTCAAGCGGGTCATCGGCTCTGCGATCCTTGCGAAGTTCTCTACGAACCTCCGGTAATATCCGGCAAGTCCTAGGAAACTCCTCACCTCTGAGACGTTGGTAGGGGTCGGCCACGTCTCTACTGATGAAATCTTTGCGGGATCTACTGAAATGCCATCTCCCGAGATAACGTGTCCAAGAAATGCGACACGATCTAAAAGAAACTCGCACTTGCTCAGCTTGGCATAAAGCCTCTCTCGTCTCAGCGTCTCTAACACTAGCCTCAAGTGCTCCCCGTGCTCCTCGTGGCTCTTCGAATATACCAAAATGTCATCGATAAAGACTACCATGAACTGGTCCAGGTACTCATGGAAGACTCGGTTCATCAGGTTCATAAACACAGCAGGCGCATTTGTCAATCCGAAAGGGATCACTAAGAACTCGTAGTGACCATAGCGAGTCCTAAATGCTGTCTTTGGAATGTCCTCCCTTCGCACCTTCACCTGATGGTAGCCCGATCTCAAGTCGATCTTCGTGAACACCACTGCTCATGTCAGCTGGTCGAACAGATCGTCGATTCGCGGTAGAGGGTACTTGTTCTTGATAGTCAGAGCATTAAGGGCTCTGTAATCAATGCACATCCGGAACGTCCCGTCCTTCTTGGGTACAAACAGTACTGGCGCTCCCCAGGGTGATGCACTAGGACGAACGAATCCCTTGATCTGCAACTCCTCTAGCTGTAGCTTCAGCTCGTCAAGCTCCTTCTTTGCCAACCGGTACACATTTGATGATACCGGTGCTGCTCCAGGTACTAGCTCAATGGTGAACTCCACCTCTCTATCAGGCGGTAGGCCTGGCAACTCCTCTGGGAAAACATCCTCGAACTCTGCAATAATTTCTGGGGGTGCCGTCTCCATCGCCATGTAAGCTCCAGCTGCATGTCCTACTCCTCGCTCGATGGTGCCTCGAATGAATTCGAACTCCGGGTGTCCTGGCAGTCTAAAAGTAACGCTACCCTTCCGGCAATCTAGCACGGCATTGTACTGGCTTAACCAGTCCATGCCCAGAACTACGTCGAAAGCTGGCATTGGGAGTACCAACAATCGCGCTCTCATCTCTCTACCACAAACTACTACCGAGCACGTTCTAATGGTGCTGGTAACCGGTACGATGCCTCCTCCGGTAAGTATTCTCCAACTCTTAGGTAAGGGGGAGGTTGCTACTCTATGCATTGCTACGAATCTACTAGATATAAATGACAGTGTAGCTCCAGAATCAAACAGTGCAGTTGCAGGTAATGATGCAACTAGAATTGTACCTGTTATAGCCTCTCCCTCTGGTTCCTCCTCGATAGATGCTAAGGCAAAGGCTTGCCCGCGCCTCTGCCCTACTGCCTGCTGTCGGGCCTGGTTGAAGTGTGCCTCCTGTGGGACCAAGGGTGGTCCTCTCTGCTGTCCTCCGGTAGCTGGGGGACGCTGGCCTCCTGCTGGGGGTTGGATCCTCAAAGGTGGTTCTGCTGGTCTCTGCCCAATCTGGGGTGCTACATCTCTGCGCTGGGGGCAGTCTCTAGCAAGGTGCTGGCTGGCTCCACAGACCATGCAGAGCCCGAGCTTCTTTCGGCAGTCTCTGATGACGTGTCCCTTCTTGCCACAAAAGTGACAAGTCGGGAGCTCCTTCTGCTGGTACGGCGCTGTCCTCTGCTGCACCGGCGCTCCTGGACGGCGGATCGGTCCTCCTGCTCCTTGTTGGGTCCTGGCTGGGACGTTCGCGCTGGGATGTCTCGCTCCTCCTCCTATAGCCTCCTGGATCCTAGCCTCTGATAGGACCTCTTCATAAGAGATCCTCGCCTGGGTAGTGGTGTACTGCTGCAGCTCGTGAGAGAGGCCATGGTAGAATCTCCTGGCCTTCTCCAGGTCGTTGGGTATCAGGGCTGCACTGAATCGGCTGAGTCTGCTGAACTCTCCGTCGTAGGCGTCCACTGACAAGTTCCCCTGCTCCAGGTGCAGGAACTGGGAGTACAAAGCGTTCCTCACCGTAGCGGGGAAATACTTCGCGTTGAAGTGTTCCAGAAATTCCTCCAAAGTCTGCTGTCTGCCGATGCTGCGCTCCATAGAGTCCCACTAGTGATGGGCGTTGCCTGTGAGTTGGGCCCTCATCGCGTTCATCCAGAGGTCGGGGTGTAACTGCGAACCCTCTAACAGCATCTCAGTGTTGGAGACCCAGTCTGAGATCTCCTCTGCCGTCTCCTTGCCCGAGAAGGTTCCCGGGCCCATCTGTCGGAAGCCTCGTACAGTGCCCGCTAGCCGGTCAGGTGGAGGTGCCGGTGCTGCTGCTTGGGCAGGTGCCCTCTCCAGTACTGCCATTAGGCCCTGTCTCAGGGTCTCCGTCTGCTACCACTGGGCCTGCATCATCATCTGGAAGAACTGCATCATCTGGGGTTGTCCCTCCGCTGGTGGCATTTGAGGTGGAAACGGTGGAGGTGGTGGAAGTGGTACCTCCGGCTGTCTCCTTGGTGTCTCCTCGGGTGCCGGCCTCTCGTACTGCGGCATCGGTGTCGCCCTCGAGGTCTGTCCCTCGAAGTACTGCCTCGGGATCGTCTGCGATGTCTGGCCCTCTGGCTGCTGCGTCCCTTCGTCGGGAGAGACCTGATGCCAGTGCACCATCGGGGCCTGGGGGATCACCTGTGCCTTTGGCTGTGGCAGCTCTCTGGGTGGTCCCTGAGTCGTATCCTCCCTCGGTGCTGCAGGTGGCACTATGGTACCAAGTATCTCACGTCGGCTACGAAGGTTCATCTCGCTGTAAGAGATAGAACGATATTAAAAGAGTATAGAATCAATCAAACAGGATGCAGGTATTTTAAAATTCGGAAGAGGTTCAAAGGCGTAATCAAGTGGATGAGACCTAGTGATTTCTATCCTATTGCAGGCTCGCTGGGCATGTTACCATACCACAAGCGATAAACATTTGATATTTGTCAGACCTGCATGGGCCACCACTAAAACTATGTCACGCCCCAGTCCCAAAATATATGGAACCAGGCCACATGGCATTGGCCAGCTGACACGTCTCCGAGGATATCCCAATTTAATGGATCCTGACGAAGCGTGCTACGCTGTCATAAATCTAACAAGTCTAATATCAACAACAGGCAATGTCTAATCTCATCCACAGATAACAAGTAAATACTAAAATAAAAGACTGGAATATAAGAAACATAGTCGACTGACATAGTACAACTGAAATATGTCTGGTGGGAACAAACCCACTACAAATGTTGGAGATAAAGTGCTGATAGTCTGAAATAAGAGTACTAATAATAAGAGTGACTGAAACAACTGCTAACTAGATAAGGAGCTCCAGTCATAGGTGGAAGGCCTACCAATATGATCAGGGGTACTCCGATGGAAGGACCTCTAGCTCCTCGTCAAGAGCAAACCTCGTCTCCACACCTGGCCCGTAAACTGTGGGATAATAGGCCTCGTCCAGATCTGGAAGATAACCAGGTCCTCAGAGGGACATAACAAGATACAAAATGCATGCCAGATATAGTACTGAATAAAAGTAAAGAGGGCTGTTCTAACCATCTAAGTGAATGCAATGTAAGGACAACCTAGGAACGTATAGGTAGGTGTAGGCATAACGTCCAACGTCCTCTAGAGTGTGGTATCTGCAACGTCCATCATTCTGAAGAATGAGGTATCTGTATATATATAACGTCCACACTCTAAGGGGCGTGGTATCTGTAATGTATATACGTCCGTAACACTCCGTAGAGCGCAGTGTCTGAATATAGGGAGTCACCGGGCCTGTGGTTCCTCTGGATACCACGGAGTCCGATGGGTGTATCCCATACGTTTATCAGTTGTCCTTCCCGCCCAATGTAGATACGCAAGTCGAATGCACGACTTGAGTGTACCGTATCTAGATGTCAAGTCTCAATTAACTATATTACTCTAGAATACATGCTAGTCCGTGATGCATGTCGTACGTACCGATAGCGAATCGGATACGCAGACACGCATCCCAATATGAATGTACCATCACGATACGTGTATAGTGCCATGGTCTAGGAAGATATCAGAATATCCTCACAGTAAAAGGTGAGTCAACTAGCAACTAGGACATGTACACTATTCATCGACGCATTGTCGACTGCACCCGAGTCAATCTCGGACGCACACAGTTCAAGTATATTTGCAACATTTAACATTTAAATTTAAGCAGTAAATCAGCAAGGTATACTTGCCTGCCCCGGGTAGCTGCGAAATCCAAAGTCCTGCTCCTGTTGCCTCGGCAGTAGTGTCCAGCAATCCTATATAGGATATAGTAATGACCAAATTAGTCGCTACAATAGCACGACTAAGACACACTGTTCGTATCTACAGCTGTCAAGGGTCGGGACTGTATTTATATATAGCTAATACCAGTATTTATATATATACACTAAATCATATTTAATTATATTTAGTATAATATATATATTTAGTAGTACAAAATAGTATTTATGTATTATTTAGCAATAATACATATATTAAGTAAATACATATATATAAAATAGATAACATTCAAAAAGTCCTATATATATAAATATTTAGATACTATTTATGTACATAAATAAATATACACAACATTATTTATATGTATTTAAATAGTAATTTTGTGCCTAAGTAAAAATATGCATAACATTATTTATATATATTTAAATAATGTTTTATTCTTCCACATATTAATATTCACAAGTATCTATATATATATATTTATTTATAGATATATCACCATATTTATGTACTAAGTATACAAGTAAATAATGGCATATATATGTATATAATATATATACATTCCCATACTAATATACTAATTATATAAAGTATATCAAAATATATATATATACACACATTAATTATATGTATATACATACACATATATACTTATGTGTATACACAAATAGTAAATATAACATTATATATATTTATACACAACATTATTAAATAGGTAATAATACATACATTACTGTATTTCAGGAATATACATTTATTTGTATATATATATATATACATATATATATATATACATATATATATATATATATATACATATATATATATATATATATATATATATATATATATATATATATATATATACATATACACTTTAGGTATTTAAAGTATTTATACCAAGTATTTATATATATATACTATGTATACATATACATTTATTATTTAATTAAGTATTTATATATATATATATATCATATATACATTATACTCAGAAAATATTAAACAGTATATATACATTTAAATACTACAGAATACAGAAAATAAAATATACATTAGAATACAAATAAGATACGTATTTAAATACTGAAATATACGGGATCTATATATATATAAACTTGCAACCTAAAATACATGCATAAATACTAAAAATTTTACATAAAATATTGTACCTTACTGTAGCTCAGGTCGAGGGGGTCACGGTGGCCGGCCGTCGCCGGAGGGGGTGGCCGGACGGCGCTCCGGCGTCGCGGCGGGGGGGGGGGGGGGGGGGCGGGGGGGCTCGGCAACAGCAGCCGCGGTCTGGAGTCTTGGCGCTGCGGGGGCGACCACGGCCAACGTCGTCATCGGCGGCGGCTGAAATTCGACCGGGAGGAAGTGGACTGACTGGGGGTGACGTCGGTGAAGTTTGGTGGGCGGCGGTGTTGTGGTGGCGGAGCACGGAGGGATAGGGTGGTCGGCTGTGCACTCTGGGAAGAGCAGCTCGGGTTGGGGGAGGTCGCTGGGGGGAGCTGCTCCGGCGGCGTGGTGGTGGTTGGCGGTGGTGGCAGGTGGGGGGAAGGTTGGCGAGGGTGGTCGGGTCGGTGTGGTGGCGGTCGGTGGCGGCGTTTGGCCGGAGTCGGGCGCGGGGAGGGAAGGTTGGGGTCGGGCTGAATAGAAGGGGTTTTGGAAGCTAGGGGTTTTTTCTATGGAATTTTGGGTTTTTGTGTTCATTTAATGTGTTGTAATGATGTATATGTAGGAGAGAGAGTGGGGGGGCTGTCTTGGGGTTAGGGCCGGCTGTAGGAGATTTTTGGGGAGTTGGGGAAGCTTCTTCATGATAAGGGGAGGGCTAGGATTTAGGTATTTCAAATGTAGGGCCATGATGTGCCCTACATAAAGTAAGGTAAGTACAAGGGAATGGGGGGGAAATTAATGCATACGGTTAGGCATGACCATTTCTTTTCTCCATGATGTTTTGGGCCAATGAGAGGGGGACACCTCATTGCAATTTTGCAATTAGGCCCCTGAAAAATTTGGTATTTGCACAATAACTGGAATTGGGGATTTAATGTAACCAAACACCATGTTTGGTGTTCCTCATTGGACTAGGGTGGTGTATGGTATTTTGTATAAGGCTTGTGGGTGTGGGTTTGGGTTGGAGTTGGGTCTAATTCAAGTGAGGTTAGGTCACCACATTAATTAATTCGTAATTAATGCACCGGTGTTTCTAATTTAATTTGACGAGAACCGGGGGTCTAAATTGGGTTGGACAAGGGTCATAAATGTAGTAGGCTCAGTGTACAATAATGTCGTGATCTGGGTTGGTCAAGACGGATCGAGGTGGGGTCTCAATTTCGATTGGAACGGCCAACAAACGTAATTACGCAATTTAAATTAATTTGCGTACGGACGTTTGTAACGGCTTTTGTGCGACTAAAATTAGGCACGAAAATCCGTATCCGGGGTTTATTCTAGGTTCAATATGATGGGTTTACATGTCTAGGTCAAATATATGGAATTTGTTTTAGGGCAACAGCTAGGGTATCAATCCAAATAATCTAATCATTGCACAAGTATTTTAATACTATATAATAAATCTTAATTAATTCAAGTTAACCCTAATTAGGCTAATTTAATTATTTAACCCTAATTTCTGGTCGAGGGGGTTTACAGCCCTGCTCAAACAATGTGGCAGAGTATAACGCTTTACTAATCGGGCTCCAAGTCGCTCAAGAGCTGGGGGTCGAATCTCTGGAAGCTTTCGGAGATTCTCTGCTTATAGTCAATCAAGTCAGAGGAATATATGAGGTCCGGAATCCAGACCTCATCTCCTTTCACCAAGCAGCAGTCGAGATAGCCATGACATTCAAAGGGTTCTTCCTGGAGCATGTGCCTCGATCCCAGAACCTTGAAGCTGATGCCCTAGCCAGTCTAGCCGCGGATCTGGCTACTCCTATAAGAAGGCAGAACTCGGTAATCCTTCTTAACAGAGATTTATTCTGTGTAAAGAACAACTCTCACATAGGACGCAGCTACGCTGCACACGCCGATCCTTCCAGACGAGATTGGAAGAGTCCCTTCATAGATTTCGTGGCATACGGAATCTTGCCGGAAGACCCCAAAGAAGCAGTATCCGTCAAGAGACGATCCTTGCGCTTCTACTTCGATGCATCTTCACAATGCCTATATCGCCGGACCTATGACGGACTGCTATTGAGATGCCTCTCTGACGACGAAGCACAGCAGATCATCCGTGAAGCTCACGATGGCATATGCGGGGCGCATCAACCCGGTCCTAAGCTACAGGATCGTATCAGGAGAATGGGCTACTACTGGCCCACTATGATCACAGACGCGATCAACTATACAAAACAATGCAAGGCCTGTCAGGTCCATGCAGACTTCATACATCAACCGTCCGAATATCTACATCCCACGGTTGCGTCCTGGCCTTTCGAAGCATGGGGTATGGATTTCATCGGTCCTATTCACCCGTCTTCTTCCAGGGGTCACCAGTTCATACTGGCCATCACGGATTACTTCTCTAAGTGGGCAGAGGCGATCCCTCTTGCTGAGGTAAAGGCGTCTAATGTGATCAGCTTCATCAAGCATCACGTCATCTATCGCTTCGGGGTACCTCGGAGGATAATTTACGACAATGGGCCTCAGTTCATCAGTCAAGCATTTTATCGATTTTGCGATAAAAATCGGATACATAATGTTGCCTCTACGGCATATTATCCAGCTGCTAATGGTTTGGCGGAAGATTTCAACAAAACCATTATCAAACTCTTGAAGAAGTTCGTCTCTTCAAACAAGAGAGATTGGAATGAGAAGCTGGGCGAATGCCTCTGGGCATATCGCACAACGGTACGAACACCGACAGGTTGTACTCCATTCTCACTGGTCTACGGGAGCGAAGCAGTTCTCCCCATTGAAGTCCAGATCCCATCACTCAGAATAGCCGTGGCTAACGAGCTGACTCAAGAGAAGAATGACCTTTTAAGACTTCAGGAGCTAGAAGGATTAGACGAGAAATACCTCCAAGCTCAGCAGCGCATCGCGCTCTACCAAGCACGCATTTCTAGAGCTTTCAATCATAAAGTAAAGGAAAGAGTGTTCAAAGTCGGCGAGCTAGTTCTAGCCGTAAGAAGGCCGATGATTCTTACTCACAGGAGTAAAGGCAAATTCCAGCCCAAATGGGAAGGTCCTTATGTGATCGAGACAACGTTCTCAAATGGCGCTTACAGGTTAGCCCAGCCTAATGGAGACCTGTTAATGGCTCCTATCAACGGCAAATTCCTGAAAAGGTACTATGCTTAATCTCCTCTGCTCGGGTAGAATATAGCGAAAACCTCAATTCTGACAAAACTACTTCCAAAACAAGCCTTAGTCAAAGCATATTCTATCATGTCCGTATGACCTCTGAATAAATGTGTCCTGCTAAAGTTTCTTGAGAGCCTATCATGTCCATATCACCTCTGATAGTATCTTTCCTACAAGCCTTAGTCAAAGCATATTCTATCATGTCCGTATGACCTCTGAATAAATGTGTCCTGCTAAAGTTTCTTGAGAGCCTATCATGTCCATATCACCTCTGATAGTATCTTGCCTACAAGCCTTAGTCAAAGCATATTCTATCATGTCCGTATGACCTCTGAATAAATGTGTCCTGCTAAAGTTTCTTGAGAGCCTATCATGTCCATATCACCTCTGATAAGTATCTTGCCTACAAGCCTTAGTCAAATCATATTCTATCATGTCCGTATGACCTCTGAATAAATGTGTCCTGCTAAAGTTTCTTGAGAGCCTATCATGTCCATATCACCTCTGATAGTATCTTGCCTACAAGCCTTAGTCAAAGCATATTCTATCATGTTCGTATGACCTCTGAATAAATGTGTCCTGCTAAAGTTTCTTGAGAGCCTATCATGTCCATATCACCTCTGATAAGTATCTTGCCTACAAGCCTTAGTCAAAGCATATTCTATCATGTCCGTATGACCTCTGAATAAATGTGTCCTGCTAAAGTTTCTTGAGAGCCTATCATGTCCATATCACCTC